>JAHWFO010001731.1:629479-645772 GCA_023313115.1 Rhysida immarginata | reverse complement strand
CATAGTAAAATTTTGAAATGCCGGACGTCATTTTGAATCACCCTGTAATATGAGTTCTTTTTCTGGTCTAACTTCTTTACATCAGAGAAGAATGGTGCATGATGGTATTTTTCTTATCCGTATTCAAAGATTGGGTAATTTTATATCTAATAAAATAGATCTTTTTAATTGTAATGTTTCTAAAATAAGAAATTTTCTTTTATCTTTTGATGGTATTTTTTAAATTTTGTGTGTGTGTGTTTTTTTTTTATAGATTTGATATTTCTTTTCTTTTCAAGAATTTTTTTTTTTTTTAATATTATTTTGGTTTTGTAAATGTTATATTATGTTTTTCTTTTTTCTCGTTCTATTTGTATATATGGGATTTCCCGGTGGAATATAATAAATAAATAAATAAGTAAATAAACGAAATTTCAATTTTTTCATAATTTCAAAAATTACGAATTTTAAAATTTTTAGAATTTTAGAAATTTAACATTTTTTTACATTTATTATAAATTTTAGAAATGTTTATAATCGTTCATTATCTTAAAATTTTGTAAATATTTTTAAATTTACTTTAGAATTTTTTTGAAATTTTAGAATTTTTGGAATTTTTTTTTTATTTTGTCGCCATTTTGATTTTGTCGTTGTTTAGATCTTATGATATTTCGATTTTTTTCATTATTTCTGAATTATTCGAATCTTAAATTAGAATTTTTTGAATTTATTGATGAACCAAGAGCGGGATTTTGGGATTGCGCTAGAATTCTTGTTTTAAAGGTCACGTGATATCCTTTACCCAATCAAGAACGGGATTATTGGATTGTGCTGAAACCCCCATTTTATTTTGCAAGTAAATTGAAAACGAAAGTGAATAATAATAATTATTAACTGGAGATACGTCTCCACGCATAGGTAATGATTTTTCAATTGAAAAATGGAAGGAAAAATTCTGCGACCCGGATTCGAACCAGGAACCTCGACTATCATGGCCGATGCCTCTACCAATTGGGCTATCGCAGACACCACGGACAGCCAAGCTGCTCAAGGTGTCTTAAAGACAACCAAGTTGTCACGGTTGAAAGCCCAATGGGAGACGGGAATCTGGCCCGCAGATCGAGAATTTCTCCTCTCCAAACCATCAGAAAGTTGATTGACTCACAAGTGAGTAATAGTAATTATTCTGCGATAGCCCAATTGGTAGAGGCATCGGCCATGATAGTCGAGGTTCCTGGTTCGAATCCGGGTCGCAGAATTTTTCCTTCCATTTTTCAATTGAAAAATCATTGAAAACGAAAGTTTCCAGACACGGATTCAAAATAGGTTAGGTTACCTGTCCTAATCTACACGTCAATTGTAAAATAGAAACACGCCTTACCGGACTCATTTCTGATTCATACTAGTCCAACATGGGTTGCTCAATAGAGCTTAGTTTTCTAATGCGATACCCTGTTCTACTCTAATTGACATCACTGTCAAGTGGAAATCTCCAAAGAGACACGGTCAATGAAACCGCCAAGTCTTCAGCTGGTATATCGCGACATAGTTCCGAAATACCACTTCTAGTACATATAACTATGTCAAGTTGGGTCTGGATTCCACGGAAAACGCTTTGGCTGACAATAAGGTAGTTCGAGGAAGCGGGCTCATGGAAGAGGCCATTTCCATGGTTTGATTGGAGTCAATCTGGTCCAGTAGCAGAAACTATGACGCCTGAAATTTGCCTTAACATTGTAGGCAATTCTGCACTTTAGAATTAGACCATACTGACAGCAAAATTGCAATAACAAAAAAATATATGGAGGAGAAGAGTTGAAGAAAATGGATAACCTGATATGTCAATTCTTGAAACCAATCTACCAAAATCTGGTGGAGAGTCTTTCTCGGAGAGTAGAAGAAGTCTTATGTATATCTTTCATTTTCGTCAAGTCGTGATTGTAATGTTTGAGTACTGGTGTCCAGAAACGTTTTCTCACATACTCTATATAATGAGAACAAAAAAAAAATCCAAAAATAACGGAACTTATTTTTGAAACTCTGTATACAGGAGTCACAAATATAACAGCATTATGCCAGCCTCAATATTGAGAATCTGCACAAAAAATATTATCAAACCGCCCCCCATCTTGTGTCACCTGGGCCATCGCAAAACTTAACTTTTTTTTTTCTTTCCGTTAAGGTGTCAAAAGAGAGTGATCGAGTGGAGAGGTAGGGTCCTGGAGAGAGAGGCAGGTGTAAGAAAGGTAAGATGTTAGCATTCAGCCGGGATTAGAAGTCACGAAAACACTTTCATTCCACAGCCATAATCGTACGACGACGAGGAAAAGGAGTGCGACGCATGCAAATGAGCAATGGCTGCTGCCAACGGCAGATGGCTCTCCTCAAAACTTAGCTCAGCTCCTTCTTCTTCTTAGATTCTAACAACACGGGACTATGAACGTCTAATAACAATAAGAAAATTAAAATTAATAATTATAATGATAATAATAATAATAATCGAGGGGTTGTAAATCATGGGCCTTATTAGGTGGGCTCCGACAGCTGAATTTGTGTGCAGTTTGCTTGAGAAAATTGTAGGCAAATTAATTTCGGTGTCTGCACAGCAATGATATTAGTAATAATAATCTCCATAAATTACTGTTTATTATTAATAAAAACTTCAATAAAAAGTAATCAATTGTGCGTGCAGGTCCTAAGTTACTATAGACACTTCTGTTTGTGCCATATAAAAAATGATCTGGGAATCTTAGTAGTCCTCTGTGCAGGGACACTAATTTAGTATGAAAATGATTAATGCACTAATGCATGCTCAGTTGACACAGGTTGTAAAGAAGAAAACGCACTTCAATTATGCAATTCTAGTCTTATTTTTCTCTAGTAAGAAAGTTCTGTGGTGCGCTTTATATTTCTTAATTACTTTTCATACACGTCTTTTCAATGAAGGTCGTTTCATACTTTGCCGAAAATATATACTTGTCACTCTGTATAATTACTAAGTATCAATGCCTACTTTTCCACATTGCTGGTAACATACATATAAGTCTCCAAAAAGTCTATTAGAATTCCTTCTTATAGGTTAAAGTTAATGGATTTAGTCAAAAAAGTCTCGTTCCCCGTTGTCGACTGGAAGTCACTCTTACATTGTTGAACTATTTTGTTAAATATTATGTCCCTTTTACTTTCTGCGTTGTTTTTTTTAGTTCTAGTTTGGTATTTTGTAACGAGAATTGCTTACGTAGGGTCTTAGATATTGTTCCTGGCTCTTGAAAGAAATTTCAGGAATGCTCTCCTACTCTGTAGAAGGTTTGCCGGAGCAAAAATCCTTTGATCAAAATTAAAATTATTCGAAACGAACCTGTGTGGTTTTTATAAGATATTGATCATTAAAATGGGATATTACGGGCCATTTAATTTATTACTTAACTTAGCTTTTTATATCTGAATCTGGCTGGAAGGGATTCATTGTGGAAACTTTTATTTTGCCCACTTATACGTCACATACGAATTTAGAAATTTCTTCTAGGCATTCGAATTGACTTTTTGCGTGAAAAACTTCCAAAAACTTGATTAAGAACTACGAGGGGTGTTCAAATGAAAAGGTACGAAACGACACTCTGGGTATAATCGAATTCTTTATTCAAAGTAATCACCATAGGCCTGAACACAACTATCCCACTGTTTCGCGAGCCGAAGGATTCTCTGCTCCCAAAGTTGCTGTGGCTGTGAGAGCAGCTAGTTCTCCACTGTGTCCTTCAGTTCGTCATCCGAGTTGAAATGCTTCCCTATGAGATGTTTTTTCTAGCGGACAAAAAACAGATGGAAGTCGCAGGGCGACATGTCCGGGCTGTAGGGCGGATGCTCAAGCTGCTCCTATTTGAACTTGTCCAGTACACTTTGTGACCTTGGAACGTGTGGACAAGCGTTATCGAGGAGAACAATCACTCCCTCCGTGAGCAGCCCAGGCCGTTTGCTCTGGATGGACTTGCGTAGGCTGCGGAGTACATGCCGCTGTTAATGGTTTTTCCGTGCTCGAGAAATTCAATTGGACGGAATCTCAACTGCTTGATTCTCTCTTGCGTCATCTGAGAGCGATTCGCGCATGCGCACAACCACACCGGACACTACGTTATCCCAAAGCGCTATATTAAATTCCAAACGGTTTGGTTTTTACGACGTTTCGTAACTTTTCATTTTATCACCCCACGTATCTGAAGAACTTTTTCCGTGGAAAAAAAACTACGAAATCTTGATTTTGAGGTGAATTCACATTTTGCGTGGAAAACTTCCAAAAACCTGATTAAGAACGATCTGGAGAGCTGTTTGCGTGAAAAAAACTACGAAAAACTTGATTTTGAATTGAATTCACATTCTGCCAGAAAAACTACCAAAAACATGATTAGGAGCTATCTGGAGTACCTTTACATGAAAAACAATTAAAAAAGTGATTAAGAACTATCTGGAGAATTTTTTCGGTGAAAAAACTATAAAAAATTGATTATGATCTACATGGAGTATTTTTGCATGAGAAAAAATCTGGCAAAAACTTGGCTCGAATTCACATTTTGACAAAAAAACTTGATTTTGAGTTGACTTCACATTTGCGAGGAAAATTTCTTAAAACTTGATTAAGAAGTCTCTGGAGCAGATTTTTGCGAGTTAAAACTACGAAAAATCGATTTTGAGTTGAATTCACAGTTTGCGTGAAAAACTACCAAAAATTAGATTTTGTGTAGATTTCACATTCAGCCAGTAAAACTTCAAAAACCTGATTAGGAGCTAACGGGAGTAGTTTTTGCGTGAAAAACTACCAAAAACTTGATTTTGAGTTGAATTCACATTCTACCAGAAAAACTTCCAAAAACATGATTAGGAGCTATCTGGAGAACTTTTTCTGTGAAAAAACTACAAAAAAATTGATCATGAGCTATACGGAGTATTTTTTGCATGAGAAAATACTAGCAAAAACTTGGCTCGAATTCACATTTTGACAAAATCTTGATTTTGAGTTTATTTACGAGAAAAATTATTTATAACTTGATTAAGAACTCTCTGGAGCACTTTTGTGCGTGAAAAAGCTACGAAAAACTTGATTTTGAATTGAATTACATTCTTGCCAGTAAAGCTTTAAAAAAAAAACCTGATCAGGAGCTATCTGGAGAAACTTTTGCGTGAAATTAAAAAATTGATTAAGAATAAAAAGGGTATCTTTTTCTATGAAAAAACTACAAAAAACTTGATTATGACCTATTGCATAGGGAAAAAAAAACTGGCAAAACTTGACTTTGAGTGAAATTCACGTTTTACGAAAAATTTGGGTTGAATTCACATTCTGAGAGAAAAACTTCCAAAATCCTAATTAGGAACTTAGCTGATTATCTGGAGTACTTTTTTGGCTGAAAAAATTACCAAAAACTTGATTTTAAGTTGAATTCACATTTTGCGTGAAAAACTTCCAAAAATTTGATTTTGAGTGAAGAACTACCAAAAATTAAATTTGATTTTGAGTGAAGAACATTTTGAGTGAATTCATATTTTGCGTGAAAAATGCCAAAAATTAAATTTTGGATTGAATTCACGTTCGGCCAGAAACACTTCCAAAAACATGGTTAGGTGCTATCTGGAGTATTTTTTGCGTAAAAAATACGAAAAAGTTGATTTATAGTTGAATTCACATTTTGAGTGAAAAACTTCCAAAAACTTGATTTTGACTGACATGCACATTTTGCGTGAAAAAGTACCGAAGACTTTGAGTGGAATTCACATTTTTCCTAGAAGCTACAATAAAAATTAGATTTTGTGTTAAATTCACTTTCTTGCGTGAACAACTTACAAAAACTTGATTAAGAACTATCTGGAGCACTTTTTGCGTGAAATACTATGAAAAATTTTGATTTTGAGTGAAATTCACATTTTGGGTGAAAAAGTACCAAAAATTAAATTTTGGGTTGAATTCACGTTCTGCCAGAAAAATTTCCAAAAACGTGATTAGGAGCTATCTGGAGCACTTTTTTGCGTGAAAAACTACCAAAAACTTGATTTTGGATTGAATTTACATTTTGAATGTAAAATACCAAAATTTTGAAACACTACCTAAATCTTAATTAAAACGAACCTGGGGTATATTTTACGCCAAATGTCTTTCAAATTAAAATTAACATGTTGTAAATCGCTATAGCAAAAAGTTTTCATCAGACAATCATGTCTGCTACCATCTATAAGCGTAAAATAGCATGCTCAATAGGCTGTTTTAGATGTTCATTGGGGTCAAGTTCTGGAATCCACTGGTCCACGTCGGCCAATCCAACGATACGTCAGCTGTTCAGATACTGACAGTGCCACAACCGGACAAAGCACCATCCATTTAAAAGAATTCCAGTTAGTCCCATCTTTATTGACCATCTGAAACTGCGTGCCATACAATGATGACCCCTAAGTGCTGTTGAACGTTCCTATGCATTCCACATATCCTGTCGGACATAACATTTATCAGAAATGTGGTTACCGGCAGTTGTAATCCTTATGAATGTCAATGTGGATGTTTGTCTGACCAAAAAACTGCAATAAATCAAGAATGAGTAAAGATACGTAAAAAATAACAACGCCTATGTGTTTTTCAGGAAACTCCACATTCATGTCATGTATCACATGCCCCCTTCCCATATCATATTTCTTTTAAGATTCAGCGTCTTCCAAGATCAAATTTCCTATTTCGCGCCATTAACATTGCTTTCTCCATCTTTCGAGTCTGTCGTTTAAGGTTCGTTAAGTTGAAGGTTTTTTCTCGGACAATGAGAGGTCAACCTTCCAAGTATAGCTGTTTATTAAGCAAAAAAAATGTAAACAACTTTTATTGCCATGTTTTCAATCGAAGAAAACAACAACAAAGAGAATTAATCCAGTCATGAAAATTAGTTCTTATTTACCACCCCCAATTAAATTCGCAAACCGTAGAAACTATTTAGTAAGAAAGGAAGCAACGTGAAACCACTGAACCAACCAGGTGTGCATAAAATTTTTCTAATCTTCTTCTGCGTCTCCTATTTTTCGCCATCGCATAAAGTTTTAATCAAATCCGCCTTTCGCACAGGAAATATAAGTATTCACGCAACATGGTAAACATATTCAAATTGAATAATCTACGCATTCATCATGTTGCATGCGCAAACATTTCTTATTATTTTTTCAAATCGAGAGAAAGGACATCTGCCCTCTAGGCTCTTGATGGATGACAATCTCACACACGATGTCAAGATATGAATAAATCTCCCCCAATTTCCATAACTTAAGAGAAATTACACTTTTCAGTCTGTCGGTTCGGGGGTTCGAGTTCCGACCTAGCAATTGCTTACAATAAAGGGTTCACATGTGACTCAGCAATCTAAACAGAACAAAGTTTTGAAGAATGGTTGAAAACTGACTACTTATATCTTTAGGTGGTGTTGTAACTCCTAATCCCGGTATCAGTGCATGTATTCTGTATTTTTGATATAAAGTGAATGTACTAAAATGAATGAATAAATAAAAGGTACTAGAGTCCTAAGAGTCTTTCTATAGGTAAAGGCCGTGCCTGATTGAATGAAAGTATTCCCAGCGCCACTAGTGTAAGCGCTGAGAAGTTATGAAATAACTTTTGAACCATGATAGTTGGAGAAAAAGTCCCAATTACAAAGATGTAGAGCGTCATCGATTTAATTAAATAAACCAAAAACATGGAACTCGTAAAACGAGTGAAAGTGCAACCCAATCTCAAAAGTATAGAATAATTCCATTTCATATGCTAGATCTTAGTTTATTCATAAAATTCTATACAGAAAATATATGCAAATAACTTCTTGACAACATTTTAAAAAAAAACAAAACATGTACTACAGTTTCCAAAAACAAACAGAAATAGCGAAATAAATTTATTGTTTTATAAAAATTCTAGTTATCTAAAGTGATAACATCGTATCTCATAATTATAGAATAGCAAATATTTTGTCGCAGAATAATAGAATAATCTTAGAAATTATGTGTTCTGATTACCATAGACTAATTTTGCGAGGAAGTACGAGTTCATGAAGTTTTGTCATAAAGCATTCAATATTTTGTGATGTTCAAAAATTTAAATTTTTTTTTCATCACATTTGTGACTTTTATTTGTGTAGGAAGTTAATTTTCCTTCTATTTTCAGTTGGCCAACTCACAATTTTAATTGATGCCCCTTCTTTGGGTATTTAAGTCATAATTTTAAATATCCACCTCAGAATATATTTCATTCACAATTCCCAGTTATTGTTCTGAATCATACTCTGATTTTGGAACTTTAATTTTAATTAAGGGCAATGTTTTGTCTATTTTATATTTCAGAATTGTGCATTCTATTGTGAATAAGTGCACGTTCTCGACTTATTGAGCTTTCACTATTATTTAACGATGAAAAATAGGAAAGAACACTATTATTTAACTTTATTCTTGACATATTACCTTTTTCCAAGGATTTAATTATTTCTTTGTAATTAAATATTGTAGCTTGAACTAGGTATAGTTCTTTATATTAATTTTCTTCTGAGTATATACTCTTCCTTTTGAAATCTGGTAGTTGGATTTCTTTGGTATTAAGTCTTCAGTTATGTTTATTTAAGGGCCCTTTTCCTAGTTTTTGAAAGTATAACTGTTTAATTTTTTCAAGAAATTTTATTTCTTGTAAATGGCAATTTTAGAATTCCTTTAAATTGGCTTACAATGATAGTTTCATGTCTAATTGTTGAAGATAACTTTCAGCTGTTATTTACATACATATGCTGCTAAGACAACGCCTCCTAAAGATAAGGCTTGGGCGCGAAAACGTCAGACATTGTTACATCATCATCCGAAGATACGTTTAATTGCATTTCAGGGCTTATTATTGGTATAAATGCGATTAAACCAATGACGTATATTAAAGATAGACTCCGAATCCTATTGTTGTAACTTGAAGCAAATTGGGAAGCTCCATGCCCAGAACTGTCATGGCCGAAAGTGAGTGAAGATTTTGCAAAACACATGGCTAAACACGAGAGTAGCTGATTAATAATTCTTTCACACGCCGATCACGGACTGATAAGTTTATCTTTTCGTTTAATTTGTATTTGAAGTATTTTATTATATTTTATAAACAATTTTTCGATCATGGTTTCAATTTCAATTTCGTTTCGATTGTCTTTCAGTTACGTATTTTCATTTTAGTTACGTATTTTTGATTTATTTTTGTGGAAAATGATTCCTGATCCTTTTTCTTGTCTGTTTGTACAGTTGTACGCAATTTAACTTTGAGGAATGGTTTTTAATTAATTATTCCTCAGGCCCAAAATCTTCACAAACAAAGCAGCCAGACAGCTAATTACTCCACGGCTCACTCCTGCCCAGAACAATCATGGCTCAATTTGCTTCACTTTTTGCCGCTGTTAACAATAGGATTCGGAGTCTATCTTTAATATACGTCATTGGATTAAACGTATCTTCGGATGATGATATAACAACGAGGCCAACGAGAAAGACAGGCCTCGAAGCGGAAAAGTCACCTGATCATCTGGGTCCGAACAACAATCCAATCTTCATTGTCTCCATCTTGGATGTAAACAATGAGTGTTTTTCCGATTGTTGAAAACAATGAAGGTTGAATTGTTGTTCGGACCCAGATAGTCAGGTGACTTTTTCGCTTCGAGGCCTGTCTTTTTCGTTGGCTTCGATATAACAATGTATGACGTTTTCGCGCTCAGGCCTTATCTTTAGGAGGCGTTGGCTAAGAAGTGACTGCCTATTGTCATCACGTGCTAGCCGTGTGCCTTCAGATTGTTGCTTCCAAAGTATAAAGTCAACTGCTGAAGAAATTTTTTTCACTACTCTGCCACTCCTCTACCTTAACAGCCATAGGGAAATTCCATCATCTTTGACCGCGTCGGTTTTTCCACAATTCAACATGATACTTCAAAGATAATATTTACTTTTTCTTCAAAATATTTACAATACTGGACATGTAAGAATTTTCCTTTTTTCACTTTGCTCCTGTCGAGATGGACATGCCTTTTTATGACTATGATCCAGAACTTGTTGGCTTTGCCAAACTATCTCTTCTCCAGAAGTGATCATCAGTTACTGTTCCCTTAATAATGCTACAATTTTACTTAATTCAGTTGTGTGCCAATTCATCCCCATTGGGATAGGGATTATAAATAAGTCGGACACTTTAACCTTTCAAAATTGTTTTTATATTTTTTTCTTATAGTCCTTCTATTCTTCCTTTTGGCTTGCAGTAATTGTAAATTTCTTTTAATAATTTTAGGGGGGTTTTAGTTAAATAATTTTGCCTCAAAGTTTTTCTGATTTTTGTAGTGAAGGGTGGTTGTCTCAACAATTTTTTTTTACTATTTTTGCTTGTCCTATATGAATTTTTGTTTGCAAGCAGTTTTTAAAAAGCCAATTTTTTGTGAATGATCAGTATACAGCTTATGCTGTCTTATTTAACTTTTTTAGTTGAGAATTGCTTTTCAGCTTTTTCTCTAAGCCATTTATATGACGTATCTGAACTCTTGTTTTGAGTTCATTTCTATTGGAAGTTACGTGTCGGCCACACATTCCATGTCCACACTTAGTTCTAACACTTGGTTGTTAGTTTCCGTTTTGCACTCATTTGTATTAACTGTTCCTATAGTTCATTTTTCACGAACTTATAGAATGTTTTTTTTAACACTCTTGATTAGTGTTGCAATTCCTACTTTCCTGCATTCACAACTAATAGTCTTTGGTTGATTATATTGTACTTTAATTTGGGCTGTTATTCAAGTAGTTTTTTTTTTTTTGAAAAACTGCTGTCCATATTTTTTTTTGTATTTGATTTTTCTTACTTAAATTTAAAAAAAAAATGTCTCTTTTTTTGTAATGAGGATTTTCAACTTTGATTACAAAGAAAATACAATTTTTTTGGTCATTTCAAAACAAATGAAAATTAAAATACTTTATTTTATTAGTTGATTGTCTTGTTTTCTTATCTGCAAATATTAAGCATACAAGAATTTAATTTAAGGGTAATTTAAGAGGTTTACCTTAAGTCTCGTTTGATTCTTATGTTTCTTAAAAAAAAATAACACAATGCAATGTAAATTTTAAACGACATTTAAGATATAATCTAAATCCATTAAACTAATCTTAACTCAATTTTTGCGTGTTGTCTTAACTTTAATTTAAATTCACTAATGTTGTGAATTAGTAGTTTTGAAATTTAACTTTCTTTGTTTTTTAAGAAAACCAGTTTCTGTCAATCCTTCTTTAAAAAAAACTCATAACTTATACGTTACATATTTAGTGCCGTGATATAAAACGAAATGCGTGATTTATGTCATGACAAAAAATAATAAAATGTCACTATTTATACGTTACAATTTCATCGTTACTCGATCGTTTTTGTTACAATGGGCAGATCAAAAAACCTGCCAGTTTCTCAGAAGGAATTGATTGTAAGTCTCAATAAAACACACCGGCAAGTAGCAACAGAATTGCATATTGGCCAAGGAACTGTATCAAAAATATTCACAGAATTCAAGAAAAATGGATTTTTAACCCCAGCAAAGAAAAAAAAGTGGGAGGCCAAGATGCACAATTAAGCGTGATGACAGGCAATCAAAAAGATCGTGCTTAAAAAAAGGAATTGAAGGGGGCTCTACTGACTGCCAAAGCCGCGGGTTTTAAGGCGACTGTGTGTTATAATTGGTTACTGGTTTGTTTACTGTTAGTATGTATTTTTTAGCGAAAAAAACAAAATTATAAGATACATTATTTTATTCAATTGCATTACAATTTTATGAAGAATGGGTCTGTGATATGAAAAGTAACAAACAGATTTAAAAAGTTCCGGAGTTTATATTTCTAGTAAATGACAAATCAATGTAAGTATTTCCCAATGTACTTGGAGAGTTAGTTGAAATGACTAAATTGAAATGACGTTTCATAAATTCCACAAGACCACCATACTTGGCACAGTTAAGAGGAGTGTTTAGATCTGCAACAAGACGCCAAACCAAAAAGCCAAATTGCTCATCACGAACGAGATTGTTTGCTACACAGAATTCGTCAAACCTCTTCAGAATAGAACATGCTGAATATTTATAACGGACAGAAGCCAATCAAGACAAAAAGATTCAACTGAAATTTATTGATTGGGTAAGTGCGTCGCCCATTTGATCAATGGTGATTTGTTAATAGGGCCCCTATCTAAGTTGAGTAATAATTTTTTATCTGTTTTTTGAATGGCTAAGCTTTCGAAGGCGTCCAGAAGGTGTTTCTTGTTTATTGACTCAATAGTTTTACATTGTTTAATAAGAATTCATGCCCGGTATCTAGAGAATGGTTGGCTATGGATGACTGATTCCCTCTACCATATCTTGTGTGTCTCATGAATATACGTGTTTTATTTTCGGTCTTTTTCTTTTTATGTTTGTTCAATTCCTGTTTCGTAGTGGAAAAAGAGTTTTATTTTATTCTTAAGTTAATCATCTGCATTATCCACCTAAGATTTTTAGACAATTTAGTTATTTTTCTAGATATTCGACAAAACGTCTAAAATCGAAAGTCTCCAATTACTTTCTTCCAATCAGTGTATATTAACGTAAAATACAAAATCTATGAAAAAAATTTTCTAAATCATTATTTTTAATGATCATGTGATTTAATAATAAATAGGGAAAAAACAAATTTTGAATCGTTTCAAAAGTTTCAAAAGATGCAAATTTTTTGCCAATTCCAAGTGTTGCTGTCATACTAAAGCACAGAATGATTTGCGTTGAAAATGGTCATACTAAACAACTGGGTATTGAAGAGAAATATAAATGTCAAACATCTGCTTCAACTTGGAATGTCACTAAAGGAAATTGCTGCTCATTTCAACAGATCAGAATCAGCCATAAGTAAATGCCTTAAAGCAAACAACAGCAACATTACTGGGGCAAAGGAACCAAATGGGAGACCCGGCCAAACCAAAAAACGTGATGATAGATGTCATGGATATTTTGTACCTATTGAGAGTATAGGCAGTGGAAGCAAATAAGATGAAATTAAAAGTATAAATGAAAAATTTATTGATTAAGTTAAGAATAAAATAAAACTCTTTTTCCACAACGAAACAGGAATTGAACAAAAAGAAAAAGACCGAAAATAAAATGAAAAAATACAACCTGAGTCTGTAAGCGCTTTTCGAAAGCTTTGCTTTCATCATTCAGCAGCCAAGGAGCTCCTCGAGAGAACTTGAGAGAACTGACTTGGAATAGAACATGCTGAGTATTTATAACGAACTGAAGCCAATCAAGACAAAAAGATCCAACTGAAAATTATTGATTGGGTAAGTGCGTCGCCCATTTGATCAATGGTGAATCGCTAATAGGGCCCCTATCTAAGTTGAGTAACAATTTTTTATCTGTTTTTTGAATGGCTAAGCTTTCGAAGGCGTCCAGAAGGTGTTTCTTGTTTATTGACTCAATAAGTTTTACATTGTTTAATAAGAATTCATGCCCGGTATCTAGAGAGTGTTTGGCTATGGATGACTGGTTCCCTCTACCATATCTTGTGTGTCTCATGTGTTCTTCGAATCTTATTTCAATATTACGGAAAGTCTGTCCTCTGTAAATCATGGGGCATTGGGAACATCTGGCTTCGTATATTCCTGATTTCTGTAGTGGTGAAAAATTTATTGACTGAAATAATTGTAATTCTTAAGCTGAACGGATATACAACATCTGACAATTAAATTCGGTGAATGAGTTCACACAACAAAATGCAAAACAGATAGAGCCGCATTTACTTTATTGTCCTTCGAAATAATCACCCTGGAAGGCAATACACTTTTGGGATCGGGTGTATAAGTCCTGGAAGCTCCTTAGGGATGGCTTTAAGTTCACGTGTCACATTTGCTTGAATGTCTGGAATGTCCGCAAATCTGTGTCCCTTTAAGGCCCGTTTCAGGCGTGGGAACAAGAAAAAGTCTGCCGGTGCCAAGTCTGATGAATAAGGTGGATGAGCTATGGATACGACCCCTTTCTTGGCCAGAACCTGTTGCACGATTACGGCAGTGTTCCTCTTTGATCCATTATCCACAGTTACGTGCGCACGCTACACCTTCAACTGAAGAAACGAGCATCTGCTACACCATTGCACGCACAAACGTGACCTGTCTGAACTTGCTTAAACAATGACTGGGCTTTGTATTCACATGCATTGTTACTCGCGTAAAGCCAACGCCTCCTATAAAGAAAGCCTCAGCACTGAAACGTCATACATTGTTACATCATCATACTTCGTCCTTTGTTAACCGCATTTCTACCAATAATAAGCTCTAAATTTGGTCGACCTATGATGATGTAACAATATATGACGTTTCAGTGCTGAGGCTTTCTTTATAGGAGGCGTTGGTAAAGCTCGCACAGATTAGGGTGTGACGTCATTCACCGAACTTAATTGTCAGAGGTTGTATATATTTAGAGAAGGACGAGACACAAGAACTCTGGAATACAATACTTAATTAGCTAGGTTAACTAAATAATATAACTATATATTTTAATCATGAATTAAGAATTCAGAAGCACACTGATTGCACATGAACAGTGTAGCAATAACACAGTGAAGAAACGCTACTATTTCCCAGCATAACACTCACGGGACTAAATGCAGACACCATATAATTGTAGTGACTAACAAAGTGGAATTAACGAACTACACTTTAGGTTCGCTAATAATAGACACACTGAAGCACACACACTGTAGCACTTATACAATCTGTGGCGCCAGATACTTTTAATATAAACCAGCTATGTCGTTCAACACGCACGGAGCAACACGCACATCAAGAAGATAAATTAGTTGAATTTACTAAGGCTGGATTCGGAGCATGAGTCAAATTCGGTAGATTAACGAAACAGTCAGGTATGCGTGTCAAGATTATAAGTCAGGATAAGGTCTAGTCTTGGAAACACTACAATGAAAACGAAGACGTCAAAGGTGAACTTAGACACAAGCATAAATCTATCACGTCACCTACTATTCTTTATGAAAAATCCGGACGGCTAGATATTGATGTAAGCACGTAGAATTATAGTCGCAGGTACTGTAGGGAGGAATTTGTGAAGAAACTTTATGTAAGCACAAATCCCATTTCGTTATCAATGTAGGCTCTTAGCCCGTAAGGCCATAGACCTCATAGAGGCCCAATGAGGAAGACTAGACAAATAAGAGTCCATACAAAAGAGTCAAATAAATCGTCTCGCTCACCTTGCCACGTAGACAGATTGCCTCTCTTCTCCGAGGAATTCCTTTTAGCGATCCTCTCCCCACGTCCCTTATCGCTGTCCTCTCTACTACGACTCTCCCGATCTCGATTTTCCACGTTCTGATTACGAAAATCCCGCTCTCGTCCCTCATTGGCTTCCTGCGTATGACGATGTTGGTGACGAGCCCTTCGTCGTTTCCTTCCCCGATTTGAACCATAGAACTAACGAGTATGGAACCGAACGAGAGTGTCATCGGAATTCGGGATGGTGTCTGAATTCCGTGACAATAGAAAATTGAGACACATTGTTGATAAAAATCGGTTTACAACTGCCAAAGAGTTATCGAAAAAATGGAGTGCAGACGTCAGGAAAAACATCTCAGCCACTCCAACATGGAGAAGGCTGAATGAATTCGGCTACAGATCACATAATCCCTTCCACGAAACCATATTTGACGTTGAAGCAAAGAAAACGTCGCCTGCAGTGGGCTAATCATCATAAGAATTGGTCCATAGATTGGTTTTGTGATGAGAGCATATTCTGCCTCACATTAGGAAATAAACCATTAAGCAATGACATAACCAAGTAGCGAAAGGTTAAACTAAACCATTCGCGGAACTATATTTTTAAACCGCCCTATGTTAACACTGGAAGTTTCTAATGGACCATTATGATACCATTAAACCCCGTACCTTTGAAATAATTTCAACTATCATTAATTTTACGTTATATTCATTCATGACACATCATTCCAAGTTGTTTGATATATTACATGCAATATTTTAGCATTGAATGTTCCAATGAACCATAATGGTTCCACTAAACCAGGTACCTTGAAACCAATGTCGACTATCGTTAATTTTACGTTACATTCATTCTTGACACATCATTCCAAGTTGTTTGATATATTACATGCCTTATTTTGGTATTGAAAGTTCCAATGAACCATAATGGTTCCACTAAACCAGAATGGTTCCACTAAACCAGGTTCTTTGAAACCAATTTGGACTATCATTACTTTTACGTGATATTCATTTAT
>JAHWFO010001731.1:607072-624479 GCA_023313115.1 Rhysida immarginata | reverse complement strand
TATTCCTAGTGGATGTACAGTAATGGAAACAACCGTACACAACTAATGGAACAACCCTAAAGTAGGTTTAAATGGAACAAACCACTCAACCTAGTGTTGGGTCGAAACGCTGGAACTGCTAAAATATCGTCCGCTAACTACCGTGCTTCCCTACTCTATCATATTGGATTACTCGCAAACAAATCGTTTCCAGACAAAGTGCTATAGAACATTTTCGTCTTCTTTTGACCTGAAGAATATGTCACTAAATTTATTGTACATAATTTTGAAACACCCTGTATTGGTTTTGATTGGTACACTAGGGTCAGAATTACTGGGGTGGGATTCAGAGAGAGCAACATAGGTACGTAAAGGCGTGAAATTCAGTATCCAGATTCCTCTAGGCAAGATTTGCATTATTATCAAGTTTAGGCCCAGTGGGCTCGGATGTGCGGGGGTGATAGTCACTTTGTTTAGAACTATGGCAACATATGGCTTAGGATATATCACACGTTCGGAAATGATGAGAAAGGAAAGAATATACGAGGTTTTTTACATTTTCTAGAGTGCAGATAAAGGGGTAAAGATAGATGACCGCAAGATCTGCTACTTGCCTTACCCTACTCGGGGGGGGGGGGGTTAATTTATTTTTAATAAATGTTGTAGCGGTTTGCCTGTTGACCCAAAACAAATACCACAATATCCACAACATCACCAACAAAATTACGATAAACTACGCTAACCGTCGACCAGTCCCCACCTTAACTATCGTGTTTAATAGTAAAAGAAATAGGCTAGTATTGGATTCGTTCCCCTAAGGTTGGATGGGGTTGTTTAATTTCCCAAAATCAATATCCAACAAGGGTGAATACAAAAATCAAAAAAAATCAATAAAATTATTTAAAAGTTGTGAAACTGATTGCTTGAATAATCAATGAACAAGTTTGTATTCTTCGCAGACTATCGTTCATTGTAAATTAACATAGTCTGGGGATGCTAACTTTCTGTCTTCAGAAGAGCTTTAGTTTTAGTCACTATTGAAAGGGTTATGCAAAATAATGAATGAACTGTCTGTTCACTTGAGTCTCGTCGTAGTTAATGTACGAATCTATTTCTTTCGTACTAAACAGGTTGAAGTATCAATCCGATAGGCTAAAACAGAGAGATAGTCGGGAACAACGCGGGGAAAAGGGGTGGGGGGCTATACCTTGCGCGTCAATCATTCATACGGGTATGGACAGGGTAAGGGAAATGAATTAGTAGGGTGAGGTTCCGCGGTCGTTCCAAACGGAACTTTCGAGACGATCTCTTCCATCTTCGGAAAGGGTCGTGAACAACAATCTCTAAGTTATTGTCTCTTTACTCTCTCATTAGATTAAGATTTTAACCATTACACACGAATCACTAACATCAGTCATTTCTTTTATAGGACATCTTTCACTGATCAATTCGGCAATGGGTAAGTCCCATTAAATTAGTAATCGTTCATCGGAATTTGGAAATCTTTGGAAATCAGCAAGGTCACCAACAATGAGCAGTCCCTTTTCGAAGTCAGTCAGGTCTTTATTTGGTTCCCTTGCTGATCAAGTTCTGAATTGTTATATAAATTAGAATAAATTTTGTTTGATTTGTTCTGGGGTTCAAATCCCGCTCTTGAGAAAGCACAAAACAAGAAAGAAATTTTATTATTCCAGCCGAGCTTCCTTAACCAATTTGTAGCGCTAATGATCCACCTTCCAATTGGTCTGCTCACCTGAATTTCAATGAATTCGTTTAAGTCGCAGGTGAGGTGAGTTAGCTTTCTCCATATCGAACTGAAATCTCGCTCGATAAAATATCCTCCATCATAAAAAAATCGAGACGTACACGTTTTTCCGCTTCCCCTTCACACGGAAATTTATGACCTATTCGCGTCCCTTCTCCTGCTACAAACGCTCCTTTTGTATGTCATCATTCATAGAAATCGTTTGCGAAAATACACATGAGCCGCGATTACTTTTTAACAATTCCTGCCAGTCTTTCTAGACTCAACCCTCATTGCGACCTCATACATGCTCGCAAGATACAATTGTTAAGTTATGCGTTCTAACTTTTATATGACTATGATATCTAAAGTACAGAGGGTTGATACGTTACAACTAAACGATTTACATATGCAATCGTGAGGTGTTATAAAGGGGACGTCCCTTCATCATTCTTAATCGTTGTACAAACGCAAGCTGCGAGAATGCCGCCAAAAATCGATAGATATTGGTAAGGATATATAAATGCTCTTTCCGAGCGAAGTGGTCCTATTCCATGATTATAAAATAATGCAAATCCAGGGGTCTCACCATTTCGAAGGCAGGAATCTGTAACATACCAAATAAAAACAGAAAAACTGCAATACCAGCAACGTTGGACGAACCTGGACCCTCGAGACAACGACCCACTCCAAGCAGTACACTGGAGGTTGTAGCCAATGTCAAGCGTCTCATCTCAGTCAACGACGCAACATAATCCACAAAAATCTCCGACTGGCTAAGCGTCCGAAACTTGGTATGGGTGCATCAGGATGAAGCTGCGAGTCATAAGTCCAAGTCAATAGTCGCCCATTTGCGAACTATACAGGAGACGGGCATACATTCAATTCCGTTTGAAGACATACCCATGAAATCTCCAGACGCGTCCCCCATGGATTATTTAAAGAGTAAATAATGGATGGTCTGAAAAGGATTTTTACCTGCCAAACAGATGTTTCAATTGTTGATGAAAATAGGAAAGAAAATTCCACAGCCTGGGTTTGATCCAGGAACCGTCTGCTCACCGTGCAGACGCGCCAACCAATTACGCCACTACGGACATGGAAGCTTAACGCTATCTACATGTCCTTAGGGCTGGTTGGAGCAGTACCCAGTTCGCAGGCTGGGACTATCTTTCCTACTGGCGTAATATTCTTTAAAAAGTAAATAATGGATGGTCTGAAATGGATAGTCTGAAGAGGACAGATGCTTCTGGTAAAGAGCTCGAATGGGTGGGAAATTACAAATACCTCGGACTAGTGATTGATGCCAAGCTTAATTGGGATGACCACGTCTCATATGCAATCAATAAGGCCAAGAAGGCAAATTAGTCTTGTTGCTCTTCCGGGGCGGAACAGCGCACTTAAAATAGATAGCAAAACTTTTGCTTTATAAAATGGTCATCCGAACCATTCTTCTGTCTGGGCTTCAATATGCAAGCCCAGATGGAAGGACCTCAAAACTTACCAAAACATTACCTTGAAGACAATTGCCCAACTTGACATGAGAGTTGCAACCAATACTTCCATTGCTGAAGATTTCGATAACCCTCCAATTGGTAACTATGTCCAGGAGTGGCTGAAGAGGTTGCATCCGAAGATTAAGGACCATCCCAATCCTCTGGTTGCAGATATTCTGGAGCATCCGCTCATCTTTAGAAGTTTCCTCAGGCATCGCCACATCCTGGACATCCATTTCGACAATATCCAAAAGGCAATCTTTCTCCTAACTCCTCGTGTCCCTTGTCCCTCGTCAATCAACAATCAACTCTATCGTCCTGATATGAAAGGACTCCATCTTCTCCTCTGGATGATTTAACTAGGTTTCATCTGGCGTCTTGCCTAGCTCAGTGTACTTCGCCTGGTTATTTCCTGGACGAGTATGGCTGTGAAAGCGTTGCTTTCGGACGGCAAGTTTCGTTTTCCCTGTGCTGTTCGATTGTCCATTGTTAATCACTCACTGATGAAGGGAGCTAGCCCCCAAATGTACATTTGAGGCATTAAACTTATTTTTTGTGAATATGTGGTTTCGTATCGTCGTTTGGTTTATAATTATGTCCACAGTTTCTTAGCTTATTTCTTCTCGAACTAAAACAGCCTTTTCAGATATACGCACCTCTCAAACAAACCTTTACATTTTTTTGTACCACTAAAGAAACGTGTTCACATATGCGCACCATTAAATCAAACCTTTTCACAAAAGCGTACCAGTAAAATTTAAACGTTTTTACTTCTGCGTACCACTAAACCAAACCTTTTCAAGTGATCTATCAAACAGCACTGGAATTTTCTGAGAAATTCATTCCACTCGTCGGATTTCACCGATCTGTGACGGTTTGTCAGCTATCGCCACTTCACTTCTGTAAGTAAAGTTCAAAGGAGGTGGTATCATGGTTTCGACTGGGACAACTTGTTCCAGTAGAAAGAAATAGTGATTTAATTTCATCATCTTGGAGGGATTTCATTTACATTGTGGCTGGATCATCTTATCACATGTATCTTACTTGTCCTTGGAATGGATGTAACTGGCACATTTGTTGGCTTACAGATGATTTCGTTTAAAGCTGTTCTTATAAATCATGGCTTTCTAAAGCGTTTGGTAGAAGGTAAGTTTTCCAGTGCCCCTGTTTCCAAAGATTCCATGACCAACATCTTACCGCTTCTCAACCCATTCACACGAGGCTAATCCTCAAATCGAGGCCGAACCAAACGAGCGATTTATCAAAATTCAAATGCGGTCTTATGCATATTAATGAGCGTCGTGGGCGTCGGTGTGTCTCCGTGGAATTTTTGCACGAGGATTTCCTCGGGTTGACAATGCAAAAAGAATTAGGCTTAATTACGACACTTCTTCCTTATAACTGCTCATTTTTATTTTTTTAATTTTTTTTTCGCATTTCAAATGCGGCCATCGACTGCCAACTCGAGAATGGGGAAGGAAGACGATCCTAAAAGGAGATAAATCAATTTATTGCGTAATTAGCTATTGTTAGAAAGGATTAGTTCGCTTGTTTTTTTATTGTTTTTGTGTTTTTCTTAATCTTGATTGATTTTTCTATTATAGAAAGAGCGCTAATCTCAACTTCTAATAGGAAAGGTAGAATTCCTACGTAATTTGTCTTCCATTTGGATAATAGAACCAGTTTCCTATAGGAAAACAAAGAGTTATATAGCTAAACAGTTATATAGGTCCTGATTAAAGCAACACAGAAAGTCATGTTAGGAATGAAGGAAAAAACTTCACACTTGGTTCTTTTAGTCTACATAAATGTTGAATCAAAAACTTTTTGATAATGCTGCTTACTCTTTTACAATGAATTCAAAAGTTTAAGTACAAATCCGTTTCTTTGAATATCTTGCAAACAAATGAAGTTACTTGTTTTTTTTTTAAACTGTTATCCATATTAAATGCAATGACTCGGATGATTCCACTGCTTGTATCATGGGAGGGTATTGTTTCTAAATAACTCAAAAACTAACGTCTGAATGTCTTTTGGGCTGGTTAGAGCAGTTACCTAGTTTTTAAGGTTGAGACTATCTTTTGTAATGGCGTAATATTCATTAAAAAATAACTCAAGGATATTCTTGAGGATTTATCCTACGCCATATATCAACGTAATTAGGTGAAAGTTCCTGGTTCGAGTCTAGGATGTGGAATTTCCGTTCTTATTTTCATCAATAATTTAAACATCTGGGGTATAGCATAGGATAACCCTCATAGACCATTTTTGAGTTGTTTAAAACTGTTTATATTGAATTTACATAAGTACTGAAAGTCTATTACCAATAATTTGAATGTTCGCTTAGATTAAACAGTGAATTAGAATTCAATTACGGATTGAATTAGATTTTTATAATGCTGAACACACTTTTTTAAAAAGGATATGTTCGGATTCTAGATTCGTTCTTGTGTATGGAATTGTACTATAATAGTCCACTGGACGACTCTGTCTGGTGGATCTTCTCAGAGGTGGTTCTGCCAGTGCACCCTCAGTGGATTTTGTTCTTGTGACTGGAATCGGCATTTCACCCTCAATGTACATAGATAGTATCACTGGCTCGTGCGCTAGCAGTAGATGTCTTTTGTTGCGACGGAGAACTACATTGTCCTTGTTACTATTTCATATGAGCGGTGTGGTAACTTTTTGATTACCTTTGCCAGTGTTCTCCATCCTCACTCGCACTGTCACCCACTCGAGGTTCTGGAAGTAATCTGCCTTTACTCGGGTTCACTTTCTCAGCATCTGTTAATAAAGCAATAGCTATTCCAGTCAAGCAAATAGGTGGATGCTTGTGTGACCAACCACGCATCAGAGGTGTCAACAGGATCGATAATCGATGTGTGGAAGAGCAAAAAAAAAACAAAAAAAAACCATAAAAAAAAACAAGTTAAGCAGACTATCTATCTTCTATCTTCTATACATATAATAAAACTATACCGATCCGTTGTCTGTATATAGAACAAATTTAAGAAAATCTTATGTTACAGTTTTTTCTAACACTACCAGAAGCCAAAACGATCATTTTTAGTATTTTTGTCTGTCTGTCTGTATGTTTGTTTGTTACCTCATCACGTAGAAACTACTAAATGAAAATTAACGCGGTTTTCATAGTCGCATTGTTTTAGGTGTAACTTAAAAACTGGTGTATGTTTTATCGTGATACGCCTTCTAGAAGCCGAGTTTAGGCTAAACTCTCTTTAGCTGGTGGTTGAATAAAAGCCGACATGCCGTCAAGGTATACTTAAATTCACAAAACAAACAACTAAGTAACAATGTACACTGAGTGAGCAAAACTCATGGGATAATTACTTAATATCTGGTCGGGCCACCTCTAGCCCTGTGGAGTGCAGCAATACGGCGTGGTAGTGAGTCTGCAAGTCCCTGGTACACTTCTGGAGGCAGTTGACACCAGATAGTCTGCAGAGCCGACGATAATTGCTGCTCGTTCGTGGGCGGATGATCCAGTACCCGGAGCCTGACTTCAACAGCATCCCAGATATGCTCGATGGGATTCATGTCAGGGCTCCGGGCTGACCAGCTCAGTCGTTGGACCTCTCCTGCATCCTCTTCGAACCATTCGTGGACGACATTGGAGCGATGTGGTGGAGCATTGTCATCTTGAAAGACTGCTACGTTGTCAGGGTGTTGAAATGTCAAAAACGGGTGCAGATGGTCTCCGATGAGTTGACGATACCGTGGACCATTCAACGTTTGGTCCAGGATAACCAGAGGGCCCATTCCAAACCAGGAAAATGCACCCCAGACCATCACTGACGCCCCACCACCCTGCGCCACCACCTGTTGGCATGCGGGATCCATCGTTTCGTGAGGTCTGCGCCATACACGGTGCCTCCCATCAGCGTGGTACAGTTGATATCGTGACTCATCTGACCATATGACGTTACGCCACGGTTGCAGAGTCCAGCCAAGATGGTTGGTGGCAAATGTACGCCGGAGTGTCCGACGACGCTAGGTAAGCATTGGCACCCGTGTAGGGCGACGGCTGCCAAAACCGAGGGCATGCAGATTCCGACGGATTGTCCACCGAGAGTCGTTTCTAGTGCGACCAGTATTGAA
Organism: Rhysida immarginata; assembly: GCA_023313115.1. Lineage (NCBI taxonomy): Eukaryota > Metazoa > Arthropoda > Chilopoda > Scolopendromorpha > Scolopendridae > Rhysida > Rhysida immarginata. The sequence continues at coordinate 617,141 of JAHWFO010001731.1, read as the reverse complement.
CTGGTCTGTGATTTGCTGCACTGTTGCGCTCCTGTCCCTCTGAATCATTCGTCCCAGGTGTCGCCGGTCACGATCATTCAGGGCAGCTGGACGCCCGGTATGGTGCCTGTTGTGGACTGTGATGCCTTCATCCAGCCATTCCCGATACACCCTGGAGACAGTTGACCGGGGAAAGCCAAATTCCTGCACCACTGCCGAAATGGAACATCCCATGCGTCGGGCACCTACTATCATACGCCGTTCAAAAGATATCAACTCGCGACGACGTGCCATTTCTGATTAATCACTTATCCAAGCTTTTCCCACAACGCCTAATGGTCCATTCCCAGAATCCTTTACCCGTGTGAATTCGTGAGCCATGCCCATCAATCAATGTGCTTGCTATCCCATGAGTTTTGCTAACTCAGTGTATTACGAGTTCAGTAACAAATACGTATCATTAGCTGACACTTTAGTTACATTGTACAATCGTTAAAGTACATTTTTCAGTACATTGTACAACAGCTCATGCAATAGAGCGGGCAAAATCGACTCTTCAGTAAAAATCTGGATTACTAAAGTACGACAATAACGTTCCCCAATGCTAGCACTAATACCGGTTGTTGATGGTTGTTATGAGGTCACGTGAGTTTTTTTTAGCCATCTTTCGCTCAGACATTTATACAATTATTAAGGTTTATTATTTTAAATATTGAAAACAAAATTTAAAAGAAAAATAATAATTACAAAAAAATGGTTTCACGCAAACTATCTAATGTCACTCATGTTTCTGCACGACCTAAACGAGCACGACTGCGACGTCCAACAGAAAGCTAACCGGAACGTTTTCAGCATTTTGAGTCACAGCGTTCTAGAAGTGCGATGTCTCGATCTCTGGAAACTCCATCCGAGCGTAGTCCGCTCGCGCTGGCTCTCTAGAGACACGCGATTTAACGAGACAGAGAAATACCTATACATATAATAATTTTCATACTTTCCAACAAACTATACTATGTTCCGGTTTAGAAATTTTAAACAACCACGCAGATGAACTCGAGGGAGGAGCTTTAGCAGTGAAGCAGAAACACATTTATACGTTTATTAAAACGAAATTAACCCCCACCTCCCCTACCTCCCGAGTAGGATAAGGCAAGTCATCTATTTTTACCCCTTCCTCTGCACTTTCACCTCTCCCCCCCTTTTTTTTAATCAATAAATTGATTTTCTCGAACGTAATATGTAAAAAATGTAAAAAACCTCGTATCTTCTTTCCTTTCTCATCATTTCCGAACGTATCATATATCACATGACATATATTGCCATAGTTCTAAGGACCAAGTGACCCCCACCACCGCAAATCCGATCCCACTGAAACAATTGGGCCTAAACTTCATGGTAATGTAGATCTTGCCTAGAGGATTCTGGATACTGGATTTTACGCCTTTACGTACCTAAATAGCACATAGATATGTTGCCCTCTCTGAATCCCATCCCCGTAATTCCGACCCCCGTATACCAATCAAAACCAAACTAAATAGCGCAGATGAACATGCCCATAGTAAGCTACATTCCGAAATTCAACCTTCTACCTCAAAAAATGTAGAAATTATGAAGAGGACGGACTGACATTATAAAACCAATCAGTAGCTCCATTCTTATTCTACTTACGAGGGTCAGTCAAATTAAAACCGGAAATATTTTTTTACAACTCCTTTATTACAGACAGAGTTGGTATACTATTTTTCAATGTAGTCCCCATCTTTTCGATGCATTTCCGCCACCGAGTCGGGAAGGCATGGATACCTCGGGAAAAAATATCTTCATATAATGGACATCTTGAGTATAGGAATATGCATACCGAATTTTCACTCCTTTTAGTCCCCTCTAATTTTCACCCCCAAAACTCCGACCTTAGTGGGCTAATCAAAACCAAACTAAATAGCGAAGATGCACATTCCCATAGTAAGCTACATTCCGAATTTCAACCTTCTACCTCAAAAAAAGTAGAAATGATGAAGGGTGATTCAAATCGTGTATAAAATAAAACCAATAAGTCGCTCCATTTTTCCGCTACTTAATAATAAGCTTATAGATTATGAGCACTTGAGCAATCGTGCGTCGACAAAGCGATTTCACGTGCGCGCGCCGATGTCAGTAATGCTTAAAAGATGAACAGAAAGTAACAATATATTCCTTCTTGACAAATCGATTGTTATATGACATGCCAGTATCTTTGAATTCTTTACAATCACTGTTTTAGCACGTGAATTCGACTTGAAGGGGTCCACGAAAAATTCTGAAAAGTTGATACGACCGAGCTAAGACTTTGATAGTCATAGTTCTGAAAACAGAATTTGAAAAGGTTAATCCGTTTTCAAGTTATCGTGCAAACGGCGGACGGACGGACAGACGGCCGGATAGACGTACAGACCAAGGGCGCATTCTTAAAGTAGCTTTTATGCTAAAGCTCCTAATAAACTGAAAAAAATAATAATTCTCTTGGTCTGTTCAAAGCCAGGGATTGTAGTGTGGTAAGATAATGCTCTTAAGGACAGTAACTTTTGAACAGGAATAGGTAGCCAGTTTAAATTTTGACAGAGTATGTGTTATTATGGCGGCATGTGCACCTTCACTATTTAGTTTTTTTTTGATTAGCCCATTAAGGTCGGAGTTTTGGGGGAGGAAATTAGAGGGGACCAAGAGGTTTAGGTGTATTTATGCATATAAAGGTATGAAATTTGGTATGCAGATTCCTATCAGCGAGATCTCCATTATATGAAGATTTTTTCCCCCCGAGTTATCCATGCCTTCCCGACTCGGTGGCGGAACTGCAACGAAAAGCAGGGGACTACATTGAAAAATAGTGTACTTGTTCCAACTCTGTCTGTATTAAAGGAGCTGTAAAAAAATATTTCCGGTTTTCATTTCACTGACCCTCGTAAGTAGAGTAAGAATGGAGCTACTTATTGGTTTTATAATGCAGTCCGTCCTCTTCATAATTTCTAAATTTTTAGAAATAGAAGGTTGAAATTTTGAATGTAGCTTCCTATGGGCATGTCCATCTGCACTATTTAATTTGGTTTTGATTGGTATACGGGGGTCGGAATTACGGGGGTGGGATTCAGAGAGGGCAACATATCTATGTGGTATTTAGGTACGTAAAGGCGTAAAATCCAGTATCCAGATTCCTCTAGGCAAGATCTACATTACTATGAAGTTTAGGCCCAACTGTTTCAGTGGGATCGGATTTGCGGGGGTGGAGGTTACTTGGTCCTTAGAACTATGGCAACATATGGCATGTGATATATCATACGTTCGGAAATGATGAGAAAGGAAAGAAGATACGAGGTTTTTTACATTTTTTACGTATTACGTTCGAGAAAATTAATTTATTGATTAAAAAAAAGAAAGGGGAGAGTTAAAAGTGGAGAGGAAGGGGTAAAAATAGATGACTTGCCTTATCCTACTCGGGGGGGGGGGGGGGGGGGGGATTAATTTCTTTTTTTATAAACGTATAAATGTATTTCTGCTTCACTGCTAAAGCTCCTCCTTGGACTGTTTACAAGATTTTATTTTTTCTTCTTCTCTTTCACGGACTAGTCATATATGTGCTACATCTTCAAAAAATTCCCAACGGATAGGGATGATTCGGAGTGTAAAATATTTTCCTATTCCAGTCTAAAACTATTATAGTTCTCTTTTATTCATTCCCTACTGTTCATTAGTTTTGGGGTTATTTTTTGGGGTTTTGGGAATTCCACTCCATTGAAGAAACTGGTGGATATTCAAATACGAGGAATTAAGATATTTTTAAATTAAACTCTACGGAGCATTGTTTCTCTTTTTTTTATAATCATAAAATTTTCAATATTTGGGAGAATACATTTTTTTCAAACGGTAGTTGTTTCTTTTTAATCTCAAAAAAAAATTATTGATTGCGGATGTTATCACAGAAAAGTTTATACATTTCTTCCACTTTTATAATACTAGCTGAGATGCCCGTCTTCGCCGAGTTTTTCAAGGCAAAACGAAAGCGAGGTATTAGTATCTATCTACTCTAGGTATATACCAATGTTGTTTAATGACTTGTTAATGGTCATTATAAGGCTGGGCGAACAGGAAATTGTCGACGTTCGAATTCCACAAAGATCAGTCGCCTGTAACTGTATTGTTGGTATTGAAACGAATTGTCCTGCGTTATCCCCGCTGACTGTTTAGCTTGTAATGTACCTGATTATTCGTAATTGGCTGTTGTATTGCTTAATACCCCAAACGGTCAACCTAATGACCGTCGATCCTACAATTTACGACATCTTCGGACGTTGCTGTGGTTTTACCTGGCAATGGAGTCAGTGCACATCGTGATGTTATTTTACGCCAGCGCACAGATGGTAGGATTCGTCGGATTTTAGAAAATCACCCGTCTTATGATCCTCTGCACTATGTGCTTATGTTTCCATATGGAACGCAAGGGTGGCATATTACCGTGGAGTTGAAGAACAATGCTCATATAACGAGCGTGTTACGATAAGCCCGTTTTATGCTTACCATCTTCAAATTCGTCACGTACATGTTTAAGCTCGGCGAAAACGGGCATATACAAGGTGTCCCAAAATGAGCTAACATTTGAATTTTTTAATAAAGCACATTTTTCATTGGAAAATTTATAATATTTTTACTTTATTAGAAAGTAAAAACGTGGAGATTATGTATGATACAAAACATCTGACCATCTGACAAATGACCGCCCCGGCCTTTGGTACCACAGTGTTGATATAATTGCTGGGAAAGAAATTGTGTCGAATTTCATCTTTGAGGTTCTCAATAGATTGTGGTTTATTGATGTGCACTTTATCCTTAAGATAACCCCAGAGAAAGAATTCTAACGATGTCATGTCACATGATCTTGGTGGCCAATTCACATCACCTTGCTGCGAGATTTATTGAAGTGAAAACTTCTATAGGTGCACCGCATACAAAATTTTGCTGGAGAGTGAATGTGTCTGATCCGTCACGCTCGGAAGTGAAACGTTTTCCGGTAAAACTCGGGAAAACTCGGATTTCTTTATTTTAGTCGTAGAAAGTTTATAATTATTACGATAACTTGAAAACGAATTAACTTTTTCACAATCTGTTTTCACCAATCCATAAATATGCCACAGAGTACGAACAAGTACGAACGTGAGATAGCCGGAATAGTTACGTGCTCTAATGGCACCATTATGATACCAGCTTAAAAATTTCCTATAACCAGATATGGCATGTAATATATCAAACAAATTGTTACGACGTCTCATGAACGAATATATAAGAGTAACTTGTGACAGCAGATATTGGTATAATGGCACGTGTACGTGCAAGGATGTCTCATGAATGAATATAACGTGTAAATAATGATAGTGGGAATTCTTTTGTAGTACCAAATGGTACCTTTGGAAATTTCAATGTTAAGATATAGCATGTAATATATCAAACAACTCGTAACAACTTGTAATGACTAAATATAACGAGTAAATAATAATAGTGGGAATTAGTTTAGTAGCACGTGCCCTATTTCTACCATATGGTACCCTATGGTACTGTTGTAACTTTCAATGGCATGTAATATATGTAACGGGTAATTATTCGTGTCATGAGTGAATAAAACGAGTAATTAATGATACTGATATTTGTTTAGTAGTACGTGTTGGAATGTTATCATTAATGGTTTCATTACAGTATTATTGGGCTTTTCAATGCTAATATATTGTATGTAATCTAGAAGTGATCTACTGGATGCTTTTGAAAAGGGTGTAGTGAGATACCTAGCGATGTTTTGCACCTTAAGTTTCCTCTTTCGTTTTGTCGAAATTGCTTTCCTTAAAGTAGTAAATAGCTCGTGAAGTTTGGTTAAACTCTGCCCATAACGTAAACAAAAGCATACGAAAAAAAAAAAACTAAACACCACCACGTGTTCCATTAATAGGTTTCTGCGAAATACCTGTCCACTAAACTCGACCATTCTCACAGCCCACTGAAAGAATCGTATTTACTAGACCTCAGAAATAAACTTGTCAACAAATTAGGAAAGACGTGCAAGTGGATAAATGATCGAGAGATAACAGTATTAAAGTCTCCTTAAACCAGTTTACATTTCTTGTTGGCTGGATTGCTTTTTGCGGTATGACGCACATTCATTCAACGAACTATATGATTTACTAATGTCATTCATGCGCTTTTGTTTACGTTATGGGCGCTGTTTACTCCTTTAAGGAATGCAATTTCAACAAAACGTATGAGGAAACTTGTGTTTATTTTAAGGAGCAGAATTCGCTACGTGTCTCACGACATCCTTTTCAAAAGCACCCTGAATAAGTGAAGATCTGATGAGAAAACAAAGGAAAATAAATGGTTTTATACTACATCATATTAATTTATGGCTTGTTCCTGATTCGTCCAAGTAATAACATCCATAATAATATTTATATCATTCACCTATACATTACTTAGAATCGATTACAGTCGCCATAAAAGTTTTCACTTCGATCGTGTGGTCTAAAGCACACTCATTTTTTTAATTTTTATTTTATTTTTATTTTATTTCTTTATCGAAATAAAATTTCTTACAGAATCCGATCAAGGTCAGTATGGCTCAAGGCCGACATGTTAGGTCCCTGGTGGATTATACAATAATTACAAACAAGTAAATTAAAGAGATCTAGGTTAGTGGGTTAGTAGGGGAATTTGAGAGATACTTCTTTAGACTGTATTTAAAAGTAGACAAGGAAGGCGGAGAACGGATTTCATTAGAAAGGTTATTCCAAAGTCTAATGCCAGAGTTGGTTATACTTTAAGATTGATAGGTGTATTTGGTCATAGGGATTGTTAATGTGTCCTTGTTGCGGAGATTATATGGACCGGGTGGTTTGGAATTAAAAGAGTCTTGGGGGAGCGAAGAGATAAGTTTGTTATTTAATGCTTTAAAAATAAAGAGAGCGAGAAGAAAAGAATGTAAACAATAAACAGAAGTAATGCCTGTTATGGAGAAAAGATGCGAAACTGGATCGGATTTTTTAAATTTGAATAGAATGCGGACAAACCATTTCTGGATAAGATATAAGCGCTTTAAATTAGTTTTAGTGGTAGTGCCCCAAAATTGAATACCGTATATGAGGGAAGATTGAACAAGGGCAAAATAAAGAAGAAGCAAAATGTTTTTTGGCAAATAATGAAGTCGTGAGAAAAGACCAAGGCGGTGATTTAAGGTAGAGGCCAGAAAATTAATGTGGGGCGTCCCAAGATAAGTTATATGAAAGGAAAATCCCCAGGAATTTAAAAATTTTAACAGGGGCAAGTACTGTGGTGTGACATACTAAAGAAAAATTAAAGAGATCGAACTTCTTGATGGAAAATATTGTATTTCGTTTTCTCGAGGTTTAAATGATGATGGTTTGTATATTCCAAGTTCGTAATTTACTAAGAGCAATGTTAAGAGAATATTGAATCGCAGAAAGAGAATAGTCAGAGCAAAGTAAAGTTGCATCATCAGCGTAAAGAATCATGGTTAGCGGGAAAAGTAATGAAGGGAGGTCATTAATAAATAGATTGGAAAGCAGGGGGGATAGGATGGAGCCCTGAGAGACACCTATATTACGGGTTAACGTAGTTGAAGTTTGGTTACAGAGGGAAAGAGTGTATTGTCTATCTTTCAAGAAGCTGGAAATCCATTGAAGAGGAGGCCCTCGAATATTATAGAAATTGGTTAGTTTAAATAATAAAAGATCATGAGGAATTGAATCAAATGCCTCAGAGTAATCTAGAAAAACTGCTGCAGTGATTTTTCCCTTGGCCATATTAGAAATAATACGAGGGGCGATTGATAAATAAGGTCTCCATGACTGTAACTTTTTTATTTGTTAACCAATTTTCAAATTTTTTTTATCTTATACTCACATTTGTCCTCTATGTAATACACTGTTCACTTTTCGACATAGTCCCCATTCCTTTCCAAGCATTGCGCCAACGCGTGACTAGTTGGGTGAACCCGTCGGAGAGGAATTCCGGAGTTGTTGTCGACACCAGGATTGAATGTGTGGAAAAGGATGAGGATTATGTCGAAAAGTGAATAGTAAATTACATAGAGGACAAATATGAGTATAAGATACTAAAAGATTTTTGAAAATCGGTTAACAAATAAAAAAGTTACAGCCATGGAGACCTTTTTTACCAATCGCCCCTCGTATGTTCGATTAACTCGAAACAAGCCATGGTGGTGTTACATTTAGGTGAAAATCCATGTTGAATCAGGGAAAGATAATCGTTAGTAAATATATATGAGGAAAGCCGAGAATTAAAAAGGTTTTCAAAAATTTTTGCAAAAAGAGGAAGAGTGGAAATGGGGCGATAGTTAAGAAAATTCCGTGCGATTACCATTTTTAAAAATGGGTATGACTTTAGCGGATTGGAGGCGTTCTGGATATAAGCCTTGAGAAATAGAAATATTGAATAGAATGGTAAGCGGACCCAGAACAGGCACCGATCAGAATGACTGGGTAGATGCCAAGAATATCTGGGCAGAAGGAGGACTTAAAACTGAGGATAATGTTGGAAACTTCCTCATCATCAGTGGGCTTATTACAAGGAGAGATAGCAGGGGGTTGAGGCAGAAGAACGTTTAGAAAAGAAGTTAAGTAGTCTGAGTTGATAATAGAAAGGTCTGAACACGGCGTAATGGGAGGAGAATGGCCATGAAGTAATTTGTTAATAGACCTCCATTTCGCCTTATTGTTAGATACCCTATTGAAAAAAATGGCAAAGTAGGACTGTTTCGCCTCACTCGTTAATTTGCGCACGTAATTAGAGAAGGAGCGAAAGGAATGCTTAGTGTGATTGCGCACGTAATTAGATACCACGACCTTTAAATTTTTGAACTGAATTTATAAAATGTCTACGCGTTGTTCGATTGTGTAGTTTTGCATAATTTAACCTCAATGTTTAATAATGACAGCATATAAAAATCTCTTCTCTAATTGTAACATGAAAAAAAATGGCGGCCAAAATCAAAATGTCAGTTCATTTTGGGACACCCTTTATAATAAAAATCGTACCTTCCATTGTATAGTTTTTGACACAAAGACGACTGGTCTATTGTTGCATAAATTTTGCCTTGCATTGCTGGACATGAGCTATATATTGTTGGTCCGCGCATATTGTTGGTGCGATGAAAACTCTTAACAATAAGCGTTACGGATTCTTCGCATAGTATAGTAGGGTAAAGAAATAATAGAGACTTTTTGCAACCTCAAAGGATATGCGAAATACGAAAGGCGAAATGCGATAGGTGGCATTTTGGTCATGTGACTGCCATGTACCGTTTGGTCATGCCAGGTTTTATTGAACGAAATACGAAAATTCTAAAAAATTTCGTTGCCACCTTTGGTAACCAAATTTGTCGTCGCGCATGCGTGCTGCACGCAATCTTCACGATCTGACCAATGACGTATATTAAAGATAGATTCCGAATTCTATTGTTAACAGCGGCAAAAAGTGAAGCAAATTGAGCCATGACAGTTCTGGGCAGGAGTGAGCCGTGGAGTAATTAGCTGTCTGGCTGCTTTGTTTTTGAAGATTTTGGGCGTGAGGAATAATTAATTCAAAACCATTCCTCAAGTTAAACTGCGTACAATTGTACAAACAGTCAAGAAAAAGGATCAGGAATCATTTTTCACAAAAATAAATCAAAAATACGTAACTAAAATGAAAATACGTTACTGAAAGACAATCGAAACGAAATTGAAATTGAAACCATGATCGAAAAATTGTTTATAAAATATAATAAAATACTTCAAATACAAAGTCAAAGAAAAGATAAACTTATCACTCCGTGATCGGCGTGTGAAATAATTATCAGCTACTCTCGTGTTTTGCATCAGATTCACTCACTTTCAGCCATGACAGTTCTGGGCATGGAGCTTCCCAATTTGCTTCAAGTTACAACAATAGGATTTGGAGTCTATCTATATATATAAAGAAGGATGTTTGTGGGTCTGTCTGTGGGTCTGTACGTTTTTTATACAAATCTACAGTTTTATTCCGATCTTGATGAAATTTC
>JAHWFO010001731.1:553634-590908 GCA_023313115.1 Rhysida immarginata | reverse complement strand
TAATGTTAGGCCTATTGTTAAAAATGGCTAATTAATGTTAGGCCTATAGTTAAAATGACTATATAGCGTTAGGCCTATTGTTAAAAATGGCTATTTAATATTAGGCCTAACGTTAAAAATGGCTAAATAATATTAGGCCTATAGTTAAAAATGGCTAATTAATGTTAGGCCTATAGCTAAAGTGACTATATTATGTTAGGCCTATTGTTAAAAATGGCTAATTAAAGTTAGGCCTGAGGTTAAAAATGGTTAATTAATGTTGGGCCTATTGTTAAAAATGGCTAATTAAAGTTAGGCCTATATTTATAAATGATAGAATCAAAGGTATTTCTATTGTTTATTTAAACCAAGTGAAAGTGAAATATTGAAATTTAAAATCACATCTGCGTCACAGGTAAAGCTCCTTGGAATGCTTACAAGATTTTTCCCGACAATGCTTTGCAACAATGATTAAGAAGGGATGAATGGTTACTTTGATTAAGAAAGGATGAATAGCTATAGCGGTGGAAAGAACATAGGCGAATAAGTTTGAAACATTTAGATGTGCGAGCATTTCATTTCTCATTTCACGCGTGTTTGGAAAGATTCGTGTGAACGCTGCAATCGAATACGTAAATTGACATGCAGTTTTCGCCATTGCTGTATATAAAATATGACTGTAATATTAAACAACAAATATTTATATTCTTCTTTTCAGCATATTTGAAAATCGTTTTACGAGTTATGTTCTTGTTTGATGTGGTTTCAAAAGGACGGCGCACCTTCGCATTACACAAGAGCAGTTAGAGTTTACCTAAATGAGACATATCCTGGTCGTTGAATTGGTCGTGGCGGACCAGTTGCTTGGCCACCGAGATCGCCAGATCTCACACCGATGGATTTTTTTTTATGGGGAAGCATAAAATCAATGGTGTACTCCGAACCCGTAGATACCGAAGAAGAATTGGCGGCTCGTGTTGTCGCGGCAGCAGGTGACATCAGCGACCGTGCAAATCAATTGTTTCCACGCGTACATCAATCCCTCATAAGGCGTTGCGAATTGTGCTATGAAACAAATGGCGGTCATTTCGAACAATTACTGTAAAAGTAGATTGCTTGTGTTAATTTTTAAAAATAAAATAATCTAGGCCTACAAACGCACACTGCGTCCCGGTGTCATTTGATTGTTCAATGCAGTATTGTAAGTAAACGGAGCTGCGGGGACCCCATGTTCATATGACAAAAAATACTTCTAAGGACCTCTTCTATCATCTCCCACAAATCTGTACTCAATTCAAAAACACCCTGTATAACTATCGACATTTAAAATAGCACAATAAAATAAATAAAAAAATTCAAATTAAATCCCAAATAAGTAATTTAGCTATTCTAAATTACGAAATTCACTACATGTATACGATTCTTATTTTTTAATTTAATAAAAAATAAAAACATTTTAACATTATTTTTTTAGTTTTAAAATACAGGGTATATCTAAACCCCCGTCACAAACTTCTGATGCTGATTCCCCACAGCGAGATGAAAACATAAGTTCATATAAACAGTACGGATATGAGATTTCCGCAGTTAAAATTGAAGTTTCACCAGCTGGTTTTTTTACTCTGTGGATGGCAGGGGACATGCGGTGAAGCTACAACATATTCTTGAAATAACGTCCCATTTATTGGTTATTAACAGGTGCGCCTGCTAATAACTTCAGGTGTACCTAAACAACCATTCAGGGGGGTGAAACGGGTACTGTAGTAAAAGGTTCGTTATCCGACCTCACCCCCCGCCTCCGCCTGAACGGTTTGCTGCAAACTTCATTTTTAACTGCGGAAATTTCATAAACGGTTCGTTATCCGGATTCTGTTTATAAGAACTTTTGTTTTCATCTCGCTGTGGGTAATCACCAGAAGTTTGTGACAGGGGTTTGGTCGTGCAGTATCTCCCCCAAAACAGTCTGCCGTTGAAACTAGCAATGAGGGAGGTAAAAAAGAGACCGACGAGCCATTTTCACTGAAGAGTAAAGCTTACGTCTAACAGTTTTAGAGGTGCTTTTGCGTTAGGTTATAACTGTCAAATTGACAGAAGTGAATTTGTCACATTGTAATCGAACACATTGTCGTAGCATCGCTCTCATATTGACAGCGACTTTTTTTACTATTGGCAAAACTGTCAATTATCACAGTTCTGTCACAGATCAACTGTTTTTAAAATAAAATCGAACTTAGAGTTTCCTATGTTGCGTTAACCGTCGTACGCCGGGTTTTCGAATAAAATCAAAAGAGCTGTATCTGACGCGAACTGCGGTGATCCGTGGAACAAACCTGAGCTAGGAAAGAAAGCCAAACTCTGTTCTCAAATCCATCTTTGTCCCCATTCTCATCTATGGTCATGAATCTTGGATAATGACCGAAAGAGTGCCGAAATGAAATCCTGGGATGTTCGGCAAGTGTTACCTACTAGATAGAGTGTTCAGCATCACTATAAGGCAGACTTTAGATGTTAAGCCGCTACCTCTCCGCATTGAGAGGGCTCAGTTACTTCGGTATGGCAACATGTACGGATGCCGCAAACTTTCTTCATAGACAGTTGCTATTTTTCAAGTCGGTGGTCACATAAGAGACCAAAGGGTCGGTATAGAACTAGGTGGCTAGACTACATAGAGCATCTGAGTTAGAGTCGCTTGGATATTACTATTGAGGACAAGCCCCTGATTGCGGGACATCTCGAGCGCTGCCCCCGCGACCTTAACGGATAAGCAGGTTTGTAAACTAAGTAAGAAAACATTTTCAGCCTCGCATTCATATTGACAGCGACTTATTTACTATTGGCAGTCCTATCAATTATCACAGTTTTATCACAGACGGAATTTTATAAATAAAATAGAATTTACAGATTCACCTGCCCTTGCGCCGTCGTGTGACGGGCTTTATTATTAGTATTACTAATAAATTGCTATCTACTAACTCCTTGGTATTTAAAATTTCTTGTGGATTAAATAAATGGAATTAGTAGATAGCAATTTATTATTCAACCAAATACTAAAAGAAAAGAAAATAGAAGAATTACTAAGCAAAAACAAAGATTACGAGAACTATATAATTAAAACTTAATAAAAGATAATCCCATACATATTAATAAAATTACAATGTAAAATAACAATATAATAATAAAATAATTAGCAAAAACTCATATTAATCTCAAAAAATAAAACAATGTATCCGGAAAAATCATTAACAATGATTATAAAAATATTGTTTAAAAATATTTTAAAAATTGCATTGTAAGAAATTAAAAATAAAATAAAATAAAAAAAAATCAGTTGTGAATGAATACTGAAGATATCCAAAAGGATGAAAGTCAGCTCTATTTTATACGAATAAACTTATTGTATTGTAAAATGGACATTGGTGAATAATTTAATTATATATTGTACAATACAACGTGAGTTGAATAATGAACTCTGTATTAAATGAGGAGTTGAAGAGAAGCATGGGATCGCATATCCAGTATAAATAAATAAATAAAATCTTGTAAACATTCCAAAGAGGAGCTTTAGCAATGCAGCAGAAATACATTTATTGACAAGCACTCCCCCCCCCCCCCCTAGTAGAGTAGGCAAATAGCAGAACCTACGGACATCTATTTTTACCCCTTTATCTGCACTTTTTACTTCCCCCCAAATTGATTTTCTCGAACTTAGTATGTAGATATTGTAAAAAGCTCGTATCTTCTTTCCTTTCTCATCAATTCCGATGGAATGACATGCTATATATTGGCATAGTTCTAAAGACCAAGTGACTGCCACCCTCGCAACTCCGACCCACTGGAACAATTTGGCCTAAACTTCACTAGAATGTAGATCTTGCCTAGATGACTCTGGATACTGAATTTCACTCCTTTAATAGCACATAAAGTCCGTCCGTCCCCTTCATAATTTCTAGATTGTTTGAGGTAGAAGGTTAAAATTTGGAATATGCTTACTATGGGCATGTCCACCTTCACTATTTCGTTTGGTTTTGATTGGTGCACTGGAGTCGGAATTACTGGGGTGGGGTTCAGAGAAAACAAAAGATCTATGTGCTATTGAATATCGTTTAAAAATTTAAAAAATTGCATTGTAAGAAATTTAAAAATAAAATAAAATAAAATAAAATCAGTTGTAAATGAATACTGAAGACATCCGAACGGCTGAAAGTCGGCTCTATTCTATACGAATAAAATTATTATATTGTAAAAAGGACATTGGTGAATAATTTAATAAAATATTACAGAGTTGTTTACAGATTTGCTATGGGAACGATACTTGGGCCCAACTAATTTACCAGGATTGCTAGCGTCGTCGACGTCACGATCATGACGTCAGCGGTTTCCCGTTTTCACCCGCTCCTGTCGCATCTGTGTATTTCTTAATCTTAATTTCATACCCAACGCAGTCTTTTAGCAGGATAACGCCAGACCACACATGATGTCAACTGCCTGCCATGGCCTGCGAGGTCCCCAGACCTATCGCCAATTGAGCACGTGTGGGACATGGTGGAACGTCGTTTACGATCACCCCGGAATCTCCATGAGCTGACACAGCAGGTTCACCAGGCCTGGGCAGACGTACCCCAAGATGACATTCGTCACCTGTATGATCACTAGGGTTTGGATTTTAGGTGGATTCACCTAACAAAGAAAATTTGGTCAAATGCATTCAAAATACGTACAGAAACTTGAAATAACCGTAAAAGAGATGCTAAATCGAATTTTGATCACACCTTTTTCCACCTAAACAAGTAGCCTCCAACCTATTTAAGTAAATTTCCACTTTTCCTACCTAACCTTAAAAAAATTCTGTTTTATTTTTCTATTCCTCATGCATACAAATTTCTTACACTAAGAAAAATAAATTTTTAATAATGTTAGACGTTACACTCACATTTTGTCTTGTGTTTGCATATTTGTATTTCTTGTTTGAATGTCCCCTATAGGTGGCACCACTTTCAGTGCGGCTATGGAAATTAAACTATTTTTGATTCCACTTCCGCTCACGCAGTCTTTTTAGTGTAAAGATGGGAAAAATAACGTATACTGAATTGCGTGCTCTTACAAAAGAATTTGCGAAAGATGGACTCATGAAAATCACCAGAAAAGCCGCATTTTTCAGCACATCAAACGTCCGAAGCACAGGGCAATGAAGCCAGTGGATTCGACCTGTCACAATCGTCAGTTCATTCATTGGTACATCTTTGCAAGTTCAAGCCACAAACGCTTCAAAGCAGAAGGAATTCAACTTCGATCTGGCATCTACTTTTCTCCAGTGTGGAATACCATTGTGTAAAATGAACAATTCTGCTATGAAACAGTTTCTTGAAAAGTATAGCAATTTTAAAGTGCCAGATGAAAGAAGAATTATGCAAATCCAGTGTATGAGGTAACAATCCAGCGGATAAGATCCATCATAGACGATAATCCAGTCTGCTTTATTCTAGATGAAACCACTGATGCTCAGAAACGTTTTGGTGTTGCTATTTAAATTGCACAACATGGAGACAACAAATGCAGCTAAAATGTCCCAAGCATTCAAAAATGCCTGTGCATTTTTGTGGCCAAACGATATTGAATATGATAAAGTCTGGGTGGTGCTAACCGATCAAGCTTCATACATGCTGCCAGCTTTTACTATGCTGAAAACCATGTACATGAATTTTAAGCATGTAACCTGTATTGCATACGCACTATATCGAGTGTGTGAAAGCATTCGTTCTGAATGTTCACGGGCGAATAATTCTGTGGCAGAAATGAAAAAAGTTCTTCTGAAGTCTCCTCGTCGTATGCAACAATATAAAGAAGTAACAGAGTTACCATTCCCACCTGAGACAGTTGTAACACGATGGGAAACTTGGATCAATGCTGCTGTGTTTTATTGTGAACACTTTGATAAAATAACAACTTTTGTAAATTCACTAGATGAAACTGGGTCAGAAGCTCGGGCCTAATTACTTCTGATTTAACTTCTGTTTACTCTTAATTAAAACCGATTTACACAGTCCTCTGTTTATTTTACTGTTTTTATTATTATCATAATTACTACTAATATTATTATTGGTTACATTGTAATTTTTTAGTTATAAAAAATTATCATTACTATTATTATTGTTGGTAATAAAATTGTATAGAATTTTAAATAAATAAAATATTATTATTATTAAAAAAAAAAAAAAAAAAAAAAAAAAATATTGTCGTTGTCATTTAATGCCATACAAATTTATATAATTTTAAATTATTTTATAATTGTTTTATGGATGCCCCTGGACAGGCCCACTGGCCTTTTTATTCTTTAGATACAATATTAATTAATTTCTTATTTGGTTTTTCTTTTATACTGTTGCTGTAAAATTTGTATAATAAATAAATAAATAAATAAATAAATAAATAAATAAATATTTTAAATTTAAACGTGGTTAGTCTCCTTTTAATGGGGAAAATCGTAAAATTAAAATTTAATAAAACAAAAAAATAAAAAAATAAAGTCACCAATCTTGAAAAACGATGAAGTCTATTAAAGATGTTGTTGATAGTAGAAATAAATTTAGTCTCTTGAGGGTGTAGATGAAGTCTTGTGAAGATAATGTTGATAGTGGGAAACGATAATTTTGAAGGAAGTGTTGGTTTTGAAATACAGATGAAATTTTGAAGAGGGTGATCCAAATATTTGGGATAAAATTTATATAAAACGTTTTCGAGAATATTTCTCATCATCAGTAGGATAAAACATTTTTGAATGGTGAAAACAGTTGAAATAAGAATTTAACAATTGATATAAAGATGATGAAGCTAAGTTGGTTGTAATTGTTGGTTATGATTGTTGTTTAAAAGTAGTGTCCATTTATTGTTTATCTCTCTATTGATGGCTTGGCTAAATTTTTGTTATTTGTAATGATATTTTATTGTTTCTTTAATTAATCTTTTTCTATAATTTTCTTCTTTTCCAATGATTTTTGTATTATTTCAATCTGGTGTGTGGTTTTCTTTGATACAATGATTTACTAAATGGTTGTTTTTGTCTTTGTGGCGAAGTGCTCTTTCATGTTCTTTTAATCTTATTTCTAATGGTCGTTTAGTTTGACCTGTGTAGATATGTTCACAATTTTTACATGGTATTTAATAAATTATATTTCTAGTGTTCCATTTTTCTTTATTATTTTGACATATTTCTTTGAAATTGATATTTGTGCTATTATTTTGATTGATTGTTGTTTTTAGGTTGGTGGTGGTTATTAATGTTTTAGTAATGTTATTTGTTATTTTTGGTATGATTTTTATGTTTGGTATTTGTTCTAATATTTTTTTCTGTTTGTGGAAAATTTTATTATTGTATTGTATTGAATATCTTTTTTGTTGTTCTTGTAGAATTGGTATAGTTTTTGTTGTATTGTTTGTAAAAGCATCTATTAAAATTTTGTCTATTAAAGTTATTGGATATTTGTTTTTTAATAGGTTCAGTTTAAGTTTTTTTAAATTTGTAGGAATATATTTCGGGGATGTAAGATTTTTTATTCTTTGTAAATATTGTTTAATAGTGTTAATTTTTTGGTGTGTGGGTTGTTGTGATAAGTAAGTGGTATGTTGTTAAAACATAATTTAGAGATTAACGTGAAAACCAGACATCTGCCATTAGTTACAGTTGATGTTGAAAAATCATTTTCAATACAAGCTTCACCAATGTTTCACCAAACAGACAAGCTTTTACTTTCGATAACACCGAGATGGATAATGTTGATAAATATAATTCATTTATATTTTGTTCATGAGTACAATGTGTGAAAAATAATTGTTTAGAGAGCTGATTTTAAGTGTTAATTTTATTAAAATGTTGTTTTTCCTTTTAGTGTACCTGATGTATGTTCTTTAATAACGATTTTATAATTTCATTCTTTCGGTACTGTGAAATTTTTTCCACCTTTTTTTCACCTTTTTTGAGAAATTTTTCCACTTTTCCAGCCACCTTTTTATGTAACTTTTTCCACCTAAAATCCGAACCCTCTTTACCGCTAAGATAATTTTCATTATCCGAAGCTCTCTTGGTTCTCCCCAACAACTGATTTGTACATCTTCAAAAACGCTTTGGCGCTTTCTCTAAATTACTTTCAATGTTTTGATAATATTTCAACCGGTCTTGTTGGTATAATTGCTGAAACTGTTTTCTTAATCTTGCAAACTCCTCGTAACTTTTTTTTGGTCTTAACCATTTTAAAAATCTTATGGGCCATAGTTTTTGCCTTCCATATTTTAATTGTCTCTTTTGAAGTCCAAATATATACTTGAACATTACTAAACTCCACAGCTTCATTTTGGTTCGACATTTCATTCAGTGGTTCCCAGTCGATATTCTTGATATCGTAATACAGCTGTAAATAATCTTCTTTTCGTAAATTATATGTATAACGTTGGCCTGAATCAACAAAACTTCCAGTTGTCGAACTCTTAATACATAATGTTGGATGGTGGGTATCTTCTTTCACTATTGCAGCCTCGGCCTTCGACAGTTTCCATCTATGAGAAGTAAATACCTTATCTAAGGTGTCTCCATAGTCGCTTAGAACGTCGTTAATATTAATGGCATCCAGAGCTGCCAAAATCTTATTAAAACGAAAATTTTGACAAAAATTACCTATGCTGTCTCCTCTTCCTTTAGGTTCAATATAATTAAAATTCCCTAATATCAAAAATTCACTATTCTTATCCGAAATGGCATTACTTAATTGCTCAATAAAAACTTGGCGCAAGAATTAGTACGCCGCCCCCTCTTCTATTGTTAGTTCTATCGCAGCGAAATACTTTCCTACAACCCAGAAATCATCTCATCCGTAATACTTTCATCTAGCCAAGATTCGGAAATATATAAAATCATATCTTGCATATCCCTCGCTGCCACGTTAAGTTCCCTTATCTTGGTCCTGAGGCCGCGTACATTTTGATACTACTACTACTAATAATAATAATAATAATAATAATAATAATAATAATAATCACCTATCAATCTAAGTACGCAGCCTCTTTTGATTGATGGATATATGCTATGACCAAATGAAATGTAACAATAGGATCCGCTATATATTCCAATAGATAACAATCGCTTCTCCTCAGCCTTACGTAATAACAACAACAACAACAAAAACCCTTTACACAACGAAAAACCTTCGCTAAAGCAACGCGTGACCTGAAACACTAAGCCCCCGCGGAACACCTGCGCTCAAGGAAAAAAAACATTTTTTTCCACAAAACAAACAAAACAATAAGTCAAAAAACAACAAAAATTGCATTCTCCAGGAAAAAAAAATTAAAAATAATAATAACAACCTTCAATTCAAATTAATCCGAGAACCCAGATCCCGCCTTTTTCCTGGGCCCCTCCCCCAGCCAGGAGCCAAGCTGTCTTCCACAAAAGAAGAAGAACAATAATCAGAAGGAGAAATTCCTCACGCGATGACGTCACCTTTCAAGGTCAGTGACTTCCCCTCTGAGCCGGATGAACGCTTTCCACAAAATGGCGCGACAGAAGATGGCGACATGCTAATTTCAAATGTTCCGTCCTCCACCACCAGAGGGGCGACACTTTGCATGCCTAATGAACTGCCCCACTGTCATATTTACGACGACGCTTTGGAACCGATGTGCGTGTCAGCGACGCATTAGAGGCTTCCGTTGTAAATTTGGCTGACTCCGACAGATGGCGCTGGCGGGGGAGAAAGAGTTATGGCGGCGCGGCTCATTAAGGATGACAAAAGCAGAAAAGAAAACTTCGTTAGAGCCAACTTTCAGGTAACGCGCGTCCTCTTCTGCTCAGTTTCTTCCACATAATAAGCTTCGGACTTAATTCATTAATAACTTTCAAACCAAACTCCACTTACACAGTTCTCTAAAGTATTCCATATCTATATATTCGATATTTATTGCGAAATAATCCAAATTGCGAAACATATGATATACGCCTTTTATTTCTGATTACGGATACCGCAGCCAACTTTTAGTGTGAGCAATACTTCTGCAGATATCGGCCAAAACTCCAATTTCCAAAATATGCTGTATCTCCAAAGGTTGACGATGCGTCTATAAACCGAAAGTCCTCAATGGTGCATTCCTGTTGATCATCATATAATTTATTAGTCTCTTGCTTGCTGATAACTGGCAACTGAATATAATCTTCAATAGCTGAACCAATCTAACATGATTTAACACACAACAGACATTTTCTGGCAGAGCCTCGAATAAAGCCACTGTTTCGTCCTGGTATTACGAGTTAAGAAGGAAAGATACTCACTTGGAAGACGAACGGCCAGCCGATGCAGTTATGGGATGTTCTATTTTCGTTCTGTGTGTTGTTTGTATTCACTGAGATTTACACTGAAGATCCAAAACATTATGACCATCACCACATTGGTGAATGTACTCGTCTGGATCACTTGGAGGCACGTAATTAAGTGGGAATGGTATTTAACTGCTGCTGGAGAAGATAAGGAATCAGTCTTGCACTTAGTTTTGCGAGGAATTAGATTGTAATGGCCCCAAGAATCGGAACGAGTATCTCCGAAACTGCACTACTGGTCGGTTGTTCACGATCTGCCGTTGTTAGTGTTTATGCAAAATGGATAAATGACGGTGAAACCAGCAGTAGACGCCCACGCGTCATCAAAGAAAAAGGACGTCGGAGATTGTCCCGCTTTGTAAAACAAGATCGGCGCCAAACAGCGGCTCAGCTGACAGCCCAATACAATGCAGGTCCAAGTGCAAGTGTTCGGAAGACATGGACCAAGCGTCATTGTCAACTACGCCTACAGTGGACCCAGGAACATCGAGACTGGACCATGGATAAGTGGAAGAGAGTTGATTGGTCGGATGAATCACGATTTTTTATTCATCACGTCGATGGTCGTGTCAGGGTACGCCGACTTACAGGCGAACAGTTGCCCTCACCCCCCTGTACTGCAGGCGACTTATACTTTGGGGGACGTTCTCGTGGGTGGCTCTGGGTATAATTGTGGTAGAACGGACCGTGAAAGCTGCCCCAAAGGCTCGAATTATGTCGGAGTGATTTGAGGAGCATAAGGATGAATTCCAATTAATGCCCTGACCACCTAACTTGCCAGATCTTAATCCAATAGAGCACATTTGGGATGTCATGGAGCGGCAGTTCAGAGCTCAAACATCACCGTTTTGGAATATCTCGCTGTCCGCTGCTTAGACATTTGGTACAATTTGTCTCCAGTCATCTATCAAGGACTTATGGCATCCATGCCAAGGCGAGTTGCAGCTGTTTTGCAGGCCAAAGGTAGCGTAACGCGTTATTGAATAGGTGGTCATAATGTTTTGGCTCTTCAGTGTATGTGCTGTGGGTTTTTAAAGATTTTGTGCTTACGACGACGCTGTTTCTGGTGGGCTGAAATAATTCCATTGATAATGCACGCTCTTCTCCCAGCAGTATCGCCATTTTTGAAAGCACTTCTGAGACGAATGTATTCAGCTGAGCAGTTGCATTTCGCATAAGGTCATCATCCCATATCGAGGACGGTATGATGACTTGGGTATTTTTAGTTAAAATAACGAACCCAGAGTCCTTATGTGAACTCTACGGAGCAAGAAATAGATCAAATGGATTGTCTTATGAATGCATGCACGTGAAGACTGCACACGAACAAAAGCCTGCTGCAGAAACTCATCCCCTTCGCCATGGAAAAGAAAATTCACTGTTCCAAAAAGAAATTTCGTTTTCTATTTTTCAACACCAGAAGCTTGCATGCGTCTCACACCAATAAAACCTAAAGAGAAAGCCTGCGAACGAAAATACATTGTTAAAATGTCATAAGTTGTCATCTCGTAGTAGTCTCTTTCTTTGGCCACGTAGTCATCTTTAATCGCATTTCTACCAATAATAAGCCCTAAATTATGACTAGGTATGATGATGAAATTTCTATACGCAGGCTTTCTCTTTAGCTGGTGTTGGTCCCAATGTTTATTAGGAGCTTCAGCAAAAATCTACTTATAAGAATGCGCCCTTGGTCTGTACGTTTATCCGGCCGTCTGCCGTTTGCACGATAACTTGAAAACGGATTAACTTTTTCAAAATCCTGTTTTCAGAAATATGACCATCAGAGTCTTAGCTCGGCCGTATCAACTTTTCAGAATTTTTCGTGGACCGCTTCAAGTCGAATTCACGTGCTAAAACAGTGACTGTAAAAATTACCAAGATAATGGGTGTCATCTAACAAACGAAATGTCAAGAATGACTATATTGTTACTTTCTGTTCATCTTTTAAGCATTACTGACGTGCTCATAATCTATATTATCAAGTAGCGGAAGAATGGGGCTAGTTATTGGTTCTATAATGCCTATCCGTCCGCTTCATAATTTTTACATTTTTTGAGGTAGAAGCTTGAAATCCGGAATGGTCATGTCCATCCGCGCTATTTATTTTGGTTTTGATTGGTGCATTGGGGTCGGAATTACGGGGGTGGGATTCAGAAAGGACAAAAGATCTATGTGCTATTTAGGTACTTAAAGGAGTGAAATTCAGTATCCAAATTCCTCTAGGCAAGATCTACATTACTATGAAGTTTAGGCCCAATTGTTCCAGTGGGGTCGGAGTTGCGGGGGTGGGAGTCACTTGGTCTTTAGAACTATGGCAACATATGGCATATGATATATCATTCCAACGGAAATGATGAGAAAAGAAAGAAGATACGAGCTCTTTTAAATTTTGTACATACGTACAAGGTTCGAGAAAATCAATTTCTTGATTAAAAAATTTGGGAGAGGTAAAAAGTGCAGAGAAAGGGGTAAAAATAGATGACCCAAGGATCTGCTACTTGCCTTACTCTACTCGGAGGGGGGATTAATTTCATTTTATTAAATGTACGAGGGTGGGCTGAAAAGTAATGCCTCCATGGCTGTAATTTTTTTATTTTTTAACCGATTTTCAAAATTCTTTTTATATCTGATACTGACATTTCTTCTCTATGTAATGCACTATTCACTTTTCGACATAGTCCCCATCCCTTTCCACGCATTGTACCAACGCGTGACTAGTCGGGTGAACCCGTCGGAGGGGAATTCCTGGGTTGTTGTCGATACCAAGACCGAACGGCAGGTTTCACCTCGTCGTCAGAACGCAACTCATGCCCCTTAAGGTGCTCTTTCCTCTTTGGGAAGTGGTGAAAGTCGCAAGGTGCAAAGTCTTTCATTTTTGAACTGCAGTTTTTCATCTTTGAACTGTAGGCGCTGCAACCCCCTCTGATGTGTGGCGATCGTGTGCGGACGGGCATTATCGTGCTGCAGAAGAGGATCCAAAGCTGCCATTCAACGAAATTCCTCGACAACCCCGAGGATCCAAAGCTGACAACCCCGAAATTCCTCTCCGACGGGTTCACCCGACTAGTCACGCGTTGGTACAATGCGTGGAAAGGGATGAAGACTATGTCGAAAAGTTAATAGTTCATTACATAGAGGAGAAATGTGAGTATCAGATACAAAAAGAATTTTGAAAATCGGTTAAAAAATAAAAAAGTTACAGCCATGGAGGCATTACTTTTCAGCCCACCCTCGTATAAATGTATTTCTGCTTCACTGCTAAAGCTCCTCCTTGGAGTGTCTACAAGATTTTTTTTTTAAAAGTAAAACGCCAGGTCATTTTGGAACACCCTTTACTACTACAGTTTTTACAAATTAGTTTCATACAGTTTTACATGAATTGCATACATTTCTAAATAGATTTTGGTATTTTTTATGATGCAATTTTGTTTTTTGTAAATTAATTAAAATAATAAAAAAGGTAGATTTACTGTAAGTTTACTACAACAAGGTTTCATTAAAAATATTTTTTGATACTTAATTTAGTAATTAAACTCTCAGAGTGAAGGCCTCGTTTCAGAAACCCAATTTTTTTTTTGCTGAAATCGACTTATGATTCGAAAAAAGATGTAGAAATTTTGAAAAAAAATTTCCTTCTGTAGATATGTACGTATGTGACCAATTTTGTGCAGCTAACTCCTCTGAAATGGCAAATGGCAGAATCAAATAAAAATTAGACATACTTATAGGGTACCCTAAATTCTGCGTTAGCGTATTTTCTAAAAATTAAAATAATGACTGTAGCGTTCAAACCGCAGAACCAAACTCAATAAACTCGACATGTACGTACTCCTCTCATTAAGGCGAATTTCTTTTTGTAAATGACTTATTTGATTGTGATGAGCCGTTTTGTAATTATTAACTATCACCTCCCCCCCAGCCCCCTCCCCCCAAGCAATTTTTTTTTTCTTTTAAAGTAATTCACACTTACATGTTAGATTAGTCTTTAAACTATGCATTGACGCATTTTTTTTGGAAATGAGCTAAACTTCTTTAGAGAAATTAATTAATTTTTTTTTGGCAAAAATGAAGTAATGGCAGAAGCATTCATTTCGTAAATGTAAACGACACGAACAGCTTCCTCTTATTGAAAAATACAATTTTCGTTTTTGAAACCGTATCATTAACTCGTGGTAGGCCATCGGCCTCGGTGGCTCAGCGGTTGCGTGGTCGCCTCTGATGCCCGAGGACGCTGGTTCGATCCCGGCCGACGATCACGCACTTGTATCCTTCGGAAGGGAAGTAAAGCCGCTGGTCCCGTGTAGTCGGTTGCCGGCTGCACGTTAAAGAATCCTTGCGAGGCAAAATTTGCGGCCCCTATAACGCCGTCCTGAAATGACCATGGCAGTTGAAAAGGACGTTAATACCAAACAAACCAAACAAATCGTGCTAGGCCTGTGCGAATGTGCCATTCCGCCTTATCAATTTATTTGAAATTGTATTAAATCTACCGTATTTAGAAATGTATGAAATTCATGTAACACTGCATGAAACCAATTTGTAAATACGTAATAAAATGGGGACGTTCTTGATATTATTTCCTTTAAATTTATAGAAATTGCTAACATTTAAATTTATAAATATTTGATGAGTGACGCAGATTCTTAATAGTTGCATGTTGGTCAATATTGCTCGGAAATAAAATCTTGTAAACATTCCAAGGAGGAGCTTTAGCAGCGAAGCACAAATACAATTATACATTTATTAACAAGTAATATACCCCCCCCCCCCTCCCTCGAGTAGGGTAAGGCAAGTAGCAGAACTTGCGGTCATCTATTTTTACTCCTTTATCTGCACATTTTACCTTACTCCAAGTTTTTTAATCAAAAAAGCGATTTTCTCGAACATAGTAAATGTTAAAAAGCTCGTATCTTTTATATGTTGCCATAGTTCTAAAGACCAAGTACCAAGTGACGGCCACCCCCGCCACTCCGACCCCACTGGAACAATTGGGCCTAAACTTCATAGGAATGTAGATCTCGCCTAGAGGAATCTGGATACTGAATTTCACTCCTTTACGTACCTACTGTAACGGTCCTGGTATCAGTGCTATGATCTCCAAAGTCTTGCTGGGGATCCGTATCAGTTCCTGTTCCCCGGATGATCAATTCGCGCCGGAACCCTGCCCACTTGTGCCCACTTCAATTAAAGAAACGAGACATACACCTTAGCTCTCGTACAAATAACCCTGAGAGTTTCCATTTTTATTCGTAACCCATGTAGCCGTACATTTATAATGATCAAAAATACAACATTATTTCTCTCGTTCATAAACCTTCTGTAGGTACACTCTCTTTATGTTTAAACCTCTTATGTCCTATTTTTCTTATTTATTTTATGTTTATCATTAGCCGTCCTTCGTAATAAGTTTCTATTTTGAGACTATTTTTTGAGACTAGTTTTCTATTTTTGGGGAAGAGACTGAGGCAGGACTAGGATTGGGATTGCCTTAGGGTAAATTAATTTGGTTAGTAGGGGGGCCCGTCAACCTTATCCTACATACAACCTGGTATTCTTATGCTCTGCTTCTTTTCAGGGGTGGCGCACGCCATCATGGCGTCCCAAGATTGCGTCGTACGGATTAATAATTCAGATTGTGAACTGACGAATAGAGACCCAGGTCAGGAGGATCTAATAGATCCAGTAATTAGGGAAGACGGTCTTGTTAATGTCATCAACATCCTGGAATATGATGGGGTCTTCGAAACCTGAGGGGACCCTTAACAACGGGTGAGTGATCCACAATACCAGAAACCAGAGTATTTTTATGGTTTTCCATCTTGGACAGCATGTTTCTTCAGAAGTGTCTGGACGTGGATGCCAATATAGGTCATCCCTAGATCTTCATAGATAGAGTGTTGGTAACTCTTCTGTCAAGTTGGACAGTGGATCAAGGTGCAACATTTTGAAAGGTCTGGAGATTTTTTAACCTTGATTTTCAAATAGAAGCCTAAGCAGGCCTTCCGTGGAGTAAACTAGTAAAGAGGGCTGTTTCGCCCCAAAAGCGCAATCAAACTGAACTTCGCTTTCTTAGCTTTGTCAAGCGCATTTGAGCTTGGAGTCGATCACAACACCGAGATACTTATAATTTTTTACTCATTTAAGTTTCTTGCCGTATAATAAGAGACCAGTTTCTGCACTGATGTAGAGCTTTGTGTAGTCGACTGAATGCGTAAGCTGGGATACGTGCCCATGTCATCATGAGAGACCCGTCGTCAGCAAACAAGTAAAGGTTGCATTTTCCAAACTTGGGAAAGTCATGATTAAAGAAGTTGAATAGGGCTGGCCCCAGGACAGATCCTTGGGGAATATCATCAACATCACAGAGGAAGATACGTGTTCTGATTGGTTAGGGACCGTTGATGGATATTGTCTTTTTATGCGATTGTTTATGATGTCGGGTTCTTCTCAAAGCTGGACCAAGGATTTTATCTTGGTTGATTTTTAGGTTTTTCCTAATTTCCAAAGCCTCGTGTGTCAGGATCTGTTTGTGATCCTTTTTGAATGATCTCTTGGATTGGTCCGAATTGATGCTTTTTGACAGCAAGTGATCCGCAAACGTTGATTTCCGTCGACGTTAATCAATGGTCTCCTATGTTCGTTGAAATGCTCCCTAAATAATCTCTTCGTCGATCCTATATAAAATTGACCGGATCCAAGATAAAATCCTGAATATTCAGACCAGCTTTGAAAAGAACCCCATAATAGATATAGTGAATGATATCATAAACAATATTCATCAACGGCCCCTAACCAATCAGAGCACGTTATCTCCCTCCACCATTCAATTAAATTTTGCAGTCTACCTCGTTGTCCAAACTAATCAGGATAAAACTCAAATAGTCGCAGATTCCCTAGAGATGCAATTTGTTACGTGATAACAATAATCCCGAGAGTCAGCTCATGTCCCAGACCGTGGAAGATGGTCTTGCCAACTTTTGTGAATCCCACACCCTACAACTAAGATCATCATCGAGGCCGGAGAAATCACTACCATCATAAGAAATCTGAAAAAGAGGAAGGCTCCACGAAGAGACAAGGTAAACAATAACGCCTTAAAGAATCTCCCAAAGAACATCATTAACGATATCACGAATATCATAAGCGACTGTTGGAAGTTTTTCTATTTCCCGACTAGTTGGAAGCCGTCTATTGTGTTAAGTATCCCCAAGCATGCGCAAAATCCTGCAATTCCCGCGGGCTGTCAACCTATCAACCTAGTCCCGTCGATGTCTAAAGTCTTGGAGAAAACGATCTTCACCAGGTTCAAAGACTACTGTCACAACATTGGTTTAGAGCGGAAAGAACAGTTTGGCTTTCGAGCCGCCACTCGTGTCAGATGCAGATATCGAGGCTCGTTGAAGATTTGAGCACCCCCCCCCCCTAAACCTTTCCAGATAGTGTGACGTGGTTTTTCATGATTTCAGTAAAGCTTTCGATTAGGTGTGACACGAGGGGCTAACCTACAAGATGATTAGAGACGGGTTCCCTTCTGATTTCATTATGATGGTGAGATCCTTTCTCAGCGACAGGTTCTATCAAGCCAAAGTTGGCAAAAACTTCTCCACGCCCCGCAAGGTAAACGCCGGCTTCCCACAGAATTCTGTCCTCGTGCCCGTTCTCTTTAATTATTTTGTGCACGATTTCCCAAAACCCGAGAAGTGTAATTTAAGCTGATGATACTGCCATCATGGCATGGGCGCACCAGCCATCTCACGTTATCACTCGACTGCCGAACGCCTTGAAGAAGTTCGAGGACTGATTTAATTGCTGGAAACTGAATCTTAACGTCGGAAAATGCAAAACCGTGTACTTCAACAAAAAACTTAAGTGTTTCCCGGATTCCCTGGTTCTATTCAATAAGAAACTCAAATGGGTTGACAACTACAAGTATCCCGGCGTGACCATCCTCCTCTATGGTATGCCTTCATGCGCGACTATGTATAGAAGCAGATGGGATGAAATCCAGTCGTTCCAGAATGTTACCCTGAGGACCATTACGCAGCTTGGAAGAAAGACCTTAAAAAATCATTACATCCACTCAGATCTGAACATGACTCATATTGAAAAGTGTGTCCAAGATCTCCTGATGAACATGGTGCAGACGATGAAGAGCCATGACAATGACCTGGTGGCTGGAATACTGAATAACCGGATGGAAATGAAGTGGCATACAAAGTATAGAAAAACGAGGCATATTCTTGATGCCAACTTCGAGACATTGGCAACGTTTTCTTCCCGGATTATTGGAAGATGTAATACCACCCTCTCCTACTCTTCTGACAATCGTCAATCTTATTATTTCTTCATAATGTGGAACACCTCTGGGGTTAGTCAGGCTTCTTGCCTATTTCAGTGTATTTCATGTGGAATTTATTCCGGAAGGGTAAGAATCGTGAAAGCACTGCTTACGTCCCACCTGAACAAATGTACACTTCACTGTACGATTGTCGATTGTCTACCTCGTTGTAGTAGTTTCCTGCCCTGAAGATGATATTGTACCTCGAAACCCGTATTGCTACTACTGGACCCGTTATTAAGTACCGATAGGTGCTTTATGCTATCAGTGTGGGGAAACGTGTCTGTCTGTCTGTCTGTACGTAATTCTAACTCCTCTGAGGCTATGAAAGATTTTCAAAATGTGTTTTCGTCAGTCGATGAATATGGTTCATAGCACGAACCAATCACAAATATTATCTAAATTGGTTCATTGGCACGTGCACAAATGGTACCTCTATTTTTCCACCTACCAATTTTCAATGGAGAGATATACACTATATGATCACAAATATCCGGACACATGCACGTTTGCGCTCTAGCCACGATTTCATGGAAATCAATAGGGCGTTGCACATCCCTTTGCCCGAATCACAGCTTCCACCCTTCGGGGAAGACTTTCCACCAAATGTTGGTAGGTACTTTCCGGAATGTTCCTCCATTCCTCCCGAAGAGCGAGAATCAGTTCAGGTACAGAAGTTGGCCGATGTGATCTGGCCCGCAAGCGTCTTTCCAATTCATCCCACAAACTCTCTATAGGATTGAGGTCGGGACTTTGTGCCGGCCAACCCATTTCTTCGACCCCTGAGTCCGCAAACCACTGCTGTAAACGCCTCGCTTTGTGGCACGGAGCATTGTCGTGTTGGTAGAGAAATGGCCCGTTTCCGAAAAATTGCCACAACGTTGGAAGTGCACAGTTGTCCAAAACATTCAGATAACGGTCGGAGTTCATGATTCCTTGCACAGGAACGAGCTGGCCCAGTCCGTACCATGAAAATGAGCCCCACACCATGACTCCTCCTCCTCCGAACTTGACTGTGGGCCCTGTGCACTCAGATAAGAAGCGTTCTCCAGGTATGCGCCAAACCCAAACTCGTCCATCGGATTGCCAGAGTGTGTAGCGAGATTCGTCTGTCCACATTACACGTTTCCATTGGTCCATTGTCCAGTTTCTGTGGGCTTTGCACCACTCCAGACGTCGCTTGGCGTTGACCCTGCTGATGTGGGGCTTGTGGGCAGCAGCACGGCCATGGAATCCCATCGTGTGCAGTTCCCGACGAACTGTCATGGTACTGGCATCATTTGCAGAGGCGTTTCGAAACTCTGTGGCAATTTTTTCCGCCGAGGACTTCCGGTTGCTGCGGGTGACACGACGAAGCACTCGACGGTCTCTGTCCGTTAGTTTCTTGGGTCTACCGGTTCGTTGTTGAACTGTTGTTGATCCTCGGGTCTTCCATTTGATAATGACATCGCCTACTGTTGACTTGGGTATCTGAAGAAGGCTGGAAATGTCACGCATGGACTTGCCGCATAGGTGACATTTCCGTTGAAACTCACTGAGCTCTGCCGAACGACCCATTCTTGCCAATGTCCAAGCAGAGTTGTGTCTGAAGGTGTGGGAAGCTATTTAAATGATGTGCAAGTCATTATCATGTGACATTGGGCCAATCGATGATCTGTGAGGGGTGTCCGGATATTTGTGATCATATAGTGTATTAGGTAATATATCAAACAAATCGTAATGACGAGATAGAAGCGGTTATTCATTACTATTTTCGCCAATTGATAAATATGGTTCCGGGAACGAACCATTTTGAAAATGGTTGCAATCGAAACAATGGCACATGCTCTAATGGTATTCTTATGAGCCTTCATAAATTTTCAATGATAAGATATGGCATGTAATATATCAAATAAATTGGAATGATGTGTCATGAATGAATATAACGTAAAATTATTGATAGTCGAAATTGGTTTCAAGGAACCTGGTTTAGTGGAACCATTGTGGCTTATTGGAACTTTCAATGCTAAAATATGGCATGTAATATGTCAAACGACTTGGAATGATGTGTCATGAATGAATATAACGTAAAAGCCATGCTAGTCATAATTGGTTCAAAGGCACTTGGTTTAGTGGAGCCAGTATGGTTCATTGGAACCTTCAATGCTAAGATATGGCATGTAATATATCAAACAACTTGGAATGATGTGTCATAAATGAATACAAGTTAAAGTTAATTATAATCCAAATTGGTTCAAAGGTACGTGATTTAATGGTATCTTTATGGTCCATAGGGCGGTTGAAAACATGATTCCGCGAATGGTTGAGTATAACCTTTCGGTATTTGGTTATGTCATTCCTTAATGGTTTATTTACTATTGTGATACTTAATAGCATATCAAAATGAATTTATCAACCATCGCCTTCAACCATTTATGAATCTTCAGTTTTTATTTTCCGGAAAAAAATCTTCGTTTTATGGAGTTCCCGTTATAAATTTCTTATTATATAGAGGGAGCACTGTACCTAAATGCAGCTCCCTGTTGGTCATGGGCTTTACGAAGTTTTTTCATCAAGCCTAACTGGATATAATTTCAGTTTTGACCGGCCTCACTTTTTTAACGCAAACTTTAAACGAAAGTCAGTTCGTGCAGAAGACGATGAAAAAACGTACGAAATCAATAACGAAGCAAGTCTCGCATTAAACGAGACGTCGCTCTATCCGGGAAGGAAGGGTAGGCGAAGCACCGTTATAAGATTTATGCGTGTCGTTTTGTCGCCCCAGCGTCATTTGGCCCAAAGCAGGAAGGTGTGTATGTGTGTGTGCAGTGGAGAAATGCGTGAGCTCGAACCGGATGGACAGCGCAGGCTCCTCTTCAACAACACGACTTGCGACGATGATGAGGTGTAATTCAAGTGGCGTTTGCATTCAAAGAAAGAACTCGACCCTGATTGAAGGTTAAATAAAAAAGGAAAAAAAACCTACTCCTTCTTCTTCTTCTTCCCCTTTCATTGTTATTTAATGTCCTCTCAGTCTTCATTCCAATGGGTTCGACCTTCTCGAATGAAGGAAAAAGCACCTGCGAAGAAAATTGATCGAATTCCATTCCACTCAGGCTCATTTGCATCATCATCGCACATGCTCAGGGGTCTCGTGTGAGATACCGCTTCTTAACAAATAAGATCTTCTTCTGGAGAAAAATCGCATGAGTTAGCGCAAAATTAGACGGTCCCTGAGCTGCCCGGTAGCATCCATGATTCATCAAGGTTCCTCTTCAGACAGGTAGGGCCGATTCGCTCCATTCATTAGAACGACGTCTAAATATGAGAGGAATGCCGCTCCGCCCTCCATGGCCACAGGCGCCAAATAGAAGAGAGAAGTCGCCCTCCGCTACCGCAGAGCACAGCAGGATACACCTTGTTGACCACCCTCAAAAGCCACGCGACTTACCCTCCCAAACGGGCTCCCCCTCTTTCTTCAGGTGGGTGAGGAAGGATTGAGACGTGTAGGCCTAAACTACATCGTACATCAACAACAGAACCTGTCTTATCTTAGTTATGCAAATTACACGTTACAGATAAGACGTTAACCTAAGAGCAAATGCATCAGGGGTAGTTTTAGAGTTTGTCGCCATCTAAAAATCCGCCATTTTGGATCTAGGTTCGTTTTTTTTAAATAGGAAAAGGGGTCATATGACCTATCAAAGAACACCCGTTTCTTCTCAGGAGTTCATTACTGCAATCGGATTTCAGTTATCTGTTGTGGTTCCCAAGTTATCAACAAAAACATGGAGACTTTCCGAACAAAAACACACACAAAAAACTGGGTTGCAGCAGCTAGAGGATAGTTGTTGTGTGGGGATGTGGGACTATCCAGAGCCGACGTCTATCCGGATCATCCTCGGATAGTTTTTATATCTGCATCTGAACTTGGAATGGATGCCACTTGTTGTTAAGCAGAATCCGTGCTACGGATGATTGGCTGAGTCCACAGTCTTGTGCTGCGTTGTGGACTCTTCGCATATGCTGCCAACGCTACTTTATGCTCAACAGTCCCAGTATCTCTAAAATGTAAAAACGGTACTGTACGCAATTAGTTCTCTTTCAGAGTACCGGGTGCAGAAATCAGTGGTACGGTAGACATCAGGATCACCTCAATCCTCTTCTTCTTCATTAGTGCCTTCTCCAATGACCTGAAACGGATAATGGTACAGTGTCAATGTTTTTGTTAATAACTTCTAATCCATAACAGATAATTGAAATCCGATTGCAGAAATGAATTCCTGAGAAAAAACGGGTGTTAATCGATATGCCACATGGACCCCCTTCTCATATAAGAAAATTACCCTTAACCCAAAATGGCGGATTTCAAGATAGCGGCCAAACGCCAAGACTGTCTCAAAAGATAGATCATCTATGGTTCTATTCCCTGCTAGCATGGTCACATCGTTCATTTTACACACAACCCAAACGGATGCTTGAGATGTTTAAAATTGATCAAATCTCATAAAATCTTCTGCTAGAGCTGAACAAATTGATCAAAACTCATAGGAAATACGCTACTCTGAATTTCCATATTCAATCTGTTCCTCAAGAAGCAGACGATAATGGAGTTTCCAATCCAAATGAACGCTTGAGATGCATTAAGTTGATCTTATCTCATAAAATCTTCTGCTAGAGCTAAACAAATTGCTAAAAAAATTCATAAGAAATACACTGCTCTCCATTCCTTTTTCAATTTGTCTCTCCTAAAGCAGACGATATCCGACATATCAGTCCAAATGGACGCTTGAGCTGCTTTAAATTGATCAAATCTTTTAAAATCTTCTGCTAGAGCTAAACTAGTTGATCAAACAGACAATATTCGAGCCACCAATACAAATTGACTCTGTAAATGCTTTAAATTGATGATGTCTTATAAATCTTATGGTGGAACTAATCAAAATTGAATAGAATTCATAGGAAATACGATGCCGTTTCTGCAGTTTCTTTACGCAGACGAAAATAAGAACGCTCATTCAATCTGCTATAACTCGTTCACATTTTATGCTACATATAAATAATTTGAACCAAAACTTATAAAACATGTCACGTGCTACAATCGTTAATGAATTTGTATCCAATAAATCAGGCGATACTTTAGCACTCTGGGTCCTAAAATTGATCAAGTTTGATAAAAATCTTGTGCTAGAGATACACAGTTTAACGAAGCTTAAATAAAATGTTACAAAACTTGTTGAAAATGTCACATGCTATACTTGTTGTTCAACTTGTTTCTCATAAATCAGACGGTATTCGAGCTATCAATGCTAATGAGCGCTCAAAATAGCTTAAATTCATTGAATTTCGTAAAATCCTATGCTACTGAGAAACAATTTGAATAAAACATGTAGAAAATATCACGCGCTATAATCATTGTCCAATTTATTTCCGAAAATAAGATTTTTTTAATATTCAAAATGGCCGCGCTTCAGTGAGTCTCTTATGCTAAAGATTTGAAGGCACCAGATAAAAATCGCCTTCCTTGTACTCTCGACACGAGTCCAAATTATGTTCTACTCTGTGTTTCCGGCGATTTGTAAAAAGCAATCATTGGCCCTTCTTATTTACGACGCTCGCATCTCATTAACGTGGCGCTTTTCTGCTCGTCACGTGATTCCTCCATTTAACCTCGCCCCGTTTCCTTCCTTATGGAGTCATCTCGCGCCAAAGGTAAGATGTGTGAAAGGATGCGCTTATTTATGCGCATCTAATTACACGAGATGGAAAGCGCCTCGAGCAGGAAATGAGAAATCTTCTGCTTCTTCTTCTTTATTTATACAAAAGATAGATAGATAGAGCAGAAGATGGCCATGAGGAAAAATGAGCGAAAATTGCGCGCTTTTTTTTTCCTCCTCCAGTCCATTCAGAAGTTGGAATTTAATCAAAATTCCAAACGATTTTTTTTTGCTTATGCAGGACCGCGAAGAAAGAACTAGGCACACGATAGTCTCTTTGATGACAAATTTAAAGAAAATTTGAAGAAAAGCAGGCGTACATTAGTTTCATGTTTCTGGAACGCGTGCAATGCTGTAGTTGTTCAAATATGAATTCTATCACGGGCATCGTTTGCGTACCAAATTTTTTTTGTTCAAATCTCATCTGCTTACCAACATTTTTGCTCAAATCTCGTCTGCATATTAACTTTTTTGTTCAAATCTCATCTGCTTATCAATTTTTTATGTTCAATTCTTCTCTGCTTACCACATTTTTTTCAATTCTCGTCTGTTTAACAACTTTTCTGTTTAATTCTCACCTGCATTTCAACTTTTTTGTTCAAATTTCATGTGCTTACCAACTTTTCTATTCGAATCTCAACTGCATACCAACTTTTTTGTTCATTTCTCGTCTGCTTACCAACTATTTTGTTCAATTTTCGTTTGTATATTAACTTTTTTTTCAATTCTCGTCTGCATATCAATGTTTTTGTTCAAATCTCATCTGCTCATCAACTTTTTTGATCAAATCTCGTCTCGTTCTTTCGCTTAAGCGTCGTCTGCATTTAGTTGGTTTGTTTGGTATTAGCGTCCTTTTCAACTGCTATGATCATCGTTTGCGTTTAAATATTGCTTACCATACAATCACTGTGTGAAATACTATCGTTCAAACTCTGTGTTCCTAACCCATTGTGCAATTTTCGTCTGCATATCAACTTTTTTTTTTTCAAATTTCGTCTACTTATCATCTTTTTTGTTCAAATCTCGTCTCTTTAGAAACATTTTTGTTAATTCACGTTTGCATATCAACATCTGTGGTTCAAAACTTGTCTTGTTCTTTCACTTTAGCGTCGTCTGCGTTTAAATATTGCTTACCATACAATTACTGTCGTTCAAACTCAGCGTTCCTATCCCTTTTTTGTTCCTGGAACGCAAGAGATATTTGATTAAATTTTGGGTAGCATAAATGCGACAGAGTTTTTTGCTGTTCTTAAATGTTTTTAGAGGGTTTGTGGATCTCTGGATGTGGATCAGTGGTCTAACCCATTATTGAAATGTACAATTGACCACCTGGACCTCTCTAACTTCGACCCCCGTAAGTCAGATTCCAGTGGACCAATCAAAATGAAACTAAGCAGAGATGTATGAAACCCCGATAGAAACCTACATACAAAATTTCAAGCTTCTACGTGAAAGGATGCTGAAAATATGAAAAAAACAGACGAATAGACTAACTTCGTTTTGGAAAGAATGGCGGGACATTATCTGCTTATAACAAACTACTGCCGCAGAAGTTTCTTATTGCTACATAAAATAGTTTCAAAATCGCACGCATCTTAACCTGAATAATTGTAATTATCTAAAAAAGAATTTTTAAACATTATAAGAATATGGTAGCATCAGGCTTACTCTGAGAAATGAGTCGAGGACTGCTTATTGCCTGTGGGTCCAGGGGGCAATTTCTGTCTGCGGATTCATAAAACCCAACCGCAATCATCTTCTCATGTAGCTGAAAAGGAAAACGAAGCAGAAGACGATGGCTATCAGTTGGGGAAAAGTGAAACCAGCGGATCCATTATCGTTAGCGCTATAGCTTAGAGGCTTTTCCTCCCTTTTACTTTAGATTCAGTTCCTTGCAGAAAATAATTTATTTCTCGGAGATCTAACTCTCAATTAATAAGCTTCTAGAATTATCTACTTCTTTATAGCTTCAGGTCAATGGAAATTTCAGTATCTATACTGTGTGTATACTATAGATTCAAATTCAAATTCCAACCTCGCAATAAGTTGCAAGTCAACGAACTCCTTGGGAATCATAATTTCATCAACTTCATCAATAAATGTTGATGCATACTTAAGAGCCAGGGAAATAAAACAAAAATGCACTTTTACTGGTAATTACCTGAAAAGTAAAGGATTAGAAGAGAATAACAGTGAAAACACAGTTTTATGAACATCTCAGATTGGAAACTAACTGAACCCGTTCCCTAGACTTTCGCAGAGAAATAGTTATAAATATAGTGAGTGAATATTATTACAATTTATTGGAAATCACATGCAGGATATTGAAGAGTTCCGATTGTCAATGATATCACATGCAGCTGAACAGGGTGTTTGGAGAATGACAGAAATCTCGCATTCTTGCATAGACGGCATCCTATGACAGTATCACATTGAACTCAATGAGCTCCATTGTGTGACCTATAGTGCACCAATATGAATATCAAGTGAGCCCAGTATGGCATTGTTCTCGTATTTATATTATCTTGGACATGAAAGATAACACTGTTTTACAGAAGTGTCCGGATATTTTTGATCACATAATGATTCCGCAAATGCTTGGAACTTGACAAAAAAAA
Organism: Rhysida immarginata; assembly: GCA_023313115.1. Classification (NCBI taxonomy): domain Eukaryota; kingdom Metazoa; phylum Arthropoda; class Chilopoda; order Scolopendromorpha; family Scolopendridae; genus Rhysida; species Rhysida immarginata. Next base: position 563,917 of record JAHWFO010001731.1, on the reverse strand, counting down.
ACCTGCATGTTATAAACAAAAAACTTACAAAAAATTTCGAATTTAAAAAAAACAACAACATTATATCTCCATGAATATACGTGCTCTTCTTCTCATACAAATGAACACAGATAATTAAAAGAAGCCTCATAATCACATGCTACAGCTACAACGCATTTCAAGCATTATTTTTTACAGGGCGATCCTAAACATTGTTTTTTTTTTGTTCAATTTGTTGCTGATCCCCTATTTGCCTTCGGGACAAAATCTTCACTGAAATATATGAGGTGTAACATATTCTCTATACCCCTGACAAGTTAATAACTCACTTTCTACAATATCTAGGATGATGAAACTTGAAAGAATAATAGGGTACATAAAACTGTGTTTACCGTTAAAATTTGAGCGAATTCTAACAAGTAGTTTCCGAGTTACCCACTCAACATCGTAACAAGTGCTCTCATGTTGATTACGTAACTCGGAAACTACTCGTTGGAATTCGATCAAATTTTAACGGTAGATACAATTTTATGTACCCTGTTATTCTTCCAAGTTTCATCATCCTAGGTGTGTAGAAAGTGAGTTATTAACTTGTTGATCTTAGTGGCGGCATTTTTATTTCTGTTCATATCTCAGTTATGTTCAAATTCGGACCATCTCTTTTTGCTTAGAATCGCATATTTCATCACCCCTTTCATTCAGGTGATGAAATTTAACAACACCCTGTATTATGTTAGTGGTGTCCATTTTTCTTTATTATTTTGGCAGATATCTTTGAAATTTGGATTTGGATTGTTGTTTATCCGTTGATTTTATGTTTGTGGTTGTTATTAATGATTTAGTTAGGTTGTTTGTTATTTTTGATATGATTTTTATGTTTGGCATTTGTTCAAGTATTTATTTTTTCTTTTTGTGAAAAGTTTTTTATTTTATTTTATTGTATTGAATATCTTTTGTATTGTTTGTTTATTGGTTGTTGTATTTGTGAATGTTTCTATAAATATTTTATCAATTTATTTTGTTGGATATTCATTATTCATTATGTTTATTTTCAGTTCTTTTAATTTTTGCGGAGTGGAATTTGGGGATGTAATATTTATTATTCTTTGGATATATTGTTTAATGATGGTAATTTTTTGTTGTGATAAGTAATGTGGTATGTTATTACTTTTTGTAGGTTTTTCGTATATCTCAAAATTTAGTTTATTTTCATTTCTTATAATACTTAAATCTAAAATTGTAATTTTATTGTTGATCATGTTATTGTTTGTGAATTTTCGTGGGTATCTTAATTCTAATAGTTGAGATAATTAAAATTTCATCTACAATTGTACATATCAATAAATTTTGATGTATTGTTTATATTGTGATGCGTTAAGTAAAGTGTGTTTTATACAAGGTGGATACAAAAATGAGCCCCCCTATTATTTCCGTAACCGAAGCAGATATATCAATTTTGACGAATCCAATGAATAGAAAGTTGTGGGTGACCTATCTCATAGTGCACTTTTCATCATCCCAAATATGCAATCCTATCTTAAAAACCGTAGCAGATACACGAAAACATCCAATTGAACACTTGTTCAGCATGGATTTCCGGACAAAACAAAACAAAAATTCCAAAATCCGATGAACGGATCACCAACAATCCAACATGTTGAATTTATGAGTTACCTTCCTATGCATTTCACAAAGACATTTGAATGTTCAACATGTACATCAAGAAATTACCTAAAATTACCATAATAACATTCACTTTCATGAGGAAAAACAAATAAAAGGCATGTGTCAGCATACTGATTAAAAATTTGGAATAAAATTATTTATGCATTGTGGCTGTTAGTGATCCCTTCATCGTGTATTTGCAATTCTAATGTGTTCTAATTTGCAATTTGGGATGATGAAAAGTGCACCATGGGATAGGTCACCTACAACTTCCTATTTATTGGATTCATCAAAATTGACATATCTGCTTCGGTTACAAAAATAAAAGAGGGGGGCTCATTTTTGTATCCAAGCTGTATAGTTGTTGGCGATTTTAGGTGATAATGGGCTGCCCTCTGTCAGCTATCTGTTTGTGAAGATATTTTGTCATTGAATTTGAATTGATTGTTAGTAAAGCATAAGTTTATAGCTTGTATGATCCTTAATATTTTGTGTAAAGTAATTTTGTTTCCAGTATATTTTTTATGATGTCTAGTGTTGGTTTGATTGGGATGTTCTCATACATGGCTGTTATATCTACGGTGAAAATTCGATCTTTCTTGTCTAGTTTTATTTTTCTAATATTTGTTTGTTTGTTAATGAATTTTTTATCGTGTAATTAAATTTGAAATAATTTTTAAAATAATCATCCAAAAATGTAGCTAGTTTTTATGTGGATGGCTGTCTTGTTGAAGTTATGGTTCTTATAGGATTGCTTTCTTTGTGAATATTTATTACTCCATATATTGAATTTGGTGCTGCTTCTGTTGGAATAGGTTGTTTTTGTTCTTCATTATTTATTTTCTTTTTTTTTTAGTTCATTTATTTTATTAATAGCATTTTTTTTTAGGAATTTTGTTGTTTGGTCTTTATTAACATCTTTCGTAGGGACTTGCATTAGTGACTTAAATTATTTTGTTTATTTATGTCATTTATAAAATTAAAAAAAAGAGATTTACCTATTTAATTAAAAGATTACAAACCACTCCTTCGCTTATATAATAAGTTAAGCGTAAACAATATGAATAAGTAAAAGTATTCGACAGCATGACTGGGTGAGTGAATTAGATGTTGTTTAAATGATATGCGGAATGGATGTGCATGAATAGTGCATAAGATAATGAGGGTATATAAATGTGTGCGGGAGAATAAAACGTGAAACAGAATATTTATGTAGAAATTATACAAATAAAACCATTTGAAAACGGCTTTATTATATTCTATTCTAAGTCTTTTTTATTATTTTTATTTAGTGTTAGGGTTTTGTTTGTGCAATTTTTTACAAATAAAATATTAATTAGTTTTATTGGAAATTTGTTTTTATTAGTCTATTTACGCGGATATTAACCAATGGAAAATAAACAATGACATGTAATAAATTTAATATCTGAAAATAATTTTACATTAAAGAAATATATTTTTATATAATTTTTTTTTAAATTATAGAGAAAATGTTTATGTATAAATGTATAATAAAAAATTGTCTATTTTTAGTAATTTTTTTTGATTTTAGAATTCTGTAGTTAAATCCAATTGTTAATATTTTTAAGTTTTGTGTATTAAATCTCGTCAGAGGATTATCAAAATTTTTGTATAAATTTTATAAATTACAGAGCATTCCGAATTATCAACCTTAATATAGAAAATATTACAAATTATCATAACTATAGTCCACGCCAATTCCTTAAAACTTCTTCTTTGTAGTCGAAATATGCGTATTCATTCTGAATAAACAACTTTGTAGAGAAGCGGACCTAGTTGGTATTTTAAGAAATTTAATGATCAATCTCATTACGTATGTAAGATTTATTCATTTATTTTTAAAATTATTCTTCTCTAATTACCGTAAAAACGTATGAATTGTTGTGTAAAAAGTGAGAGTCATCACATGGAAAAGTAATAAAAACGTTGCAAAAATTAGTAATTATCTGCTATTTTTAATTTTTTTATAATGATCCTATAAAATAGGGCATTTAAAATTTTCGGGAATAAATTTCAAAATTAGCTACCAGGGTTTTCGCGGCAAACTGTACAACGAAAGTTCGAGATCTGTTACAAATCTTCATCCCGTGAGAGGAACTGAATGTAACTCCAAACATTTTTTTGTTCTACAGCTTAGGTAATACAGTGTCGGTCAGAAGTTTAGCACCTCAAAGATAATTTATTAGAAAAACCCTTTTTACTTGAAATGAGGGATTCAACACTTGTTTTAATTATTGTACATGGTATTATTGACATTTATTTCTAAAAAATCAATTTCACTTTGCAAAACAAACTCTTGTTGCTGAGCATTCGCTTAACATCGCCCCATAACCATTCGATGGAGTTCAGGTCAAGGGACTGAGAAGGCTACCCTAGAACGCGAATGAAATTATCACCTTATCACGGTTGGACCAATCTGCTACGAATTGGGTCTTTATCATGTTGAAAACTTCAAGTGAGAGGCAGATTGTCATCAACATACGGCAGTAAGACAGTTTCCAAAATATTTTTGTAGACCAGGAACGAGATGATTAGGGCCACATCCGTGACTACAGAACGCCCCCCAGACCATGATGTTTTCTCCTCCATGTTTCACAGTGGCTTGTAAACACTGATGAGCAAACGCCTCCCCTTCTGACGACGCCTTATGACTTGTTTTCCATCACTTCCAAAGAGATTTATTTTCGTTTTCATCCGAAAACACAACATTTTTCCATTGTTGAAGTGTCCAAATCTAATCTTGCTTTGCGATTCCGCAAGGATACAAAAGGCTTTTTTCGAGCAATTCTTCCATATAGCCCAAAATAATTCAGACGACGGCCTATAGTTCTGCGACTAACAACAGGTAGTCCTCTTGCTGTCAACTCTTTGCAAATAGAGGTTGTTGTAAATTTTCTATTAGAGGATGACAGGCGGTGTATTAGGCGATCAGTTCTTGGAGTGGTTTTACGGGGTGCTCCAGTGCTTGGACGGTAGCAAACACAAGCACTTTTACTACACTGTTGCAACTCTGCTATTTGTTTAAAGGTGCATCCTTCCCCAAGTAAACACAAAATCGCTTCGCGTTTTTCAACACTCAAATTTGGACGCTTTCCCATTCCTATGACTTCAAAAAACTATAATATAGTATCAGGCAACATTAATTAACCAAAAGAATTACCATTTTCATACCCATTCATGAATTAATGCTGACATGAACACAGGTGCTAAACGTTTGCCATTTGTAAACTTGAATGAGCTGCAATTGTTTCCTTTTTATGCATATATATCTTTGTTACTGTGACACCCCTCACGACTTTGTGGATTGTCTCAATTATTATTCAATGTTACTTTCATTCCTTTTATGATATTTATCTGTCCAAACACATTTAAACACGTATAATCTTATTTTAATCTGGTTGGTGCCAAATATTCAGTCAAAATTTAATTTAATATCATTTCATGATGTTGTTTATTCATTCCAATTTGTTGGAATTTGTAAATCTTAGTGTAAATGCCTCGATCTAAAAGGAGAGACTTACGAGCCAAGAAATATAAGAAATGGATCTTGTAACAACGAGAAACGCTGTTGCAGCTGTCAATAATGGACTGACATGGGAAGTACACGAACATGTATCTCATAGATTCACACCAAACTCAAATAAGATACTCATCTAAAGCTATTATTGATGCTTGCAAATACGAAATCGCGGCATTTTCTTTCAAAATGAACCGCGAAAAGGAAAAAATTGAGCGCATATAGGCATATAAAGACTCCATTGTTACACTATAGTTAAAGCGTTGTGTGTATTAAAGCGCTTGATGGAACTACTTTCCTCCACCACTCAACAATAAGCTCGAATCTATTCGCATGAAAGCAATGAAAGTAGCAGCAGACGACAATAGATTATTAAAATTAACTAATTGCCGTCTAGTAAAAATGTCTGTATACTAATTAATAACCGTTTCCTTAATTTATTATTTCATTATATTAATTAATTCGGTAATCTTCGTAAATATTCGCGAGTGAAACGAGGGCAAGGGTGTCGAGTGATCTAATGAAGCCAGCAGCCGAGAATACGAATATGCGTCCGTGAGGGGGTAAGTATCGCGGTGTTTTATAATTTTAAATAAAAATAGTATTCATGGATGGTTACCTCATCTTATAAATTATTTCCAGACGAATAATTGTACAGTAAAATTAATTTTTTTTGCTTAATAACATTGCTCTAACTGCAATTTTTTGTCGAATTGTTCCTAATCAGCCCATTCAAGACTAACTTCACTTCCAGACCAAAATTTAACTCTCTACTTCGAAAAATTTTGAAGATATTAAAAAAAATCTACAGCTACCCCTATTATTCTTTTTTTACCGTAATTGAATTTTAATATAGATTATATGTCAGTATTTACATCTTTTTAAACAAGTACAATACGGATTCCCGCGAGTTCGAGAACACAAAGTTAGGGAAATTCCCTAAGGGAACAACATCATCATGGAAATTTAAAGCTATAAATACAGATATGTCCTTTTTTTATTCAAACAGAAAACTATTTAATATTAAAACTTTTAAATTGAATAATTATAAGTTTCAACTGTCTAGTTTTTATCTGAAATTCTATATCCACAGCGCGATAGAAGCGTTTCTAAACAGTGCAAGATTGCTGAGTCATGTATACATCGATGAAAAAATAATTACCGCACTTTAGTCATTTTCTTTGTTCACAGATTGTATATAATAAAATCATTACAAAACAATCTAACTATAAATAAACTAAATTTTCTTAAACTTTAGATCTAAACGGAAGAGATTCCTTCATTAAACCAGGAAACTCCATGTATGCTCTTTGTATTCTTCAGTTTTACTATCCAAATGAATTCCTTCAATCTTAATTCAAACAATAAACAATAACAACAACTTTGACTACATAACTTGTTTTAGATTTCTGTCACCTACATGTTATGTATCATTAGAAAGATAAATATATTAATCTTTCCTAGCTAATGACATCCATAAATCATGCCATCCATTGAATTTCACGTATGAAACTTTAATTTATAGCAGATCTCCTCCAAAAGGCCCCGAAATTTAAAATTAGGTCGTAAATAACGACATATAAATCAGCCTTTGTATTTAAATACACGTTTCTAGGAAATTCAACAATAGGAAACGTGTTAATGAAATAATAATTATAGCATCTTAATTCCTACGAACACCTTTTATAATCCCAAACCCTATTGTCTTATATAAATTTTAAAACAGAATACTTTATTGTGTTTGAGTATTTATATAGATTTTCAGTAGGCTAATAATTTGTGTTATAAACAAAATAATGTTAGCATTACATAATTGGGCTAGTTTAAAGTTATTAACAAATTCCTTTCAGATTTTGTAAAAAGGAATTTCAAAATTCCGATTCTTTAGTCATACTCAGCTTTAGTATTCTAAATAATATTCGTTAAGTATAATTCCAAAATTATATTTTTCAACAAGTAAATATCTTGATATAGCTAGACATAGAAATAGATTTGAATCAAGTCTATATTAATAATAATAATAATAATTTGAGACGCTAAAACGAACATATTCTTAAAAGTTTAATGACAGATGCTGCTTATTCCTTCCGTAATCTACAGTTTAGAGTCCCTTGTTTCTCTTTATGTCATTCTGGGTTCATGAAGCGATTACTGCGAACACCAATAAAAAGCTCGTTTTGAAAACTTCATCGAAAATGAGGGAGATACTTATTATACAAGCAGAGATATATTTACGCGAACGTATAAGTCCGCCCTATCCAATCTCCAAAAGTACTAATGTAAATGTTTACGGCACAAAATTACAAATGCAAACAGTGGAGACGTACAATAGCATGAGTAAGCTATAAACATTAATTATTTTTATAAAATCAATAATTTCTAATTAAAATAACTAACTTATTTTATTTTCTTAGATGAAATAGTTGGAATTATAATGAAAAATTTGTATATAAACTAATTTATAACCAGGTTATTTTTGATTTGAACGACACAAATGCAAAACTACTGATATTTTCTTTTGTTTGGTGGTACTTTTATATTTTATAGTCAATAAATTTCAACAATGATAAGTGGAAATATGAATACAGGGTGAGGCATTTATCTTGAGACAACTGAATATCTCGGAAACTAGGCATTGTACGAAAAAATACCCAAAATGCCCCTTGTGAGGGGGACTGGGGGGGAGGGGGCAACTTTGAAATCTTAAACAGGAAACCCTATTTTTAATGGTATATTCAGATTGTACACAATATTCGAGAAATTTTTAATTCTTGCTGTGTTTTGAATTGATCCAACCGTTTAGGAGGTAGAGGCCCTGAAAGTGTGGATCTTTTAAAGTTTTGAACCCAATTTTATCGACGAAGACAAAAAGATAGCGAGTGAGGCTGCAAACTTTCCTATTCTATTTTTTGATGGTCTTTAAGAATTCGAAATCAGAATTTCAAAAATTCAAACTTTTTTAGTGCACAAGTAAACTTTTGGGGGCAGCAGGGCTATGGAGACAGGTTCTATGCGTGTGTATTGAAAAATATTGGATTTTTGAAATCCTGACTTCGGATTCTTAAATACCATCAAGAAATAGAATAGGAATGTCAGGAGACCCACTCTCTATCTCTTTGTCTTCATCGATAAAATTGGGTTCAAAACTTTAAAAGTTTCCACACTTTGAGGGCCTCTATCTCCTAAACGGTTGGATCAATACAAAAGACACCAAGAATAAAACATTTCTCGAATATTGTGTGCAATCTGAATATACCATTAAAAATAGGGGTTCCTATTTAAGATTTCGAAGTTACCTCCTCCTCCCATCCCCCCTCTTAAGAGGGGGGGGGGTTAACTTTTTAACTAATGAGTTTCCCCTGCGAAATAATTCACTTTTGATTTTGGACATTTTTTCGTACAAAGCTTAGTTTCCGAGATATTCAGCTGTTTCAAGATAAATGCCTCACCCTGTATAACAAAACAATGGACATTTAAACATTATCTAAAGAAAGTAACTCCGATTTTCATATAATCTGATGATGAGTCCAGCTTTAATAAGCCGTAAAATACTCGAAAACTTATATAAATATTCGAAATATTATAATAAGCAATAGAATATAAATTTATTCCTATGAATAAATATAAATTTCCTAACGCGTATATAAATTTAAAAACTTGATATTTAAAAATTATGAAACAATCTTAAAATCCAAAATTTTGTAAAATATTTCCAACATACGTTGGACTAGGCGTGTCTAGTTCCGATTTAAATCGCCAGACTTGTTGCAAAGTCAAATTAACAATGTCCAACAATTGAAATTGAAAAAAAAAATCAATTTTAATTGGACATTTCAAATCCAACTGTAGTTGGCAAGCTTTTACTATGCGCGTGAGATATTTTCGGATACTGAGATTTAACTTTTCGATTGGCATTAATAAATACAAAAATAACAATAACTGAGAAACACATGTTCATTTAAAAAAGCAAAGGAGGTACAATCTAATTAAGGTTTTAAAGTAGTACGATTCATTTAAAGAATCAAATGATTAAAACTTCTATGAAAACTTTATATAGACGTGAAAACTTGTATATAAAGTTATTATCAAGGAATTTATACAAATTGAGAAATTTGTTAAGTTCTTCTGAATTTAATAAGTTCCTACGCTGGATTAGGAACTCTGAGTTATATACCATTAATATTAGACACGCTGATTATTTACATTTGAATATGGTAAACACGGAAAAAGGAAGAGACTTTACTTTCTCTGCAGTTAAAATTTTAAATAATCTACCTGAATATATTAAAATGCTAAATCTCTTACTATTTCTACTCAACAGTTTAAAAAACTGATAAAAAAAACAAATGTAAAATATTTTATATGTAAATACTTTTGCTGTTATAATTGGCATGTTAATTTATTTTGTTTGTATTTTTATCCGTGTATTTTATTTACTCTTTTTTGACTATTTTATTTTTCAGTTATTTCTTTGACTTATGTCAGTGATATCGCTCCTTGTCGAATTTTTCTGATATAAATAAAATAACATATAAAATAAGAATGAGAACTATCACGAGTTTATTAAATAAATTTTTCTCTCGAATTTGATGAATTGAAAATCACAAATTGACTTAGCTTTCTAAGTGGAGAAATAATATTTCTTCATGACTGTTTTTCAATATGCAATAAAATCGAAAATGAAGTTGTAACTAAGTTTCATCTATAATTAATGAGCAGCAGACATTACTTATGCACTTATAAGCGAAATATAAAAGTACCACCAAAAAGAAGAAAACATAACTAACTTTCGAAATAATGAATGGTCCGGTTATGCAATAACTGTTTATTATGTTGCTTACGCGTTTCGGTTTACACCATCGTCAGAGCAAGATTTTACAAGTAATAAGGAAACTATATACAGTTGACATTTTTGATAATCCGACACTCCCTCGGTCACGTAACTGTCGGATTATCGCGAGTCAACTGTATATGTGTACATATTTTTGGGAGGGGGAGTTAGCTGGTTAGCCTCGGTTCGAGACCTGTGTTCTTGATTGGTTAGCAGTGGGTTGGCAGTGAGATGGAGGAACGGGATAAGGGATGTGAACTTGGTTTACAA
>JAHWFO010001731.1:541014-553624 GCA_023313115.1 Rhysida immarginata | reverse complement strand
TTTTCGAGTTATTCTGCTTTGTCAACTTAAAATTTACACCCTGTATAAGAGATACGTTGAGATAATATACCTCAACCAAATTAGTTATTATAACAGTTTGTAATATCTTACATTTAAAGAGATGAGGTTAGGTTTTTCAACGATATTACCACCATTCAGCTTAAGGTTAAAATAAAAATGATGAATAATGGTAATTGAAATGTATGCATTATTGATATTAAAACGCCACTGCTTTTGTTTTTAATATTGTTATACATTGTAAGACATTATCCACATTGTAATGTAAGAATTTTTTAGAGATTTGTTCTATATCTTTAAATATGAAGTGTTTTGTTTATAGTTTATCTCTAAAGAAATTTATATAAATAATAAAATTACCTTAAAGTCACCAAAATGTTGTTAGGAATGATTTTCCGTCAAAGTCTTAATCTTGATTTAACAATAATTTCAATAACACTGGGCAACAAATTTTCAAAACTTTTTTGCCTCCGATATAAAAATAACCATTTCTTAATGAGTTGAATGTGCTGAACACGAATATGACTGTGAAAATGTAAAATTGGCTCTAGTTGTTTTGTAATCTGCAAAAACAATTGTGTACATAATAAAATGACTACCAATAGCTCTGGTCAACAACATTTTTGGTACCGGGGAAGATAGGTGTTCTAGACTAATTTGAGCGTGCTGATTCCAAATCTGAATTCCAAATTTCCCTGTCACGTCAAGATCTCGAGTTATAAAAATAGTTTAAATTTTAATGGTAGCCATTGTTTAAATTTGACATTAGGAGACTGTTTTACACCACTGAAACTTAACATCCTGACGTGATAGAAAAATTTGGAGTTCAGATATGGAATCAGCACACTCAAATTAGTCCAGAAAACCTACGTTTGTCAAAGTTGCAGTTCTACTGGATAAATATACACGTTGAAACGTAGAAAATGAACTATATCAAATATCTCAAAAACTAGAGCCAATTTGAAAAAACTGATCTCGTATTCGGAATCAGTGCAACAAATTTACCATAAAAAGACTTTTAAATGATTGGAGGCAAAATGTGTGTTGACCAGTGTAATTTATTTTGATTTTACAAGTTTCTTTAAAAAAATTTTTTAATTACTCTGATGTAAATCTATCATCACTGAGAAGATCGTCACCAACAGACAGTGTTTTAAGTCAATAATATGACTGTTTTCAAGAAGACAAAGACATGATATTAACATCCAATAATATCTTATGACATCCACTTACATCTGTATATCCACATTTTTCAATATTAGTTATCAACAGGTAAGTTTTACAAAACCTTACAAGAAGCTTGAAAGTTCTTCTCAAATTTTACTGTATTTTTTTAATTAGCAAAAGTAACATCTTTTACTTCGGCTTTGAGAGATATTCAGCTTTGAGACGCTAAACTGAAGGAGCTTTGAATTCTCTACGTCAAACTTTCTTAATAAAAAATGTAAGTATGCAGTTTAACGTCGTAAAGAACAACATCGCTTACTTTGTTTGTTGTCTCTATTTCTCAATTGCATTTAAAAAAAAAAAAAAGAAATCCTTCATAAACCTATGGCAGTGCTCTATTACCTCCTATGTACGCAATTTTGTCAAAAGGGATCCTTTAATCACAGGCTCCAAATGACAGAGAGCCGCGTGGGTGGAGACGGAAGTCGGCGGCATCTTGAACTTCGCCTTCTTTTATGGTTGCACCTTCTTCTTCTTCAAAGACAGTTGTTGCGTGGGGGACCATGATGATGCTCAATTCAGTTTCTTGTGGCTTTTTCCATTTACTCATCCAACATTCTCCCTCCCTTTACATTATAAACGACAAATTGCCGTCTGTCTGCCTCCAGTGTCGACCATTGTTTCCAGGGAACATTATGAACGTTTTGCTGGCGACACCGTCATAATGAAATCCAGTCTTGGTCGTTTGTTTCTTTTTTTTTTCTTTCTTTCTTTTTCGGTACAGCTACTTACTTACTTACTTGCAGGGTTGTAGTTAAGTGAGAATAATGGAATTACATAGTGGGAGAGAAATGTGTAATGATAAAGGTGTAGTGGGAGAAGGACCGACATCCGCTTCGGTGTCCCACTGCTGGTGGCCCATTCCCATTGTCTTTTACAGCGAGTTTGAAGGCGATAAATACTTAGTTTTCTTATTTTTTAATATTTTAATAATTGAATAAATATAATAAACAGCCCCCTCCCCTATTTCATATATAAATCAATTAATAAATTAAACTCAATTTCGGTTATCGCCTAATTGAAATACGTATTAACTGAAGCAAAGATGCATATGTTAAGCGCAACTTTTTGTTAATTTCTTGAATTATACGCTATAATACTGTATATTTAGTTTATTCCTTTTAAGTTCATTCTTCCTCTTTTCTTTTTTTTCTTTTCTTTTCTTTTCTGCACAACGTGGTCAAAAGTCGCAGTACACCCTGTTTTTTCGAAAACCTTGCAGGAATAGGGAAATCTGATTATTCCAGTAAAGTATGGGTGAGGTGGTCTATCTTTTACGGTATGTACCAAACATGGCCGCCATCTTGAAATCGGCCATCTTGAATCTAAGTCAATTTTTTTAAATGGTTAGGGGGTTGTGTGATATATCAAATAACATCCGCATTTTCTGACAATTTCATTCCTGTAAACAGATTTGAAGTAGCAATTATGGTTCAAAAGTTACAACACATTTTGTTTCATTTTGTTGCAGGTAAATGAAGATGGCTTTGACCACGGAGGAGAGAATTGAGGTCATTTTGATGTCTGGAGAACGAAGTTTCCGTGTCATAGCTGCAGATTTTAACAACCGGTACCCAGAAAGACTTCCAATTTCACACAACACTGTCAGGTGCTTAATTAAGAAATTCCGAGAAACTGGGACTGTGGTTGACAAGGCACGGAGTGGCCATCCAATAAGTGCTACTGCCGAGACAACCTCAAGAATGGTTTTGGCGTCCTTTGTCAAGATCCCACAACGCAGCACACGACGTTTGTCAGCAGAATGTGGAATCAGCCAGTCATCGATCGTACGAATCCTTCATGCTCATCAATGGCATACATTTAAGATTCGGATACTCCAGCACCTAGCACAAAGATGATCCAGACAGATGTATGCAGTTTTACACATGGGCCCTGGAGCAACATCGACAAGATCCCTCATTTGCACAAAGTATCTTGTTCAGTGGTTAGATGTTCAATTTCCTGGTCATTGGATTGGCCACCCGAGATCACCTGATCTCACACCACTTGACTTTTATCTGTGGGGTCATTTAAAGCAACTCGTATATGCAGAAAAAATCAGAAACAGACACCATCTCCAGCAACGTATTGAAGAAGCGTGTGCCAGCATTTCTGCGGAAATCCTTCTGCGAGTGCATGACGATTGGATTCAGCGCCTTCAAATGTGCCTTGACCAAGAGGGACACCATGTTGAGAACACATTAAATGACTGTCCTTTATGGAGAACAGTCCAGCCTATAACTCCAAACAAAATGTGTTGTAACTTTTGAACCATAATAGCTACTTCAAATCTGTTCACAGGAATGAAATTGTCAGAAAATGCTCATGTTATTTGATATATCACACGATCCCCTTTCCATTTAAAAAACTTGACTTAGATTCAAGATGGCCGATTTCAAGAAGGTAAAAGATAGACCACCTCACCCATACATATCGTAAAACATAGACCACCTCACCCATACCTTACTGGAAGATTCAGATTTCCCAATTCCTGCAAAATTTTCGAAAAAACAGGGTGTACTGCGACTTTTGACTCACCCTGAGCGACAACACTGTAATACCACCGTGGGCGGTGATACAGGCAGCAATATGTCTAGATACAGAGTCAATGAGCGTGCGGATTGTGGATGTCCATTCCCTGTTAACCATTTGCCAAAGTTCATATTCTGTTTGCACTGATGTCAGTGCATGCAAGCGACGTCTATTCGCGTCCCAGACGATTTCGATTGGACTGAGATCAGGGGAGACTGCTGACCAGGGAAGCACTTGGGTACCTTGCAGGGCATGTTAGCTGATGCGTGTCATGTGCGGTCGGGCGTTATCCTGCTGGTCAATGGCATTCATGTCACCGGACGCAGCACTTCATCCACGTATCGTTAGGACGTCAAGGTGACATCAATACGAACCAGAGGTGACCTGCTATTGTAGAAGATTACGCCCCAAACCATGATGGCCGGATTGGACGTGTCACCAAGTTGGCGCCAAACTCTTACACGGCGACTGTCATTGCTGAAGCAGAAGCGTGACTAGTCTGAGAACACCACCCTGCGTCATTCTACTGTTCACTTGGCTCTTTCTTAAAACCATTCAAACGAAGAGGTCTGTGACGTGGGATCTATGGCAGTCTTCTTAATGGACGATATGGTGTCCTGAACATGCTGCTAAGATAGACGGGGCCGCGCCGGAACCTCTCAAACGTGCCACATTCCTTTGTTTCATCCATCTTCACCACAACCTATGCACGCGTGTAGATTGTAGTCTGCTGGAACTGCCTTGGTTGACGACAACTAAACGTTTTCTCAGCAACCAGAAAAAAAAATTGGAAGACGATTTCTGTACAAGACAGAGTAGCAGAAGTATTGCTAATTATGCAAATTCCTTCCCATATATCGCATTCAAAATGCGCGGGAAAGCTGCACAATTCGCATCATTTACATAAGCTTATCTCTGTGAGCTGGGTCAACCTTACAATTTGCATGTTCCTCTCCCCATTCGTTCATGGTGATGCATTTTCAATGTCACGTAGTGTATCTAAGCAAGATTGATGGAAAATAGTCGAATTGCTTAAAGGCTGCGTAAAGTTTTGCAAGCTTCCTGGGTTCCGTCTTCCATCCTGTAAAATTTGTTGTTGTGATACACCAAATTGGTGGTAATTATAATTTCTTTAACAAGGTCGCTTGTGATTTAATTCTCAAATACACAAGTTTCTAAATGGAAATCGTTTCTTTAATCGGGATACTTAGAAATCAGGCCGTTATATCGAAAGAGATCATCTGAGAGTCTTCTGGTATTATTTCATTTTCGACAATGTTTACAAATTCCCAACTATCCTATCAGGGAGAGTTTTAAAATTTTTAAGTAAAACGGCTGCTATCTGAGTAGATGGAGAGCTTGCATAGTTTTTGATAGCTCACATTTGATTCCCAGGAATATGTGTTTTTAGGAGATAGTACACCCTCGGAAGACACGAATTGCTTGATAATAACTGACTCCTTTCTATAGAAGCCTTTCTTAGTTAGGATTAGATGACCTTGCTAAGGAAGCCTCTTATTGCTAAGGCAAGGCTTGGTACCATTATTATGACTACAGAGTTAAGTCACATTATTATGACCACCATCTAATATCCCAAATAAACGCCTTTAGAGGCACGGACAGCAGCTAGACGTCGTGGGAGTGAGTCAATAAGATTCTAGTAGGTTTCTACTGGTAGCTGTTGCCATGCAGACTGTAAAGCATCCGATAGCTGCTGAAGGGTACGCGGTGGTTGTTCCACAACACGCACATGACGATCGAGGTTCTCGATTGGGTTGAGGTCTGGGGAACTAGGGGGCCAGGGTAATACGTGTAAATCTTAGCCGTATTCCTCAAACCACCCCCCAACAATTGCAGCCTTATGATACGTCGCATTGTCTTGTTGGAACGTGCTATCCCTCTCTGGGAAGACAGTCGCCATGTATGGGTGTACTTAATCTGCAATTATGGATAGATAACCGAATCGGTTGAGAGCGCCTTCCACAGGTATCTGTGGGCCCAGACAATGCCATGAGAACACTCCCCACACCATGACGCTGCCGCCACCAGCCTGGATTCGTCCAACAATGGTTGCAGGATGCTTGTTCTCGGAGTTTTCTCGCCTCACCCGCCAACGGCCGTCACTTCTGTGGAGCAGAAATCGTGGCTCATCGGAGAAGGCAACCTTTTTCCAGTCAGAAATGGTCCAGTTTCTGTACTGTTGGGCAAATTGAGACTTGTCTGGTAGCACCCTCGTTGGTTTGAGCGGTAAGTTGGTCCAGCGACGTTCGCCTCTCTCATCAATGGAACGTGGTGCTCCACACTTCTCATACCGTTTATTCTGAACGGTTCCATTTTCCCAGTCATGGCACACATTAACTACTGCAGCACGAGAACAGTTCACAAACTACGTGGTTTCCGAAATACTGCCACCCTTGCGGATCTGATAAATCACGTTTCTTACCCATTGCAGCAATGAGTGATATGTTTTTAACATAGTGGAAACCTACCTTATATAGTCACCTGACCAATTCCCAACACGTGACATAACCATTACCAGTTCCTCAACTGGGCAACTCCGAAGACAAAGGTAGGGAGTGGTCATAATAATGTGACTCAACCCTGTATTATAACACGTACATTTCATACGTGGCCGGTAAAAAAAAATAATTAGCCCCCGGAAATAAAGCGGTGAATATTTCCTTAATATGACGATGGTTACTATAAGCAAAGTTTCTTTTATAAAATGAATTTCGTCAGACGTCTCAACAATGCAAAAACTGTTGTGAACGCTGTAAACACTGTAAACAAGAGACATTCTCGACAGCATCAGTTTTATGGAGAAGGTCGGAACACGACGGGAATCCAGACTTGAATTTGTTTTTTCGGTTTAGAGAGGAAGATCTAGGAGGACGACAGCTATCAGATATTTAAAATCGCGTATTGTTCGATAAGAACGATGGCCGAGGGAGAGCAAAAGCCTTTCAGTGACCCCCATAAACGTTTTATCGGACGGGAACAAGATGAGTTTGGTGAAAGTTACTAATTTGAAGCGAGCGAAACTATAATATTTCATTGGCTATGTGTTGGGTTGTCCCACCGTTTGTTTTTCTCTAGTTCAAATGAATTTCGTTCGGTCGCCATGGACGAAGGCGTCATTGCTGCCTATAACGCCGCAAATGAGAACGGAAGAAGCGACGACGACGCCCACAACGCAACGACCCCGGAAACCGTTCTTGAGATTGAAAACTGTCGGTATAGCGCAAAATTAACCTTACTAACCACCTCCCAACCCGACTTAATTCCACACCTAACCCCCGTGCCGACGTACCAGGTTCCAGTGCTAGAAATCGAGGTCAATGCTTGTCGACTAGCGAGAACATTATTCTTCTGCGGACAGTGGTAGTTAGGAGCAGACACTTTTGTTTAGTTACAAGAGCCCTACGGTGGAAAATAGCCTAAGCGTAAGTTTCTTAGCTTGGGCTGATAATTGAACTTTGTTATAAAAAGATAAAGAAAACCTTCATTGTTGGGTATAACGTTACCTGTTAAATTTAAAAAGGTGTAGAATTGGTTGCGACAATTCCTTGTTTGGCAATCGGCTTCTGTTTAATCTTGCTAATTTGTTCAGGTATTGTCATTAGTCATTTGGTTCGTTATATTCATTCATGAAATGTCATTACAAGAAGTTTGATATATTACATGGCATATCTTAGCATTGAAATTTCCAGTGGTACCATAATGGTACCATCAAAACACGTACCATTGAACCAATTTGGACTATCATTAATTTTACGTTATATTCATTTATGACACATCATTCCAAGTCGTTTGATATATTACATGCCATATTTTAGCATTGATATTTCCAATGGTATCATAATGGTACTAGTAGAATACGTCCACTGAACCAATTTTGACTGGTTTTTGACCTCCTCACTTAATTCACAAGCCTTCTCTCTGTCTTAGCTATCAATTGGCGAAGAGTAAAATGCATTGATCAACGCATGGGCCATTTATACATGGAATTTAGAGCGAAAGACATGGCCCCCTCTGTTATTTGTGGCATTTTGAACCGGAAGTAGTTCACCGATTTTTTTCCACTACGAACTCAGGCTGTCGTTTCGCCTAAGTTGTCGAATGGAGAAAACGGAAGTCGAAAATTCGGAAGTGTTCGAACGCTAGAGGACTAACTTACAGACGGACAGACGGACAGTAGAATTTAAAGCATGAGATAGACTGGAGTAAAGTATAAGTGCCCAAAAAACCATTTTAGTCCTAAAAGAGTTTCTAATTCAGTCGATTTACTTCCCTAAAAACCAACACACCGGAAGTCGCAACTTGACTCATTCACGCTAAGCAGAGACCCCCACGAGCAAGCAAAGAACCCATAACTCACTCGGAGTAGGGGTTGGGCTATCCATATTTCCAGGACGCCGAGCGAATCCTCCGTAAACTCGATTAAAGCGTTGCCGTTTATTTATTAGCGGGCACCTATAATTAAATTATAATAATTAAAATCACGGCGCCCTCCCATTATGGAATTCAATTACCCATCCCTGTGTTGTCTTTTATTTATATCTCCGCATACACAGACAATG
Organism: Rhysida immarginata; assembly: GCA_023313115.1. NCBI lineage: Eukaryota > Metazoa > Arthropoda > Chilopoda > Scolopendromorpha > Scolopendridae > Rhysida > Rhysida immarginata. Next base: position 545,267 of record JAHWFO010001731.1, on the reverse strand, counting down.
GCCTGGTTGGTGTGGCTACACATGCTTAAATTACGAACAGGCGGCGCTGATTGCTTAACACTTAATTAATTAAAAAAAAGAACCCTCAACGCCCTCGTAGCAATTATCGCTAATGGCGGTCTGTGTTATTGCTGTATAGGAGACCAGATGCCCTTTATGGATGAAGAGGGGGGCGGTGAATGAGGGGTTATGAAATCAGATCCAGTCTCTAATAAACTCAAATTATAACTTCATCAAATCAGCACTGCTATTATATAATGAATTAGGTATGGGGCTATTCAAAATATCCAAACTGTTGAATAAGACCCCCCCCCCCCCTTTGGCCCGAATTAGAGTTGTAACTCAATGGAAGACCAGACATTGACTTAGTTCTCTTAGAAGATTTCTTGGAAGAGGGTCTTGCTTTCGAACAGAATGGACTTGGTCGGCAACAATTTCCTGTTAGAAGACAATGGTGGTAAGTAAGGTTGAATGAGTGGAACAAGAATGACATAGCGTTCTTCCAGTTTTTTTGAATCGTTGTTTCCATGAGCCCCTTTTCGAAATCATTTACGCAACAGTGTTCAGACAGTAGGTTGAACACACTTGAACTTCCAGGAATAAGAAGAACCTCCATACCATAAGCCTTCATTAAACCTTGCCTGGACTTGATTAAGCATTACTTACGCGATCAGAATCAGACAAGGCATCACGAGTATCTAGCTCGTCTGTAGCGTAGTCCCATTGATCGGCTGTACAGAATGAAACAGAATGAATCTTTGCAGTATCCTTGCGTACATAACACAAATTAGTTTGAGGTCATGTGACTCAAGCGCGTACTTACTTAAAAAGAGTTGGGTGAACCTATTCAGCATGGTTGAACAAAAAGGTGGACGTAGCTGATTTCAACCTAGGCTATTCCCGACCCATATCTGGCAGAACAAGGACAAAGCAAAACTTTGTCTACAGTCGAGACTGGACGCGTGAAGACTAGAAACTTATGTTTTCACAATGTGCGTCCGTCCGTTCGAACGCTCCCGAAATTTCGATTTCTGTTTTCGCCATTCGATAACTTAGGCAAAACGACAACCTGAGTCCGTTCCTGGAAAAATCGACGAACTACTTCCGCTTCAAAAGGTCAAAAATAGCAAAGGGGACCACGTTTTTTATTACGTATATCAGGTCGTTGCATATCAAATGTCGGATTTCCAGTTGGGTTCCGCGCTTCAGCACGGTTTCCACGTTTAGTAGCAAGTACCCATAACAAAGTTGTACATTACCAGAGATAAACCTATCAGCGACCAGATACCTGAAATTTGCATGTCTGCGATGATATTTAATAGCGTTTGAACCCAAGCGAAGATAGTCATGACTTCATACGAATTACGTGTGATAATGCATTACGAGTTCAGGTTGAATCACACTGCATCCAACGCCACTCGAAACATTAATGAGGTATTCGTTGTAGGCACAATAAACGAACGTACTGTCCAACGTTGGTTCCGAAAATTCCGGGCGGGAGTGACTGACCTGGCAAATGAGCCACGCGGCAGACCGCCCAGCGTATTGAATGAGGCTGATCTGAAGCGGTCTGTGGAAGAGGACCCGTCAACAACTGTTCGAGACCTTGCAGGGGATCATGCTGTATCAGCGCCGACTGTCAGTAAACACCTTAGGATCATCGGCAAGGTGAAAAAGCAGGACAAATGGGTCCCACATAGCTTACGGAAAACCAAAAAGAGCGTCGGTTGGAGGTGTGTACCGAATTGCATTTGCGCCAAGAAGAAGCGAGATTCTTGATCGCATTGTCACCTGCGACGAGAAGTGGCTTCTATACGACAATAAGAAACGGTCAGCACAGTGGCTAGATGCTGATGAACCCCGCGACAGTTCCCTAAACTCCCGTTGCATCCCAAGAAGCTCATGGTTACAGTTTGGTGGAACATCCGTAGTGTAAAGCATTACAGCTTCCTGCAGCAGGGGGAGATGATCACCGCTGCGACCTACTGTCGTGAACTGGATCGTATGCATGCAAGCGCTACAGGCTCTGGGCTACGAGATGTTTGTACCCCCCCCCCCCCCACCCCCCGTTTCTCCGGATCTCTCCCCTACCGACTACCATCTTTTCCAGAGCCTGAACAATTTTCTCCGGAGGAAAACATTCCTAACCCAAGCAGACGTCGAAAACGCATTCCGGGAGTTTATTGAGTCCCGTGACCATGGATTCTATCGGAGAGGGCTCGAGAAGCTGCCAAATTGTTGGCAACAATGTTTGAATTGCAATGGGGTTTATGATACCATTGGAGAGTTTCGATGATTAGATTCTGTTAGGCCAATTGTTTTCAATAGCCAGTGATAATTGGCTAATCGCTCGCTTCAACAGTTCTTCCTTAAGTAGAAACGCCTTAGCAATACATTATGAAGAAATAATAGACCCTTACACAGAATGCTTCAACAATTGCTGTTCATTTCCGATAGAAGCACGCCTTTACTTAGCAACCAGAAGCTTCCTTAGCAACTTCATCTAACCCTACCAACAAAAGGCTTCTTTAGAAAACAAATGTTTTCCTATTTATCCTCTAATGCCTTAAAAATCTATCAGTCCTGGGCATTTCGGTCACCTGACTTGTTTTGTATCGATAGTAGTTACCCCATGGGCAATGAATCTAGCATGCGTTATCAATAAAATGATGGTTGAAAACTGAATATGCGTTATCAACTAAGAGGGGGGGGGGGGGGAAAATAGAAAAAAATCCTGTTTTAGGCTTAAATGGGACCTATTCACGCGCTCTTATGAATATACGCCTTTTATTTACAATTTAAAAGTTTTCGTGGAAAAACGAAAGTGATATCGTGAAATCAATTTCACTATGCAACATTATTTTCTGTGCATACATTGTAATTAGGCCTGTTTTAGGCATATCACCTTCTCAGAAACCATTACTTCGCATAAAACAAACTGCATTTCGATGGTAAAAAGGAGCTGCAAAATTAACATAAAGCCATCCAAAAGAGGGGTCCACGAAAGGGGAGGTAGAAACAAAAGCTCATCCCATTACCATATTCATCAACAACCTCATTGCATTTCTATAATCTCCCAGTGCTATCAGCTCGTCGGTGTCTTTTTGAAGGAAAACTCGTTCCACTTAGGCTTAAAAACAAGAAGAGTGGATGAATGAATAGGCGAAGGCGCCTACTTTCATTCACCTCTCCTCGTGGTCGCCCTTAGGGGTCGCTCACGGAACCCCAATCGGTCGCGTGCCTTCCGCCATCTTGTTTTTTTTCTTCACTCTCTTTTTCAAGCACCGTTCTCATTCTCAATCGACTGGGAGGCCCTTGGGCATACTTTGCCCTGCGCCATCTATTCAATTACGGAAAGAAAATGTGAAAGAAGAAAAATATATTTTAAAAAAGAAACCGAACCCCCTCTCTCCTATCGCCTGCTGTTGCTGCTGCTGCCACTTGTTGTCCAATTAGTTCCAACATGAATAGCTTCATTTATCAGAGGGGAGCACCAAAAGGAGACTGAAAGTAGTCATATCGGTAGTAATAACAGTAAAAAGCCTATTTATTTATTACTTAGCCTTCATACTACGCAATCCAAGTTTCATTATAACTGAAAGAAGGAATAGTGCTCTCCAATGACGTCACAATGACCTAAGATTTTCATAGGACGCAAGGCAGCTTAATAAGCTTACTTTCAATATCAAAACAAGTACACAGTGCCCTATTGAAATGGCTAATCAACCGAAAGTGGACGATTCAGCAAACTCAACGTCTCAGAGTAATTTGAAAGGTAATACGTTAAAACAGGCAGTTGTGAATATCTAAGTTGTTGAATTCAGAGTTTAAGGAGTAGTATGCATCTTGAGATTTCTGGCTTAGCCATCAAAATTCCAAATTTCATTATTTCAATTTTTTTCATAATTTCAGAGGTTTTTTGTGATTTTTTTTTATTTTTCTGAATGTATAAAAAATTCTAAAATTTCCAAAAAAAATTATAAGATTTCTGAAAAATTAGAAATAGTGAAATTTCTGAAAAATTCGAAAAATTTTGAAATAGTGAAAACCTTTAAAATTCTGAATAATTCGAAAAAATATGATATTTCTAAAAATAGAAAATTGGGAAATTTCTGAAATATTCGAAAAAATTCTAAAAATACGAAAAATTTGAAAAAATAAGAAATTTTTAAAAAAATAGAAAATTGTGAAATTTTTGAAAAATTCAGAAAATTCTGAAATTATGATAAATTCAAATAATATGAAATTATGAG
>JAHWFO010001731.1:519291-540448 GCA_023313115.1 Rhysida immarginata | reverse complement strand
ATAGGAGGATAAGAATATTCTTGGGTAAAAAATGGAGTCGGGAAAAGAGACCAAGTTTCTGATTCAAAGTAGTTGCTAAGGCAGTGATGTGAGCGTCCCAGGAGAAGTTATAAGAGAAATGAATCCCTAGGAATTTATAAGTTTTTGAGGGATTTAGGGTCAAGGAGTTATATATTAATGAGAAATTGGTGAAGTCATGTTGATGAAATATAGTGTAAGTAGTTTTCTGTAAATTAATGTGAAGGCAGTTTAGTAAATTCCAATGGTGCATAAAAAATTATGAAATTCTGAAGTTATCATAAATTATAAAATAAGAAATTATGTAAAGTTTTGTTATTATGAAGTTTCTGCAAATTTCCAAAAATTCTGAAATTATGGTAAATTCAAAATGAAATCGCTTCTGTTTCTGAGATCTTCAGTTTGGAAAAAAGGGCAAATCCTTGCGTTAATTAGATGAACAATCAAGGAAAACAGCACTTTGGTTTGCTTCTTGTGTGAAGTAACTTGATTTCATATAATTTTAAATAACTCTGATCACAAAAGATGAAAAGAAAATTTCCCATAGTACTTAATGAATTAAGTAAGCATATTTCCAGTAAGTCTGAATTAAAGGATTTTAAAATCTCTTCAATTGAGAAATACTGCTAGAAATGAAAAAAAAAAAATGAAATTTCTGAAAAAAAAACCCCAGAAAATTGTGAGTAAATTTGAAATATCGTAGAAAAGAATCAATATTCAGGCCCGAATTTACAATATCACATTTTTTCAAATTTTTCAGAAATTTTACAATACTTATTTTTTTTTTTTTTTTAGAAATTCTATATTTTTTAATTTTTCAAATATTTTATAATTTTCTAATTTTTCAGAAATTTTAGAAGTGTTTATATTTTTAGAAAGCGAGGTAATGGAAATTGGGTAATTGGAAGCAAAGTATTGGCTGTTTTGTATATGAATAAAATTATAAAAAATTCGAAAAAGTATGATAAATTCTGAAAAATTCGAAATAATAGATTTTGGAATTTTGATGACTTGAGTCAGAACTCTGAAAATGCAGATTATTTCCAGGAATCTACTAGAATACAATTATGTATGGATTTTTATGGAAGGACTGCCGTATACTAACCTCTTATTAGAAGATCCAACAGAGCGCCGATAGGTATCTGAACACTCTGGCCAATGAAATGTTGTCGACCTTATGGCGTTTTTTGGAAAGGACTATGTTTATTTCAGCAGGACAATGCATTGTGCCATAAGGCTGCTACTAAAACTAGGGATTGTGGACAATAAGATTATCACACTTGACTGGCTTGCATAACAGTTTAGGAATTCACGGAAGAATGTTCAATATTCCAATGGCTAACTGCTATAGAAAATACGCAATGCCGTAGGATTACTGCAGTCACTGCAGGGAAAGCTGGTCTTACTTCCTATTAAAAGTTGGACAATACAATGGCTGTTGGTTGCAAACTAGAGAACAATAGAGTTTATAATATAAGAAAAATAAAATATTTATGACACTAGTGGAATTCGAACCTGCAACCCAAAAGCTTTTGATTCTAATTATTGAAGCTAGTTCTCTTACAGAAACACCTGACACCATAAACTTCACTCCGACTGGACCACAAAAACATTAAATTAACAATTTCACCTGATAACAATTTCAAACGATACGCCTAATTAACAATTTCAGTAAAACATGCATAGAGTTCTCTCCCACCATATTTCTTTATACAGGTGAGACCTTTAACCTCCCGTCCCCAATTTCTTTTCCTTAAACTCCTCACCTTGAAAAAAAAATTACCTTAAACCTTTTTAACAAATCTTTCTTTTCCACCTGTCAGAAGGTAATTAACTCCATAAAAATAAATAAATAAAAGGGGAAAAAAAGAAACACTTGCTCGAGATTGGCCGACGGAAAGAGGAACCCCCGCTTCGCCGAGCCCGACTTTTCTATCAAATTTCCCAGAATAATACCAGGTGCTTTTTCCTCGTAGGTTTTATTAACATTGTATTTATTCTCTTCTTTTGTAATGTAAAATAAAAAATAAAATAAAAAAATAAAAATTGTTGCCACCACCAACATCGTTCCGTCTCATTTACTACCTACAATCTCACAATCTAATAGGCGTTAACAACTTCCTAATAGGCAGCAATTTAGGAGAAGTAGGCCTATAAAAATGAGCTGTAAATTGAAAAAAAAAACAATTATATATAATACTCTAAGCATTTATATATCCAAATATTCAATATATTTTCAAGTTATAGTCAATATAAAATATTGATAACACATAACAGGATCCTTATCTTTACTATGAACACATAAGAATAGCAAATATAGAAAGAAATTACTATATAAAAAAGCAAAAGAGTATCAGGAAAATCCAGTAGTCAATTGAAGAATTAGTCATTGCAATATCAGAATTTCTGCACATGATTTCAAGAAATGGGTATACTGAGATTAATTAAAATTTAGTATTTATTATTTTGAAAACTTATGTTTTATTATACTGTGGCTAGTTGTTTCTTCCTTATATATATATTTTGAAAGTTTCATTATATATATTTTTTCTTTCTTTATATATATTCTTGATGATTTTCTTTCATTTTGTAAATTCTTTGACTTCACTCCAAATTTTTATTTTATAATACATCAGTGAATTTAGATTGACATTGAAACCTTACATTAAACTGTCAATTTTCTACGTATTTTCAATCAATAGTACTATAAAATACTTTTAAAACCTAACAGAATGCTTGTCATATCTAAGAACGTATAAGAATAGCTAATAAAGCAAAATATCTGGTATACTTTTTGTACGAAAAATTTGATTTGAGTTGAATTCAAATTTTGAGTAAAAAAAAAACCTACCAAGAACTTCATTTTGACATGAATTCACATTTTGCGTGAAAAATTACCAAAAACTACATGTTGAGCTAGCTGGATTATTTTTTTGCGTGAAACCTTATTATGAACTATATGGGTCATTTTTTTGCGTGAAAATCTACGAAAAACCTAATTTTGAGTTGAATTCACATTTTACCTGAAAAATTACCAATAACTTGATTTTCAGTGGAATTGCCATTTTGCGTGATAGACTACGAAAAAACTTGATGTGAGCTATCTGGAGTACATTTTGAATGAACAACTACCAAAAACTTGAATATGAGTTGAAATTACTGTATATCTTACGCGTAAACCTACCAAAAACTTGATTATGGTTGGAATTCATGTTTAGCATGAAAAAATACCAATAACCTGATTTTCAATGGAATTCATGTTTTGTGTGAAAAGCTACCAAATATTGATTATGAGCTATCGGAGTACATTTTGTATGAAAACTGCAAAAAAACTTGATTTTGGGTTGAATTTAGTCTATGTTGTGAATGAAAAGCTATCAAAAACTTTATTATGAACTATCTGAGTGTTTTTTTGCGTGAAGATCTACGAAAACTTACTTTTGAGTTGAATTCATATTTTCGTGAAAAATTGCCAAAACCTGATTTTCTGTGGAATTGATATTTTGCGTGATAGACTACGAAAAAATCTGGAGTGCATTTTACCAAAAACCTGATTTTGAATGGATTTCAGATTTTGTGTGAAAAACTACAAATAACCTAATTTTGAGTTGAATTCACATCTTGGTGAAAAATTACCAAAAACTTGATTACGAGATAGCTGGAGGAAAGTTTGCGTGTAAAACGACGAAAAACCTGATTTTGAGTGAAATTCACATTTTGTATTGTAAAGCCTCGATATATTTTTGGAGAATATAAAAAGACCTTCTCTTCAACAAAACAATAAGGATGAACTTTGAAATTGAAAGAAAACCTAATAAGCAAAGTGTCAACTTGACACATCTAATTTATAATTTCATATCGAATATACTGAAGCATATATATTTACAATTAAACTTTTTAGATTGATAAAACATGTGCATGATGTATAATTATTTAATTATTAGTTAGGGTGAGGTATTTTAAATCTATTAAAGCGGAATCTAATATAATTTCTAAAGATAGAGCCTGAAACCTTCATTAACAAAAAAATAGTAAAACCCCATCCACTGAATCATCAGTGTCATTGTAAAAAAGCAACCATGAACTTCTGAATAAGAACTCCAAAGAAATATTTAAAATAAATTTAAAAATCGATGCATCCTCGAAATTAGAAGCAACGATGAAATCAAGCAAAAAACGTTATTCTTCAGACAAGGATTTGGCCCGAGATTTCTTGTCTAAAGTTTCTCCATTTTAAGTTTCTTCTTTGACCTGGATTAGTTCGTTTCTTTATTTTATTTTTTATTAAATTTTTTACATAGAATTTTGTTTTTGAGCTTGTCATCTATTTCACAAGGTTTTTATAATAATAAAATATAATTAATAATGAATAATAGGAAAGAAAATATCCGCAGCCCGGAATCGAACCAGGAACCTTTGGCTTAGGGTGAGGTATCCTGGTGAGGTATCCTGGTTCGATTCCGGGCTGCGGATATTTACTTTCCTATTATTCATTATTAATTCGAACAGCTGAGGTGGGCGTACTATTACAAATCCTCACAGAACAATTAATGATTTAAAATATAATTACTGTAACTTGAAATTTATAAAATTAGAATAACATTATAACAACACAATACAAAACTCTTTCACTATTAAAACAATCAATATTTACATGCTCAATCCCAAGCTATCTCAGCATCTTATTCGTAAGCCTCATTAAAGCCTAACTTCTAATTCATCTTATTTATATATAAAAAAATCCAAATTAAATCACGTGAGCCATTTATTTTCTCACCATGAGAGAGGGAAAGGAATCAATATTAGAAGAGAAACAAGTGCACACCAATAGGCTCTGGTTTGTGGGTGTGGTTGACGTTTTTTCACTCAATGGGGTTCCTTTCACTTTCCTTTTTTACTTAATTCCTTCATAAATCACTTCTCGTCGTTAAAACGGTCGACAACAACAACAAGAAGGCCTTTCTGCCCTTAGGTTTAAATGGTGTACATTCTCTCTCCAGATAAATATCCACTTTAACATTTAGGACTCTTGAATCTGATTTCTTATACTAGAAAAGTAATATTAAAAATTTTTATAGAGAATATAAGCAAACTGTAATGAACGTAAATTATATTAAATATTTGTAATTTCATTTTACAGCTTTAAAGGCTTTCGAGTTAGAGTACTTATAGTTAAGTCTGACTGAACCACTTCAATCAATTACTGTACTAAAACTGGATATATAGATTTATGAAGTGATAAATTATTATAAATAATTGAAGAAGGAATATTATATACATCATTCAATATAAAATATAAAAAGTTAATGAATTTTCTAAGATTTACTATCTAAATTTAGATTCACCAAAACCAAAAATAAAATACCAGTAAAATTACGAGAATATTCTTTTAAAATTATAAAATTGTAAAATTTATACTAGAAGCGTTTATGTGTTAAAAATTTTCCAAAACCTTGGATACGAACTGATTTCATTGTCCTTCCTGAGATCTTTAGTTTGCTGCAAAACACCACATCAACTCGGTGAAGAATCGACGGAAAACTGCTAGTTTGAGGAATTCTGCACGTATAAACGCCCAAAAACTTGATTTCGAGTTGAATTCACTTTTTTCCCTCAGATCTTTGCAAAACTCCGCAACAAATCGGGGAAGAATCGATAGAAAAGTACTATTACTGGAAAAACACCCTAATACTTGGTTTTTGAGTTAAAATTCACTTTTCTTCCCGAGAACTTTGGTTTCTGAAAAACAACGCATTAAATCGGTGAAGAATCGACAGAAAACTGCTATTTGGAGAATTTTTGCATGAAAAGACGTCCTAAAATTTGGTTTTAATTTAAAAAAAAAAAAAACACCCAAAACTTTTGGTTTTCAGTTGAATTCACTTTTCTTCCTCAGATCTTTGGTTTGCTGCAAAACAACGCTTCAAATCGGTGAAGAATTGACAGAAAAGCGTTATTTGGAGAATTTTTGCATGACAAACGCCCAAAAACTTGATTTCGAGTTCAAAAAACACCCAAAAACTTGGCATTCAGGTGATTTAATTGTTCTTCCTCAGTTCTTTGGTTTACTGCAAAACAGAGCATTAAATAGTGAAGAATCGAGGGAAAATTGCTAGTTTGAGGATTTTTGCATGAAAAAACGCCCAAAAACTTGATTTCGAATTGGAAAAACACACAAAAAACGTTGTTTGGAGTTGAAGTCACCTTTCTTCTTGAAATCTATGATTTGTTGCAAAATTCGGTGAAGAACCGAGGGAATGTCCTATTTGCTGCAAAAACGCCCAAAAACTTGGTACAAGATATGTATCTAAATATATATTTGCAAATACATTATAATATTATAGTCACAGATATCTAAAAACCTTCAATTCAAGTTATTTGAAGGCAGCAAGCAATATTAATCTAGTTTTCTCAGTTCATGTTAAACTGCACTGTACAAAATTCAATAAAACGACCCATACAATCAGAAAATATACTGCACTAATATAGGGTATACACATAGTATGTATAATAGATGTTCGTAGCAACTTAATAAGTAAACAGAAACGCGCGTAATATTAATTATTTAAGTACAGATAAAACATTCTTGTTTAATATGTTCCACCAACAGGCTCTATATTATATAATTAGAGAAATAGCATATTATTAACCTTTGCACGTCTGAATGTGTTAATTTATACTATGTTCTATTATATAGTGTAAAAATTAGTAATATATATATAATATAGTATTATACTAACATATAATATAACAGATAGTAATACAAATAACATTTTTATAAACATCAGTACTATTATTATATACAAATATTTACTATTATTATACTTATAAAATAAATACGAGTTTTGGTTTATAAGATAAACATGTGTACATCTAGATGCATGTATTCGTTTAAATTTTCTTAATAATATTTAGACCTACTCCTAAATAAATTCAAATACTTTACATTAACTGTAAGTATAAAAAATATAAAACTAAATTTATGAACAGAACTTACAGATAAAAACAAAGCACTCCCGTTTTCTGCTTCTTCCTCTTCTTCAACTCTCAAAAACAGAGCCCTAAAGCAATCAGAAATTTAAAAAAAAATTAAATAAATAATTAAAAAAAAAACTCTTAAAAACAAAACAGGATATAATAAATAAAAATATGTCAGAAAAAAAGGAAACAGGTTTTTTGTTCATGACACTCAACACAATTTAAAGTTTGAGCGAGAAAAAAATTATTTTTACAACATATCATTACTATACAAGTGTCAAAGAGCTATTAATTCTAAATGAATTGCTTATGTTAATTTGTAAATATAAATATAAATTATATTCTAAATAATCATATTATGCTAAGGTAAAAAAAATCTTGCAAATGAGCACATTCAGGTCAAATAGAAACAGAAGTTTGTTTTTTCGAGTATAATAATGCTATAAAATCATAGGCAATGGCTTTCATTTTCTGATGAACTGGTTTTATTGTAATTTTTTAGTTGCTGTTATAGGTTTTTGTTTCTATTTTAAGTAAAACTTATACTTTTTTCACATATTCTTTCAAGTTACTAGTAGATATATATCACAAATACTATACAAGTTTAAATATCATATAAAAAATGTTTACATGCAAGCATGGATTCATTTGCTCTGCAGATTTACCTAAATATATATGTCTCTAAAAATAAATTATAAACATGATCTGGAATATGTTAATCAGAAATCATCTACTGTTATAAAATTATTACATGAATTTAATCTAAATAGAATTATACATATAAATTGGAATACCTTATATATTAAAAGTTTAGTGCTATTTCTAGTTTAGTCCTATCACTTTTGCCGCTACTTCCCAAGGCTCTGTTTTTAGTCCTAATCAGTGTTGCTAAATTTTTTCCCCGCTAACACCGGGCCAAAAAAAACTCTAAATTCAATTGTACTATTGTAATTTTTAGCGGATTTTGGCAGATATTTGTATATGTATCCGCTAAATGTACCGGAAAATCTCTAAGTTGGCAACACTGGCACTAATTTAATTCTATTACGTAAGAAGACTAAGCTAATGGGAATAAAACCTGACTCTTTGAACGAGATTTAACCGTTTATTTTTCAAATCAAAAAAAAAAAAAAAAAAACTTTCATTATTAGGCCTAATCAGGTGAGGTTTCGCACATCCCAAATTTATATTTCGTTAAATTTTTACCAGGATTTGTAGGTACAGTGCTATGCAAAATGCTTAAAACAAACGCTTTTTAAAATTTTTATTACCTGATGTAACGATAATATTTTATAAAATTATTAATTAATTAGCCTTTTCCTTATGGAATTTGCATTCTGAATGGAAAGCAGAACTTTTTATTGTTATAAAGTTGTAACCATCATATAAAATACAAAGATTGAGACATACAGCTGTTTAACCACAATAAATTCGCAACAGACAGCAAAATGCAATAAAATTACAAAATAAAAGCTAAAAATAACAAAATTCACTTCCTTTATCTGCTGAAAGATGAAAGCTTTATTTTCGAAATACGTATTCAGGTCATTTTATCTTTTAATTACTTTCATTTTGTATTTATTATTTTTAAATATTGTTATTTTTGTCTTTTATTTTGTAGTTTTATTTCATTTTGCTATCTGTTGCTTCTGAATTTGGAAAATCGCTGAATAAATTTCTTAAAATTTCGATTCTCTTTGCAAATGAGCACAATTTTAAATTCCTGATTTTCTATGAAGATTGTAATTGACAGGTACACATATGCACAAACGATAAAAACAAGTCATTTCTATAAGCAGTTCAATGAAATATATCTTAATAGATTCTAATAAATAATGCAAAGTTAAAATGGACTCTCAAACCCAGATATGCAAAAGTCTTATACATGCTTGAGGACATTCACCTCTTTTGATTCTTTCTTTTTTTTATACGACAAAAGTGTAAGATTTGTTTATATTAATAATGTTATGTATAATAATTTATATTGGAATTCTAAGAAATTTAAAAATGGATGATATCCACCTAAGCAGAAGCTATATTTTTTTCCATTTCTAGATATGGAACACTTTACCTATTGCTAAAAAAAATAAAATCATCTATTATAACTAACATGTACTGTATAATTAATGTACAAAGTATCAGTCTCACAGAATCATATTGTAAAATAAGCAAACAATTAAATAATAATATAAATAATAAAATAATATAAATGAAAAAGAGGCGTTTCAAGTGATAACAAAACAACACTCAATGCAATTTGGGTCATGAAATGATAGAAAAATTATATAAATATTATAAATAATCAAAGCTAGAGATAGATATGTATCAACATCAGACTCAATACAAATAAATCTATTAGGTTATCAATATTTTAATAGAAAATACCAATAAAAAAAAACAAAAATATAAAAATCTATATATAAAACTACATAAAATATGTTTTATACAAAACAAATATAACAAACAATATACAGGGTGCAATAAATATAACAAAATAACAGATGTTAAAAATTTTTTGAGCATTTTCTATGATTACATTGATTTGCATCGTTACTCATTTAACCTGACTGAAAATGATTGTTAATCTAGCCTACAAAGTAAATACATATAAGAACCTATAACTCAGTAACGAATCACTTTAGGACATATCTTAATGTAAACATTTCCCTTTATTTTTAGTTGTAGAAACCAACTACGTGCAGTAGCTAACTAAACTATATTTGTTAGACCTAGTATGAGATATTAAAAATTCAACAATAATATATAAATTATGCTTAAATCTTTATAATATTCAAAACATTGCAATATATTTTTCTAATTTTTACGTGACCATCAAAACATTCTTAGATGATATTTTGGACCATTTGGCTATATCCTCAATGTGTGACTTTCAACATCAAAATTTCCACATTAAGATACCAACATCCAAGTAAATTTAAAGAAAAGGAATAATTACACGGTTCTACAGGTAAACGTTACGGGTATGAAAACATCTGATTTTCCATAATTTTGAGGTGCTAAAAACGAAAATGGCATCTAAAAATGCTAACTTGGAAAATGGCATCTAAAAATGCTGACTTGTCCTAGTTTTCATGATATAAAACAAGTAAGGCTTATAAAAAGTTTGATCCAACACCTTAAATCAAGTAGAAGCTGAAGCGACACAAACTGAAAACAAAACTAGCGAGAAATTTAAACGTTTTAAACTTAGTTTACTGGTTTAGTTTTGCTTGATAAACATATACAATATATTTTTATTACATATATACACTATTGTCAATATCATTTTATTTTATATTTATGGAAAGATATGGATCTATATAAAAATATTATGTTTTAGCGCATTATATACTTATTAGTTGAAAAACACAAACTTTCCGTTTGCACGAAACCTAGAGCCAATTGACACATTTCATTCTCGAAACTGAAAAAAGTTGAAAATTTGTAGTACAGTGTTATTGAACTTTTATGAGACTTGATATTGGCATTTTCAAGATTTAAATAAATTATTTTTAATTTAATGAATTTTAATCTTCTTGTTTGAGTTGAGATCTGTTATAATATTTTTCTAATTAATAATTCTCATAATATTACTGTAATAGAAAATAACAAGACGAAGATCAAGGCAATGTTTATTATTAAAAAAAATAAATAAGACAAAAATTTATGGCCCAATGTGCATTTCGGATCCGTTTTAAGGCATGATATATAGTAAAATATGAAATTGGAATAAAATGCAAAATTTGAAATTTGAAATCTAACAGTAGGTGATAATAATACACAGACTGTTTCTAAATTATCTCCCGCATTATACATGTTTATTACTCAAGAAACTATTACAGATTTTAACGTGATTTTTTTTATTCACAAAGTAAAACTCAAAATGTTTCTTAGCATGCTTTAATAAATTTCAATGTGCCCTCCATTTATGTCGTGAAGGACGTCAAAGCGAAACTCGATTTCCTTCCATGTTCGGGATATGCCTAGCATTTTGGTGCGATTTAATGCATGATCGAGTAATCGGATCTGAAGACACCATTACCGCTGCAATCTACCTAGATATGCTGCAGAACTACCCGATTCCACAGGTGGAAGAACTGCAGCCCAACATAGTCTACCAACAAGATGGAGCACCTCCTTACTGGGGCCTGCAAGTTAGGCAGTGCCTTGATACGAACTTTCCAGAACGATGGATTGGAAGGGATGCGCCCCCTCGCTCACCCGATGCGAACCCTCTGGATTTTTTTTTCTGGAGACATGTGAAAGACAGAAAAGTGAACAAGACTAACGTTGATGACATTGAAACTCTGAAGGACAGAATAATTGAAACAATCGCTGAAATCACTCCCGAAATGCTAGCTCGAAAATGGGAGGAAATGGAGTTTCGTCTTGACGTCCTTCACGCCATAAATGGGGGGGGGGGGGCACATTGAAATTTATTAAGGCATGCTACGAAACTTTTTGAGTTTTTCTATGTTAATACAAAAAATCACGTTAAAATCTGTAATAGTTTTTGAGTAATAAACATGCATAATACGGGAGATAATTTAGAAACCCTGTATTTTAAAGAATAGTTGTGTTATTAAAATGATACATTTTCTAGGGTAGTCAGTACATCTTAATACATTTTAATACTTACAACATAAAAAATTCTCTTCAGTCTTTCCTTTTACTTACAAACTAGACGGAAATTTTTGGCAACTCTTACGATATCAATTCGCTCTTTGAAAAATTCTCTTGCACAATTTCGCCTCGGCTATGACCGTTACTTCCCTCATATCGCTTCCACTCCTCGGAAAAAAGATAAACCATTCCACAAACGCTGGATAAATGTCTATATTCTTCGTCAAGTGGCGCACAAAAATGCCCTGTATCGTATATATCGTCGCAAACCTAAGCCACACACAAGCAAAACATTCCGTACTTTTTCTAATCTGCTACGAAATATCATTAAAACTGCCAAACGCACCTCTTTTGCGCAATTATTTAATAAAATTCACTCAAACAAAGTAAAATGGAAAACGATAAGCAATCTTCTTTCGAGCTCCCAAATTTCGCGCTCCCCTTTCCCAGACCCACTTCGGACATGCTATCTGAATTCCTTAAAATTCTTTTGCCCACTCCTCCCCAGCCCCAAATCTCCTTTAACTCTTATCCTTTTAATATCCCGACCCCCTCACTCTCCCTCTATGCTACTCCCTCATCACCTGATGAGGTATCTAAAATAATCATCCAGCTAAAATCTTCATCTTCCCCTGATCCTTTAGGGTTTCGTTCAGACGTCATAATCGCAGTAAATACTAGTATAACACTTCCACTAGCTCATCTATTTAATGTTTCGATTACCACAGGATCCTTTCCTTAATCTCTCAAAACCGCCAAAATTATCCCTATTTATAAAAAATGGTGACCATAATGATTATCACAAGTACGGTCTAATATCAATCCTTCCGGTCTTCTCTAAAATATTCGAATAGCCTATACTTTCATCGGCTATCCAGTTATATACATAACAATAATCTACTGTCATCAGCAAAACATGGTTTTTCTCCCAGAAGTGGTATTGACACGGCCTGTTTTGAGCTAGTTGAATACATAACTCTTCATATGACCAAAAATAACTTTAATAATTTATCTATTTTTAGACTATAATAAAGCTTTTGACTCTATATCCCACCAACTTCTGATCTACAAACTTTCCTCTTTCTTTAACCTTCGTGGGCCACCATTAAAAAACTGTCTCACCGAATTTCTTATTCACCGCTCATATTATTTAACTGTCCAAAATATCTCTTCTTCATTGTTAGTACGCAATATTGGTGTCCCACAGGGCTCTATCTTCTCCTCATTATTATTTAACCTCTTTATCAATGATTTAGCCATATTACTATCTTCGTCAAATTTAATCTTATATGCGGACGATGCAACTTTGTTATTTGCTGATTCTATTGCTACCACTCTATCCACCACTATTAACCAAACCTTATTCACTTTAAATATTGGAACTCAGTTAATTTGCTTGCCCTTAACCTCAATAAAACAAAATACATGTTAATATTTCAGCACAATAAATCACATGTCCCTACAGAACTGCCCATTTATTATGACTCACACTTGCTATCAGTCACTAATACATTTAAATATTTAGGAATACAGTTAACACATGACTCCCCTTTCTTGGGATTAGCATACCAATACCATATTAGCTAAGCTTAGCAAAAGACAAGGAATGATTTCACATTTGCATTTTCTTCCACCCTATATCTTAATTCTTCTTTATAACTCCCTATACACTCGGCCCTCGGTGGGAACAGGGTATTATACACTCGGGTATATTAATTTGATACACTCGGCCCTCTGCTATGGGATTCAATTATGGGGCTCCACTACTAGCGCAAATCTCTTACGTATTTTCCGTCTACAAAAATGGTTCCTAAGAACCCTGCTTAGCATCAGATTACCCAATTCCGTTTCACAACATTTCAGTCGCTTAGGTATCTTAACTATATACCAAATTTATATAATTCAACTTTGCTCATTCGTGTACAAGGTTAATAATCATCATCTAATGCTTTCTACACCTCTTGAAATAGCTCTCCAGCATAACTTGCACCTCTATTCTACCCGACAATCAAACTTATTCAAACTCCTCTTTACTAAAAGTAATTACCAGCACCGCTGCGTCTCATATGTAGGCATTAAATGGTGGAATAATTTGCCGGAACAAATTCACTCAGCCCCTACAAGTTCATCATATAGGAAATTATTGAAAAATTCCCTTTTAACTAACAATCTACCTACTAACAATAATTATCTTCCTTTCTAATTTAAAATTTCTCTACAGTTTAACTTAAGACTTTTTCCTAACAATTCTTTACATTTCAAATTTTTCATATAGCTTTTTGACTTTAACTCGACCTTTTAAATGAATACATCAATGTCAATAATGTAACAATTGTCAATATACGATCTTTCAATTTATACTGTAATCGATAACAAGTAACTATACATTAGTATTCCCTCCGGAGACCACACTCGTCGGTCTGTGGATCGGGCTCAATGTAAAAAATTTTCTTCTTCTTAAATAAATAAATAAATAAATAAATAATTTCTTATTTAAAAATTTGCTACAATTAAGCCAGACCTTTACTTTACATCCTGAGATCACGCACTTCCTTCGGAAGGGAAGTAAAGCCGTTGGTCCCGTGTAGTCGTTTGCCGGCTGCACGTTAAAGAACCCTTGCGAGGCAAAATTTGCGGCCCCTATAACGCCGTCCTGAAATGACCATGGCAGTTGAAAAGGACGTTAATACCAAACAAACCAAACCAAACCAAACCTTTACTTTACATCTTTAGATGAAGCTAACATGCATACAACCCGAAGTATTACCATTGTTAAATATCAACTTTTACAAAACGCGAACGATGACCCAAAAGAATGCGCAGATATCATAGCATTCTGAAAGTGATCTTGGGTCAAAATTATATATTACATATTTTATATTATGAAATATTAATGATGCTGAAACAACTGACCCCACATTCAATAACTTTAACAACCTAAGTTTCATATTAGAGGAAGAAAATAAAAGATTCGATAAATTTTTTACATCTAACAGCAAGTAAATATTTCAATATATGCTGTAAAAATACAACAGATAGCAATTTAATCCAAAACACTTTGATCCATTTTTAAATCTAATATAAACAGAATGAATAAAAATCTTTTGGATCATTAGGAACAAAATAAAGAAATTAACATACCAAATCAATTGTCCATTCTCAATGGTTATGATAATAAAATTATAAACAAATTAATTCAAGACATCAATAATATTTAAGTTAAAGGATGGAATATAGATTTATTGCTTATAGTGAATTAAAATTAAAAATTAAACATTAAATGTAAAAAATAGGATGCACTGTTTTGGTATGATGTAAGCAGAGTTAATTTAGCACAATAAACACGCAACAATTGGCATTACAACAAAAAGTTATTATTTTTAATCCTGCTAAAAACAACTGAAGATGAAACAAGAAAAGACTCGAAAACAAATATTGGCGCTACAAGGGTATACAAATTTTTAATTTTCTTCCGTATTTTAAATGTAATTTTTCATTTGAACGTCCAGTTGGAACCCGAAACAATGTGCGATATCAATGTCCCACTGTGAAACATGTGATGGTTTGGGGATGTTTCTCCTACCAAGGTGTCGGACCATTGATCCAAGTACAGGGTGAGTCAAAAGTCGCAGTACACCCTGTTTTTTCGAAATAGGGAAATCTGAATATTCCAGTAAGGTATGGGTGAGATGATCTATCTTTTACGGTATGTACCGAACATGGCCGCCATCTTGAAAGCGGCCATCTTGAACCTAAGTCAATTTTTTTAAAGGAAAGGGGGTCATGTGATATATCAAATAACATCAGCATTTTCTGACAATTTCATTCCTGTAAACAGATTTGAAGTAGCAGTTATGGTTCAAAAGTTACAACCATTTTCACCCCCCCCCCCCAGAAATATCATTAAAAATAAAGGTTCCTATTTAAGATTTCAAAGTTACCCCCCCCCCCCAGCCCCCCTCAAAAGGGGAGGGGGTAATTATTTATCTAATGAATTTCCCCCGCGAAATAATTCACTTATGATTTGGGACATTTTTTCGTCCAATGTTTAGTTTGCGAGATATTCAGTTGTCTCAAGATAAATGCCTCACTCTGTGTGTATATATACAATTTTCAATGGATAAAGGTATTTTTCATGAAACCTGAACCATATCACTGTTCCATAAGTCAATGTTGATACTAACAAATTTTTAAATATCATTGGCATTTCTTTACTACTCAAGGTTCTAGCTAGTTTCTTAAATAAAAAGATTTTTTTCTCAATTTTTTTACTAGATAGTCAATATGAGTAATAAATTTCAAATTATATTCAATTTCTCTTTATTAATTTTGACATTTTAATTCTACCTGTTTTTTTATCATTTAAATTTATTGAACGTTCCTCATAGAATTTACTAATAAGTTTTAGACCATGGTTCACCTCAGGTTGAATAGTTTTTAATTCATAATCTTAATAAGTTTTTTTATCAATAAGTTATCATCAGCATAAGAGCATAAGTTCAGCTTAAATTGTAAATGATGTAAAAAAAAATAATGCAACCATATATTCTTACCATGTATTGTTAGATTTCAAATTTCAAATCTTGACTTAAACGCCGAAATGTACATTGGGCCATAATATCTTGGTATTATTTATATTTTTTAAAAAGAAACATTGCCTTGATCTTCGTCTAGTTATCTTTCTGCAATGTAAGACTTTATATACTTTTGCTAATAGACAATAACTGCTAAATTTGCATTAATTGTGGCACAAAACAGAACTTTTATACAGTTAATATATAAAAAGAGTTGAATGACCTTGTATAAAAGTAAGATTTTTGATTACCTGAGTCCATTACATCTCATAATTTATATGTAATAGGAATAACTGAGATATACAAATCTAAGATATACAAACCTTTAGAATATATAAGGCATTCCAATGTAAATGTATAAATCAATACAAATTCATAGCCATGGCCAACTATCAGCCTACAGGCAATCCAGCGAACACAAGCTGAATGCAGCTTGCAACTACATTATGGTGGAAAATTACAGTTGCTTTCTTTTTTTTTTTTTAACATATAAACAAAAGGTACAAACCATAAGGTTCTCGTTTTTCTTTCAAAAGACGGGCCGCCAGGTGGCGAGTTAGCAAAAGAGAGAGAAGCAGGTGAAAGGAGCCGCGACTATTATTCACGTTTCGCCACACCTTATCCGCCGAAGGAATCAAATCCGGGATCCGAACCCTCCCCCTTACTCTCTCTTCGCACTACCACCAGAATCTTAAGTTGCAACTGCTTCTACGCTTTGAATTTTTATTTCAATGTTCACCTGTATCTTAGATTCCAGACATTTACTTGCATCTCAATAGCTTTGCGTACGTACAGCCATATTATTATCGCCTTATCCGTTTATTCTAAATAGAAACACATTACCAAAATCACTTGAGGGTGCTATAAACTCTTGCGCTATTACATTACAGAAGCAAGTACCGCTGAGTTATCAGTTCCCTCCTTTCTTTAAAAGGGTAATTTTTATTGCTAAACTATATAATATCCAGCCGCTTAACCATAAAAAGTGAAACTTGCTTCCGATTCTAGCCTAGAGGGCAGGTCAATAAACCAGCGGGGGCGTTATAGTAAGGGAACTTTCACCTTCAAAACAGGAACCCCAGGATGGGTCGTTTTTTAAGGGGGAAAGTTCCAAAAAAGTGAAAGCCTAACGTTTTCGCCATAAAGATGACGCTGATAGTTAAAGGACCCAGTCGATAGTTATCAGCAGATCCGCAATCACAAATCACACGCCACGAGTTGACAATCACTTTTTTATTGCATTGTATTCAAAAAAGGACGTATTTAGACATAGCTCTAAAACATTCTGCGCATGCTTACAATATTTAAGGTTCTGTTCCTACGGACAAACAGATTTCCTCAATTTCTATATTCACTAAAAATTTACAATATCACAATTTATTAGTCTTTACAAATATTTCAAAATATTTGGAATTCAACTTTTATATCGTAAAAGATCAACATTAGTACGTGACATCAATGTCATCCAATTTCCTGTCTAAATATTGACAACAACTGTAGTACGAGACATTTTTCTACAACTTTTTGTTCAATTTGCTTCCTCTTGCATAATATTTTAATCAATTTTAAGCATACGTAGCAGATTTTCTACCAAAATCTTGAATATCGTCTGCTTTATGAGAAAGATATTGATCAAGTATAGCCTGCTCTTAGATAAGTTTTTAACAAATTGTATCAGTATAATGCAAACAAAAGTCAGAGAGCTCAAATATTGTCTGATTTATGAAAAACAAATTGAACAACGGCTGCGGCATGTAACAATGTTTACTAGTTTTGTTCAAATCCTTCGTCCGTCACATAAGATTAAATGATTTTGTACGCTCTCGTGTGTTGATAGCTCCAATTCGTCTGATTTTCATTGAACAAATTGAACAACACTTGTAGCTGGTGACATTTTCTATAAATTTTGTGCAATTACTTCATCCCTATCGTAAGTTTTAATTATTTTGTATGCTCCCAGGTATTCATAGCTCCGACACTGTCTGATTTCCTGTGAATAAATTGAACTACACCTGCAGCAGGCGATATTTTATACAAGCTTTGATCAATTAGTTCATCTGTAGCATAAGATTATAAGAAATTTGAGTAATTTAACGAGTGAGATAGCTCAAGTATCGTCTGATTTATGAAAACAAATTGAACAAAGATTTTACACAAGTTTCAGTCAAATCGTTTCTCTGTATCACAAGATTTTACGAGGCTAGCTGAATTTAAGGCATTTCAGTGAATAATTTTATTGACAACTAGTTTTCCATGAACAAAGTGAACAATGAATGGAGCACGAGATATTTTCTACAAAACTGTGCTCGAGTCTTAATTATGAGCACAAGATTTTAAGAGACTAATGAAGGCAATTTGAAATGGCAATGAAAAAGAAACTTACCATTTTCTTGACAAATTTAACATTATGCCTGGGATTCAATATGGTTTTTAAGGTGGGGGTACAGAACCAGTTAATAAACTAATTAGTACTGCTACTGTTGAAAAAATGGATAAGAATTATATGCTTATGCAGATGATTTGGTTATTTTATATTTAGACAATAAAATGATAATGTTTATACAATAATGGATTATGCCTAAGCCCAAAAAAATTCAAAATACCAACTTTTTTTCATATAATGAATTTGAGGGTTATGGTCCATTGAATTTTCATAGATTCTTATGTGAGGACAATTCTTCAAATGGATGTGGAAATATACAGTAGAGTAATAATTTTAATTATCTGGGTGTTATTAATGATTATAGATTGTCATTACATAGATTATCCCTTTTCAATTTGTCATTTCGATATGCTTGAAGATGTTTCTTCAGTTTATTTATTATCTTATGGTACAGTTAAATTTTATCAATTTATCTGATGGTTTAAGGATAAGGATTATTCCCGACTTTCGAATCGGGGCCTGCTCTGCCGATTGAATTGCTTGGTGGCTTCAATGAAGTCCATTTGGATATCTTGTAACAGCAATGCGGTTCATATCTGTTAGGTAAGAGCGATGCCAGCGATAGGCATTGTTCCTGGTTCGAATCCAGGTCGCGGAATTTTTCCTTCCCTTTTCAATTTGTAATTTCGATATGCCCGAAGATGTTTCTTCAGTTTATTTATTATCTTATGTTAGAATTATAGATTGAGTTGGGATTTACATTGTCAATCAGTGTTAAAGAAAATTAAATATACTGAACGGATTTTAATTCAAGTGATATATTATGTACCTACACCACTTCTTCGAAACTTGTATTTTTCTTTCTATTATTCAATATGGAATTACTATCTGGGAAGGTTCATAGAAAACTCATATTAAAAATACAGGGATCACAAATCTATTCTGAGAATATTTGGTAATGATTGTCAATTGCACTTCCTTACCATAAGAAAATTATTAATAATAGATAATGCAATGATGTAATTTTATTGAATAATTCTTCGCTTTATTCACACAAGTATTACTAAACAAGATAGATATATGTTATTATACCCAATACAAATATAGGTGGAAACGAACTTCTCGATGTAAGGAATTATTTTTGAAGTCCCCGCAAATTGTAATCGGTGTAATGTAAAAAAATAAAAAAATTAAAAAAACCCGTTATAACGAATTTCAATATAATGAACTCCTCATTATAACGAACAAAAATTTTTGGTCCTTGCAATAATCATAACTGTTCATTGTAATGAATTTTCACAAAATCCGGAAAGAGAGAAGTCATTTTCGCGCTTTCAGAAAATAAATAAATAAATAAATAAACAGGAATCGAGCTTTCATTCTATCCCAATTGTTTGGACATTGCAAATATGGCTAGTTAAAAAAAAATTATCACTCATTTTAAACTTAAAGTTTTAGAATGCATAGAGAATAATGAAAAGAAAAGTTCTGTTGCCAAAAAGTTTGATCTCGAGCAACTTTATCAACTTTTATCAAAGATAAAGAAAAGGTAAAATGAATTTCATTCCTATATTACATCAGATGATCATCGTGAATTAAATGATGCAGATTACAGCGGTGACTGGAAATACGAACGCCCCAAAACTCGAACAACTTGGATTCCGAAAGAAATTTTAGGTAAATTTTGCCTCAGAACTTGAACGCCACCTGGAAACCGAAGGCCTGGCATATGGCCAGCCACGCGCAATCACGAAGTGCTGCCTACGCTTCAGTTTGTTCTTATTCGTGTTTGTTGTTTTTTTTCTATAAACAGTGAATTAGATATGGCTGGTAGAAAGTGTAGTGTTGAAAAACGAAGTAAGAGAAAAGCTGTTAGTGCAACAATTGCAATTAAAAAAAATCTTATCTCAAAGTATGAAAGTGAAAGTGTACTGTATGTGAATACGACCAAATCAACTGTTTCTACAATAAAAAAAAATAATTTGTTACGTGTACTATATTTACAATGTACTATATTCAGGAAAATAAACATTATAATTTGATATTGTTGTACCCTGGAACAGATTAATTTAGTTTCCATTATTTTCAATAGAAAACTGCTTTGGAACTCGAACTGTTTGGATTATATTCGAATTGCTAGGTACCACTGAATTTGAAAAATTGATACAGCCTTAAGACTTAAATTTTGATGATTCTTCGTCCGATAATGAAAATAAAGTGCTCTTTGCTGTTGTTTCTAATAAACAAGCTTTGTCATCAATTTCAAGTTTGAACCCACAATAATCAATCGAAAGAAAATATTTCCGGTTCCATTTTAGGTAAAATTGACGATATTGAAGCACTTATTACAATGAGTGCCTATCAAAACCCCCAGAGTAAAAGCAGAGAAGGGGACATGACCCACAGATAAAAAAAAAATATCTTTTTTATTATAATTTGTAGATCATTTTCATCGAGTGTAAAATATAAATTGCTCTTATAGGTTTGAATAATAATAATTTTTTGTAATTGTAACAATAACGGCGGGGAGAGACAATAATAATAATAATAATAATAATAATAATAATAATAATAATAATAA
>JAHWFO010001731.1:500013-519281 GCA_023313115.1 Rhysida immarginata | reverse complement strand
AATAATAATAATAATAATAATAATAATAATAATAATAATAATAATAATAATAATAATGAATGTGGCAATTCATTTTTTTAATTTTCAAAATTAAATATGATATAATTATTTTTGGACATGTGGACACAGAAAATACTTATATCTGACAAGAAAGTCTCTATACATATAATGGGACCCAACTGCCTTAGAAACGCTCTAAAACCATAAAAACCCCATTTAAAACCTTAGAACAGTGATAAGACCAAAACAATTCACAATTAACTAGATTTTAAAAAATTTATTCAATAAATTAATCTTCGAAAACATTTTTTAAAAGACGCCCTCCCCCCACCCCATAAGAGGAAAAACTTCGGTAAAATGATAAAAAAATTTTCATCCGTGGGTTATGTCCCCTGTGCTTTTACTCTGGCGGTTTTGTACCTGGGTTGTTGTTTTTTTTACCAGCGGGTTTTATACTTGAGGGTTTTGATCGGCGGGAGGTTTTGGCTGGATCCTTATTGCAATAGCTGTTTGCAAAAGCTCAATACAAAAAAATATACAGCCAAAAGTATAAATATTTGTAATTTTTTTGATCGACTTGACTTTTTTTTCTTCCGATTATAACGAACTCAAATTTTTGGTCCCTAGGGTCATATAAGCCATATATTATTTTCTTTCTAAAAGAATATACAATCTCATTCCTCCATATATTGAATGTAAACCTTAGGAATTGGCGTACTAAGTACAAAGACAAAGGAGACCACTGTTCAACAAAAAAAATTTTTTTTTTTAATTTTATAGATTTTATTTTCTTTATTCTTATCTTTTATTTACAACATATCCAATATGAGATCATTAGTCAAACTTTCTATTTACTTTATAATTTATTTTTAAATTAGTTTTGTATAATTTTATAATATTTAAATGAATTTATAAATATTTTACTATTATACTATTATACTTTATTGTAATTGTACATGCACTAATAATATATTACCAAATATATACAAATGCATTACTTAAAATAAATAATACTCTTAAATTATTATTAAATTGAGATATGAGTTGCGAATTACAAATCCAAGATTCCTATAAGCTATGCTAACAACGTTATTAATATGACTTCCAAAATTTAAGCCATTAAAGTCATTACGTCACAATTGATGTATAAATGGAAGATTATTTTCCTTACTTTCTTTTTATTTACTTATCTTTAACGTCATGTAGGCATTTTGCTGATCAATATTCTTTGTAAATACTTTATATTACTATAAAAATAAATTGACTATATTATTTTGATAATATAACTTATATAGAGAGTAGTTTTCTTAAAATCAATTGTTCAGGTTTACATTTTTGTTTCTATAGTGTGCCTCAGCTGCAACAATCACAAAATGACGTCAATTTTTCGAATAAGGCTGTATATAAATTGCTACCACAAATACATAAGAACCCTTCATTCATTGAACTTACACTTTCCCTATCCACTAAACCAGGGTCAGAGGTTCGACCGAGGTCATGACCTTTCGTTCTTTGACCTCTACATAACGTTACTTAAACAGATATATATATATATATATATAAAATAAACCTGATCCAAATCTAGCAAATGAAAGTCGGGGTGACGTTATGGCGTCTCTTGTGGTTACCCTCTGTTCGCGGACCCCACCCGTCTCCTTTCATTCCTCTCCCTTCCTCAATTACTTTCACTACACAGATAACGGAGGTGGAGAAAGTGAGCTGGTGTTTATCCTCAATTTTTTTTTCTTTCTTTTCAGTTTTTCTTTTATGGGAGAAGGGGAGACAGGATAAACGGCCGTCAAAATTAGTCAACAACAACAATAACAATAAATAAAAGAGTCCTCGTAATAAATGCGAAGAAAGTGAGTCACGGAAGGGCTGTTTAGGTCTGTGAAAAGACCGGCTCATAAGCATACTCAACTCTTTACGTACAGAATCAAGCTGAACATCCAACTCCAATTCAAATTCAGTTAACATATCCACTAAATCAATTCAATAACGTTTAAAGTCAATACTATAAAATCCTCAGCTTTGTTATGTCTTTCCAGGATTTTGAAATCCTGTATTGAAAACTATGCCCGTCTGCCATTCTCTCCAAAAATATTTATCACCAGAATACAGTAATTTTCCCTTGCATGGCTTACATAAACAGTCCATTCCACATACGGGGTGTCTTACCTAAAGAGTGAACCAAAAGCTAACCTCTAAAATACAAATCTGACGGAGTATTTTCAAAGGAAGAATTATTGTACTTCTATGTGAGGGTTTTTATGGGATATGTCACATCTGGACGATAACCAAGTGGACGACGAAAATTTTATAACTTCTAAAAAAAAAAAAACAACTTTAAATTGCTATTTGCGTTTTATTTTAATTCTTAGTCATTTGCATTAAAAAACCAATGTAATTGGACAATGTAATAAAACGTTATATATTAATATAATTTTGTAACTTTATAAATTCTCCAATAAACAATTTCCTAATGCTCAATGATTGACAAATCATTTTTGGTTTAGTATAATTGGACAATGTTATTAAAGTTAGCTTTCTAATTGGATAAAAATGGTTCTATATATGACGTAAAATATTGCCGTTGATAAAAAAAGAAAACATTATTTGGTTACAACCCTCATTTGAAATGATAATACTTAATTTACATTAGGTGGAAGTATTATAAGTAATACTTAAATGAAATATGCGATATTTATCTATAATTTCCTTAATTTAATGTAAAGATAAAAAAAAATAAAATTATTAATAAAACAAGTCAGGGCAACGGAAATGCCCAGAACCGATAGGATTTATAGCATCCGAGAATGAAAAGGAAAGCATTTGATTTCTGAAGAAGCCTTTCGTTGTTACACAATTAGATGAGGTTGCTAAGGAAGCCTCTGGTTGCTAAGCAAGGTGTACTTCTAAGGAAAATGTATAGTTCAAATTGAATAAAACTACCTGAAAAGTTAAATGGAGAAAGTAGAAATTCTCTATAGATTAGAACATATAAGATTTTTTAATCTGTAAGCATTCCTATTTAATGAAATAAGCGTTAATTGTTGAAGCATTCTGTGTAAGGGTCAAGTTATCTTCATAAACTATAGCGAACGCTTTTTTACGGAATGATACCATTGATGAAATGATTAGCTACTAGCTATTGTTAAAATATGCCTAACACAAATTAACTGTTGATAATATAAGGCGTAAGTAATTATATGCCATATCTTAGCATTGAAAGTTTCCAATGGTTTCATAATGGTATCATTAAAACACGAATCATGGAACCAATTTCGATTATCATTAATTTTACGTTATATTCATTTATGACACGTCATTCCAAGTCGTTTGATATATTACATGCCATATCTTAGCATAGAAAGTATCAAACGGACCATAATATTTCAACTAAACCAAGTACCTTTGAACCAATGTCGATTATCATTAACTTTACGATATATACATTCATGACACCTCATTCCAAATCATTTGATATAATACATGCCATATTTTACCATTGAAAGTTCCAATGAACCATAATGATACCATTAAACCAAGTATATTTGAAGAATTTGATTTATCATTAATTTTACATTATATTCATTCATGACACATCGTTCCAAGTTGTTTGATATATTACATGCCATATCTTAGTATTGAAAGTTTCCAGTGGACTATAATGGTACCACTAAACCACAGACCACTGAACCAGTTTTGACTGATATTGACCATCAAGGAAGACCATCTCGTGTCTTTACTTAATTCACAAGCCTTTTCTCTGGTTTAGCTATGGAATGCCAAAGGGTGAACAGTATTTGGCAATGCACAGGCCATTTATACATGGAATTGTATAGCGAAAAACGTGGTCCCCTATATTATATGTAGTTCACCGAATTTTTCCACCAACGAACTCAGTCTTTCGTTTTCCCTAAGTTGTCGAATGGCGAAAACGGAAGTCGAAAATTCGGAAGCGTTCGATCGCTAGAGCACCAAGAGACAGACCGACAGACGGACGGACGGATGAGTGGTGCTGCATTATATGGTAAGTGGTAGTTGCCTTCCCAACAATCAAAATTTAGATTTTTACAACAATGGAATTTACAAAAAAAAAAAAGTCCAGGTCAAATTTGAATGCCCCTCGTAATTGTCTCTTTATATATTAACATTTAATTACGAGTCAACTTCTAATACATTGCGTTGGTTTTACCGTTAAATTATACAATTGGGTTTGTCCTCAACTAACCGCTTTAGAAAACAAAAGCTCAGTTCCATGCTTTAGAAGCCTGTAACTGTGATATGTCTTTTGGTAGACCCAAGACATGCATCAAAAAATATACAAATTAATTTCGAATCTGCAATCCGAAGCATTGAATCATTATAATGTTTTTAGATACAACAAACAAATAAATACTTTATACATTACAGTCTAGTGAAGGTTTAGACTTCAGTCATAGTTGAACACGTGAATAGCATATCCCAAGCGTATACCTGCTACCTTATTTTCTTTTAGAAGGGACAGATTCAGTCTAATCTGCCTTGACTCTCAGGAAAGTACCTGATTTTGCAAACGATCAACATCCAGTAAGCTCAATTCCTACGGAGCAGGTAAAAACCTTTTTGCACCCCACTGTACCTAAACCTTTTAAGTACACTGCTTTGCAATGAAATTGCCCCACCAATAAGGATTTATCCATAATTAGTGGGAGGTTCATCTACCTCCGACTAGTAAAAGATTAGATGCATGCTTCGGGTGCCTGTATAGGCTCATCAGTTGACGCCTGTGCGAGACCTTCCATGTAGTAGGGAGGAAGCAACTGCCTCGTGAACGTACACTACTGTAATCCGCACAACGGTCTCTATGCTGCGACGACGACAACGACAACCGTTCACGCAATTAACGGACTTTGAACAAGGTCGGATAATTGGCCTCTCCGAGGCTGGATGGTTAACCAGACGGATTGCTGTCCATGTGTCGCGGGACGCACGGACGGTAGGCCGATGTTGGAGGCAATGGCGAGAGGAAGGCACACGTGCCAGAAGACCAGGCTCTGGGGCCCGGAGAAGCACGTCAGCTCGTACCGATAGGCGCATACTGCGATCAGCGCAAGTGGGCAACTGCGCGAGAACATCATTATTCCCGGTACTGCTCCAGTGTCAATAGCGACAAAAGCACGCCGGTTACACGCCGCGACAATGTCTGCCAGGCGTCTATTGTTGTATCTTCCTTTGACACCTGAGCACCGAGCGATACGACTGCAATGGTGTCGTGAACGAGTGGGTTGGCGAATGGAATGGCGCCCGGTGGTCTTCATCGACGAATCCCGCTTTTGTTTGGACAAATAAGCTATGGATAACAATAGGTCTAACAACTCGTGAGGAGTTGGTTGATACACGCCACATCTTAGCACTGACAGTTTCCAAAAGTAACATATAGCACTAAACTAAACATATACTACTAAACAATTCCGGCTATCATTATTTACGCGTTATATTCACTCATGACACATTGTTACGAGTTGTTTGATATACGGCATGCCATATCTTAGCATTAAAAGTTCAGACAGTAACTAATGGTATCAAATGGTACCATTAGAACACGTGCTACTAAACGAACTGTCAGTATCATTATTTACTCGTTATATTCACTCATGACACGTTGTTACGAGTTGTTTGATATATTACATGACATATTTTAGCATTGAAAGTTCCAACAGTCCATATCAAATGATTATCAGTCCATATCAGTCCCACTATATTATTTACTCGTTATATTCACATATGAGACGTTGTTACGATTGTTTGATATATTACCTGCTATATCTTAGCATTGAAAGTTCCAGTAGTACCATATGGTACTATTAGGGCACGTGCTACTAACCAATTCCCACAACCATTATTTACGCGTTATATTCACTCATAACACAAAAAAAAGAGGATGTTCTAAATAAAAGATGTGCTAAAACCTTTCCGCGAGACCCAAAACAACGTGCCGAATGGGTTGCAAAAGTAAATCGTGACAACTGGAAGCCAACTTGAAATTATTTTTCGAAAACTTGAAAAAATTCTTCACCAAACATCACAAAATGTTAATTGCAAACAACTTATTTTGGAAAAAGTAAATGAAAATCATGTAGTAAAAAGCATTAATTATTGTATGTGTCACGACATAAAACAAAAATTTAGTATGAGGTTTGTTGTATTAAGATTGAAAATATTTTTTATTGTTTATTAAGTAGCGGAAGAATGGAGCTACTTATTGTTTTCACAATGTCCGTCTGTCTGTCCGTCCGTCCGTCCCCTTCATAATTTCCGCATTTTTTGAGGTAGAGGGTTAAAATTCGGAATGTAGCTTACTATGGGCATGGGCACCTTCACTATTTAGTTTGTTTTTGATTGGCCCACTGGGGTCGGAGTTTCGAAAGCGGAAATTAGAGGGAACCAAAAGGTCTACACGTACTTATGCACATAAAGGTGTGAAATTCGGTATGTAGATTCTTATAAACAAGATCATCATTACTGTAAAGTTTGGGCCAAATTATCCCAATAGGGTCGGAGTTTTGGGGGTAGCAGTCACTTGGTATTTAGAACTATGGCAACATATAGCATGTGATATATCATTCGATCGGAAATGATGAGATACGAAAGAGGATAGAGCTCTTTTTCATTTTCTAAAAAATATATGGGGGGGGGGGTTAAAAGTGCAGATAAAAGGGTAAAAATAGATGATCTCAGCGCTTCCGCTACTTTCCTATAATTTCGTCGGGAGGATTAATTTCTTGTTTAATGTACATTGATTAATAAAAAATACAGGCATATGGTATAATTGTATATATTTTATGAAATATGTGCAAGAAGTAAAAATTAAATTCATTTTTAAATAGTGTATAAATTTTTTAAATAAATTTTAAACTTTTTTCTTACAGTTTTTCCTTATTATTGTAGATAATAGTTATTAATTAAAAATAAAAAATAAATAAATAATATTTAAAAAATAATTAAAAATTAATTAATAAACAATATATAAAATGAAAATAAATAAAAATATATATTTTCATTATAAATACCGAGTGGGCAAGAAATAACGTGAGGTGTTCAGACCTCGCTAGCGGGAATTCTATTAGGCCAAATGCAGTACATTTTGGTGTATATACTTAGTGGAACATGCAGTTTCGATTTCTGCAAAAAAAAAATAATAATAATACCAAAAGCCGCCATAGGGGGCGCTTATTTCAAGAAAACAATGAATACATTTGCATAAGCGCGTTCCGTATTGAGCAATCATGACAATAAAAGGCAAGGCTGAGGATTTCCCATCATTCACAAACGAATGGCCTGACGATGACGCTTACTCTGCCTGACCGGGCGTTATTAGTCAAGTGGTTTCATCAGAAGAGCGACAATGCATGTGCTGCCCTTCGTGAATTCCGGCGATTGAAAACGTTACGTAGAGGACCGATGAGCAT
Source organism: Rhysida immarginata (assembly GCA_023313115.1). NCBI lineage: Eukaryota > Metazoa > Arthropoda > Chilopoda > Scolopendromorpha > Scolopendridae > Rhysida > Rhysida immarginata. The sequence continues at coordinate 511,827 of JAHWFO010001731.1, read as the reverse complement.
AACTAACTTACGGAAAATGATTGAACGATTTGAATCTACCGGAACTTTAGGAGTGCAACCAGGCCGGGGACGCAAACGAATCAGGCAGCAACACGTTGAAGAAGTTGCAACTGCTGTTGTGGAACAGGAGATGACTACTGTGCAGGGTACCAGTAGTGCACACGCAATAGCACGCCAAACAGATATCCCATATTCGACGGTGAGGAAAATATTGCATAAGATATTGACATTTTATCCCTATAAACTCACACCTGTTCAACAATTGCTTCCTGGAGATGAACGTACCCGAACTGACATTTCGTTGAGATTTTTAGCACGTATGGAAGTGGATGATGCATGGCCATGGCAAATTTTATGGAGTGATGAGGCACATTTTTATTTGAATGGTGATATCAATACCCACAACTGCCGTATTTGGGCTGCATCAAATCCACAAGTGTCTGCCAACTCTATGCATTCACCGAAACTAACAGTATGGTGCGGCTTTACTGCTTCTTTCATCATCGGCCCGTACTTTTTTGAAGAAACCCGCCCCCGTGGACCGGTGACTTGTTCCGTCAATTCTGCCAGGTATGCCGATATGCTTGAGAATTTTGTGATACCACAATTGCAGGAAAAGGGTTGTCTGGATTCTACCTTTTTTATGCAGGATGGTGCGCCACCGCACATCGCACGTCAGGTGCAGCAGATCTTGCGAGAACGTTTTTCAGACAACAGAATAATTAGTCGTTCATTTCCCATGGTATGACCACCCAAGTCGCCTGATCTCAACCCTTGTGATTTTTGATTATGGGGATATTTGAAAAGCCTTGTGTATCAAGCACATGTTCCTGACCTCTCAACCTTAAAGGGTCAAATAACGTTACATATCAGACTAATTAATGCAGATATGCTGCGAGCTGCCGTAGAAAATGTCGTGTACCGCATGCAGCTATTGGAACAGCACACTGGTGGTCATATTGAAACACATTTGGAATTAAAAATAAAACATTGTTTATTGTTGTTACTAAAGTTGGTTTGTACGTATTTGTTCATTTGACAATTAGGTATTCATTGTTTTCTTGAAATGAGCGCCCCCTATGGCGACTTTTGGTACTATTTTTTTTTTTTTTTTTGCAGAAATCGAAACTGCATGTTCCACTAAGTATATACACCAAACTGTATTGCATTTGGCCTAATAGAATTCCCGCTAGCGAGCTCTGAACACCTCACGTTATTTCTTGCTCACCCGGTATATATTATTTATTAATTATTTTTTAAAATATTATTTATTTATTTTTTATTTTTTATTAATAACTATTATTTATTGTATTCCAGGGTTTTTGTGTCTCATCCTCCTCTCATATATGTATATCTGTATATGTTGTAGCCATGACATTATTGACACTCACCAGTTGAACCTGTTATGATGTAGCTAAAAAGTTAGAAAAGTGAAAATATTTCAAAATTATTATTTAAATAATTAAAACCGTAGATTTTCAACTTGATTTAAAATATTTTCTATACTTAAATCTGTTTATTTCGTTTTCTTTTTTCTGATTTAGTGCAAGGCCTCCAATAGACAAGGCCTGCTCACTCAGAGCAAATGGCGGGAATAGAAGGCTGGCAGATGATATAGCTGAGATGGATTTTTTTTTTAATGCTGAGCAAACATAATGTAAAAATGCACAATATGATATTTTATTCACAATAGTCTTCACATTAAAATATTCCAATCGTCTAATTATTTAAATTATAGCAATACAAAATAATTAATTCTCTTTCAAAAACTCAGTTTAGTTTAATAAATCTAAAATACATTATTATATTATTCTAATGTGATGAACATTGTGAATAAAAAATCATATTGTGCATTTTTACATTCTGTTGGCTCAGTATTTAAAAAATATCCATCACAGCTATATCATCTGCCAGCCTTCTTTTGCCGCCATTTTGTCTGAGTGAGCAGGCCTTATCTATAGGAGGCCTTGTTTAGTGCTTTCAAAATAAAAGTTTGCCAGAAAATGGCGGCGCTTCTCTCCATGGCCACTCTCTCCTTATACAGGCTCTCTAGTTTCCCCTCGTCAGCAGCGCCATCTGTTGGTGAATTTTGTAACTAATTTTGAAAGTTGGTACGAATAAATTCCCTGGTTTTATATTCAAAACCCATATTTATTTTGTTTTACTTAAACTCGAATGCTCAAGAACGATGTTGGTGGCCCACATCAATGACGTCAGGAATCGGCCTTGTTTCTAGATGGTATTGATCAGTGCAATCTATTTGGCTGTGCGGTTTGAGTAGTAATCTTCGTCGATTCAGATGGAGAATCATGGCTGCCCTAGCTAGTATTTGCCGACTCGAGTTATCGTGACTTCTCCCTCGTGAATTTATTACTAAATAGGATTTAAATATTTGGTGAATCCCTGCCTTCTTTTCCATCTTCTTGAGAAAGCGAAAATTTTTGAATATGAACTCCTGAAAATCGCTAAACGAAAATAGACTTACCATCTTAACTAATTTGGGTAAATAAACAGGTACATAACCCCCCCCCCCCCCCCCCCCCCAAGACTCGAAGGAGTATAGCGCGATCTTCACATCAAAACTTTCATTGTTTTCAATATCACGCTTCAAAGCTTTCAAGGCATCAAGATGGGGGTCTAAAAAAACATAACAATTGTCGACAGCCTATTACGTCAAACCTTTCTAGCCTCCATAACCCAAATACCAACAAGAAACAACAACACAGGTGGACCCCATTCTCACGAGCCGCCATTCCAGTCGTCAACCTTCGCACAATTAAATCCTTCCGACACCCAACAACAAACCAATTGTCCCCAGACCCTACGCGGGGAACCCCCTTATGGCTCCAATATAACAATAAAAACCACCGAACGGCACTCGGATTGCTATCATCATCGCTTACCCCCTCAAACACAACCCCAAAAGCAATGAAAACCTTTCACTTTTTATCTTCATTCTCTTGCTTTCCCTTTTTTTTCTTTCCATCCACCACGCGCTCTACTTTACCCCCCGTTGACGACCCCCAATAGAAAGGAACGCGTCACCCTCAAAAACCGTTTATGGGCTCAAAAAGTCGCCACAAGCCGATCAAGAAGGAGATAACCCCTTTTCGAGCTTCACTTCTATGTACATTCACTACCCCTCGCTCGTGGAACCCTGAGTCGAGGGAGAAAGGGAAACGGCCTACCTCACAAAGGTCACGCGTGTTTTAATTCTCAAAACGCAATCAACCTGCAAGATCAATGGCATTACGCAACCCTGTGACGTCACACATCGATGTCTACCCTCTCTTAGAATATTATGCTAGAGTTAACCAAATTTGTCAAAATTCATAGGAAATACACTGCTGTCCTATTCAATTTTCTATTTTTTCTTATATCCAAGTTACCAATCCAAATGGACGCTTTGAGATGCTTGAAATTGATCAAATCTCATAGAATCTTCTGCTAGAGCTAAACAAATTGATCGAAATTCATAGGAAATGCACTGCTGCCCATTCATTGTTCAATTTACTTCTCTTAATGCAGACGGTATTCGAGCTACTAATCGAAATGGGCGCTTCAAATGCAATTTTAAATTGATTAGATATATAATAGAATCTTATGCTACAGCTAAACAAAATGATCAAACCTCATAGGAAAGACAATGCTCTCCATTCGTTGTTCAATTTGTTTCTCATAAAATAGACGCTACTCGAGCTACTAATCGAAATAGAGGCTTGAGATGCTTTAGATTGATCAATTTTCATAGAATCTTCTGCTAGAGCTAAACAAATTAATCAAAATTCGTAAGAAATACATGGCTCTCCATTCGTTGTTCAATTTGTTCTCATAAAGCAGACGATATTCGAGCTACTAATCGAAATGGGAGCTTCAGATGTAACTTTAAATTGATCAGATATCATAAAAATCTTATGATGCAGCTAAACAGACTGATCAAAATTCATAGGAAATACAATGCTATGCATTTCTTGTCCAATTTGTTTCTCATAAAGCAGACGTCATACGAGCTATCAATCCAAATGGACGCTTAACATGTTTAAGTTGATCAAATTTCATTGAATCTTCTGCTAGAGCTAAACAAATTGATCAAAAGTCATAGGAAATCCGTGGCTCCATTAGTTGTTCAGTTTATTTCTCATAATGCAGACGATAACGAGCTACTAATCGAAAAATAGGCGCTTGAGATGCTTTAAATTGATCAAATCTCATAAAAATCTTATGCTATAGCTAAACAGACTGATCAAAATTCATAGAAAATACAATGCTATGCATTCGTTGTCCAATTTGTTTCTCATAAAAAGGACATCATTCGAGCTATCCAATTCGTTGTCCAATTTTGTTCACTTGAAGTCAGACCATATTCGCGCTACCTGTGCAAATATTCATCAAAATATCCATTGTCTCTGTGAGAGCGCATTTAAAACAGCCGGTTTAGTGTTAAATATCGCAGAAGACGTAAACAATTTGAGCCATAAACGAAGCAGGCGTTTAATGACGGTCTATTTATTCAAATTTGATCAATTAAACAAAGCAGAGTCAGATGACTCAAAGATCGTCTGCATTATGAAAAACAAATTCAACGATAATTGTAGCGCCTGACATTTTCTTCAATTTTATTCAAATTGTTTCTCTGCAGCACAAGATTTTAATCAATTTAAGTGCTTCTTCAGTATCGTCTGATTTATCGCCATTCTTCAATCAGTTTATCGTCAGTCAGTATAAAATTTTATGATGTACAGTCAATATCGTTTGCTGTTTCCAGGAAACGAACTGAAGGATGACTGAAAAAACTGTTAAAAACTTTGTTTAATTTTAACAGAAGATTTTATCAAATTTGATCAATTCAAAGGCGTTTCAAACGTTCACAGCTCTAATATTGTCTGGTTTATGAGAAACAATTTGAACAACGATTATAGCCCCTGACATTTTCTATAAGTTTCGTTCAAATTAATCTCTCTAGCATAAGATGTTACGAGATTGGATGCATTTAACTCACGAATCGTGTTCCTTCATATAACCTGAACAACTATTGTAGCGTATGATATTTTCGATAAAAATTTTGTTCAATTTGTTGGTTATAACATAAGATTCTAGCAAATTCATTGAAATATGAATCTGTATCTCATAAAATCTTCTGCTGGAACTAAGCAACTTGAACAAAATTTATAGGAAATAAATTAGTGTATATTTCTTGTTCAATTTGTTTCTCATAAAGCATACGATATTGGAGCGACCAATACAAATGGACGCTTTCGATGTTTTTAATTGATTAAACCCCATAAAAATCTTCTGCTAGAGCTAAACAAATTGATTAAGGTTCATAGGAAATACACGGCTGCCCATACGTTATACAATTTGTTTCTCAGATCTTCGAGCTACCAATCCAAAGGATTCTTCTATGTAACTTTAAATCGACTCTTATAAAATCTTTTGCTAGTATTAATTGATCAATAGGTATTCATCAGAAGATACTCTCAGATGATAGAGCTGCTGTAATTCATAAGTTCTAGGGATGAATTACATTATGCTAGACAGAGAATATTTGATCAAATCTTGTGCTAGGGATGAACTAATTGAACAAAATTTGTAGAAAATATCACGTTCTACACTTGTAATTCAATTTCATCACGAGAAAGCAGTCGATATCGGAGCTGTTGTTACATGTGAGCGTATAAAATGATCCAATTGAAGAAAATTCATAGGAAATAAACATTTATTCAATTTGTTTCTCATAGATCAGACGATATTCGAGCTGTGAATAAACAAATGACCGCTCAGATTTGTAGAGAATGTCACGTGATACAAACCCTTCTTCAATTTGTTCATTAGACGATCAATACAAATAGGCGCCAGAATGCTGTCAAAGCATTATATCTGATGCAATCTTCTGCGAATTTGAATAAAACGTGTATAAAATGTGAAACTCTATCAATCCAAATGGACGCTTGAGATGCAACTTTAAGTTGATCAAATCTCATAAAATCTTCTGCAAGAGCTAAACAAATTGAACAACGATTGTATCACGTGACGCGTTCAACAAGTTTCGTTCAAATTGTTTCTCTTTGGCCTAAGATTTGATGGATTTTAGTGCATTTCATTTTAACCCTAACTACCTGAGATTTGTTAGGTCGATAAATCCTTCATCGCACATTATCTGCCTCGTTAAGCCAGGTCAGGGGCACCATTTCCCATCAAAGGCCTGAATTGGATTTTTGCTGAGAATATGGAGAAAGCAAAAATTTTTATTGGCGACCTTTTTATTGAATTACGACACGAGAGGGAGCCGAACAAAGGCTCCGGTAAACGAGGTTAATGTTATTTCGCCCATACGGCCCCACACTAAACCTATTAGGTCCCATCCATCACGGCACAAAAAAGCACCGGCGCTTTCGCCCCGGAGTCAATCCTTCCTCGCTCACTACCCCCAATTCAAATACCCCCTCCCCATACACTCAACTCGCCGACAGGTGATCTACCTGTGTTCTTGTTTGCTGTAGTGAAAGCGGGAATGAGACGCGAAATCTTGCGTTAGGGTTAAGCATAAGAAAATTGTAGAAAGGATAAGATTTCGTTTATTCACTCTCTTTACGCAGCCAAGAATATGAACGCGCATTAAATCTTCTGTAACTCGTTGAAATCTTATGCTACAGATCAACAACTTGAACAAAACATTTAGAAAATGTCACGCGCTATAATCGTTGTTCAGTTTGTTCAGTGGGAATCAGACGATATTGATTCTATTGATACTTGTGAGCACTGCTATGGGCGAAATAAATTCACACAACTTCTAGAAAATGTCACGTGGTGCAATAAAATCTTGAACATAATTCATAACAAACACACATTCGTTGATTAATTTTTTTTTCAATGAATCAGGCGATATTTCCACTCTTTGAGTCTTTAAATTGATCAAATATATTAAAATCTTATGCTAGAGATAAAAAATTTGATCAAATCTTATAGAAAATGTCACGTGCTATAATCGTTGTTCTATTTATTTCTCAAAAATCAGACGATAATCGAGATACCGTGTGCAAATAGACTACTGAGCTGTTTTAAATGATCGAACCTCATAAAATCTTATGCTAGAACTTAACAACTTGAACAAAATTCATAGAAAATACAGGGCTCTTCATTTGTTGTTTAATTTCTTTCTTACAAAATCAGATGATATTCGAACTATCAATGGACGCACGAGATGGTTCAAATTGATCAATTCTCATAGAATCTTGTATTAAACAATTTCATTGAAACCTATATGAAATATAACCGCTATATCTGTTTGTTGCTCATAAAGTAGACGATATTCGAAGTTCTATTGCAAATTACCGAAAAATTTAGCTTACATTCATCAAATTTCTTAAAAATCTTATGCTAGAATTTTTTTTTTTTTTTTTAGAAAATATCACGTGCAACAATTGTTATTTAATTTATGCAAGTAAATCAGATGACAAAAGAGCAGTCGATATACATGTATGGAACGCTAAAAAAGCATAAGATTGATCAAATCTCGTAAAATCTTGTGTTAGGGAGAAGCAATTTGAACTAAATTGAAGAAGATATAACCTGCTGTAATCATCGTTCAATTTGTTTCCAATGAATCAGATGATTATTTCGGCTATCCGAATCTTTATTTATTTATTTATTTATTTATTTATTTTTAATTTAATTTGAAAAATACAATAGTTGCCATGTTGTATTTAAAGTGATCAAATTTGTTAAAATGTTGTGCTACAATTTGATTGAAATTGTTTCTTTCTAGCAGAAGATTTTATGAGATTTTAATGAATTTAAAGCTGTTTTATGAATATTTGTATAGGTAGCTCAAAATCGTCTGATTTCTAGTGAACAAATTGAACAACGATTGTAGCTCGTGACATTTTTTATCAATTTGGTTGAAAATGTTTCTTTCTAGCAGAAGATTTTATGAGATTTCAGTGAATGTAAAGCTGTGTTATGAATACTTCCACTGGTAACTCGATTATCGTGTAATTTCTGGTGAACAAAATTCAACAAAAATTATAGCGAGTGCCATTTTCTTCAATATTTGTTCAAATTGTTTCTTTCTAGTAAGGCTGCGTGCGAGTCGAATAATTTCAAGAAAACTTCGATTTGAACCATTCGAACATGCTATCAAATCTCCATTAAAACAATTTGAAATGAATTGATCTGTTTCTCGAGTCATTCGAGCCTTTATCGAATTCATTTGAACTAGCATTGAAGTTTGGCTGCTGTAACGAATTGTGTGATTCATTCAATTAATTTGTATTCAACAGCTTTTGAATACCTTATTTGAAACCTATTCGAATGGCCTTTGAATATTCCTTTCGAAACCATTTGAACATATTTCTTTTGAACATACCTTAGTTTTCTTCACTTTTCTCAACATATTTGTTGTAATGTTTCCGTATGAAAGACCTAGATGATGAATTTGGTTCCATTTCTAGCACTATTGTTCTAACGTTAAAGTTAACGCTGCAGTCGTACGCGTACGAGTGGTTCTGAAATCTTAGAATTTCAATTAGGTATTTTAACTAATGGAAACTGCATTTACAATGTCCCCGAAGATTTCTAATGGATTAGTCCGCCATAAACACCGAAATGAGCTATTATTTGTAAGTAGTTATAAGCTTATTTTCCGATGTATTCGAAGGTTTCGAATGGTATCGTTTGGATAAAACCAATTCGAGCTTACAGGAGTGATCAGCCTCCTTGAATCGAATTAATCGAATGGATTTGATTTCAATTCAAGTGTTTTTGAACTTTTTCCGAATCCATTTAAAATTATATTTGATTCATTTGAAGCAGAATTTGTGGTTTTCAAATGAATTCGTCTGCACCCTTATTCGACTCGAGTTAACATTCGCACGCAGCCTTACTTTCTAGCATAAGATATCACAAGCGTCGATGAAATTAAAGCATTTTGAGTGTTAATTTGCATGAATAGCTCGAATATCGTCTAATTTACGAGAAAGAAATTAAACAAGGAATGGAGAGGAGTTATGTTGGAATATGCGCGCTCATGACGACAAACAACACGACGACTGACTTCACCGCCCACCCAAACATAGGTCATCGTTGTAAGGAGAAAAGGAGGGGTCAAGTGTCAAGGATCAACACCCTCTGTATCTTCTCTTATATAAGAAAGTGCTGCAAGGGTCAGTGATGCTCTCATTCATTCCCTTCTCTGCCCCCACGCCGTATGGGTTTCATCACAGCAGCTCCCGTTATGAACTGATAATGAACTGAACTGTTATACACCGCCTAACAGCGGTTTGAGTCTACGGACCATATATTCATATCACATATCTGTAACATATAATGTATCCATTTAATATATAATAAAAAGTTATGTCTTATGAATTTTTTTCAAAATATTTCACTCCACCATAAGACTTAATTACAATGGTCAATTTAAAGCAAATCGGGCGTCCATTTGCACTGGTTACTCGAACATCGCCTGATTTATAAGAAACAAATTGAAGAATGAATGGATCGCAGTGTATTTCCTATGAATTTGTTCAAATTGTTTCACTGTAGCATAAGATTTTATGACATATGATTAATTTAAGCGCCTCAAACTGCCGCTTGGATTGGATACTCAAATATCGCTTGAATTATAAGAAACAAACTGAACAACGAATGGATAATGGATTTCCTATGAATTTAGTTCAGTTTGATCAGTTTCCTTTTTGATTATTTCCTATGAGTTTTGATCAGCTTGTTTAGGTCTAGCATAAGATTCAATGAAATTTGATCAATTTAAAGCCTCTCAAGCGTCCATTTGCACTGCTTATTCCACTATTGTCTGATTTATGAGAAATAAATTGAACAAGGAATGGATAGGAATGTATTTCCTGTGAATTTGGTTCAAAATATTTCGCTCTATAAAAAAATATTTAAAAAGCATAAGATTTTTTGACTTAAGTTTTTATGACATTTGATCAACTTGCAGCATCTCAGGCGTCCATTTGGATTGGTAGCTGGAATATCGTCTGATTTATTAATTAAGAAATTGAACGTAGAATGGACCATTGTATATTTCCTATGAATTGTAATCAAATTGTTTCGCTCTAGCAGAAGATTTTATGATATTTGTTCAATTTTAAGCATCTCAAGCGTCAGTTTGGATTGGTTACTGGTATGTCGACTGATTTACGAGAAACAAATTGAACAACGAATGGACAGCAGGGCATTTCCTATAAATTTTGTTCAATTTTCTCAATTCTGGCATACAGTTTTATTAGTTATAGTCGATTTAAAATTTCAGCCCAATATCGTTTGCTTTATGAGAAACAATTTTAACAAAGAATGCATTTCATATGAACTTTGTTAAAATTCTTTCTGTTCTTCCATAAGACTTTATGATATTTGATCAACTTAAAGCATTTCAAGTATCCATTTAGTTAGGTTACTCGAATATCGTTTGATTTATGAGAAACAAATTGAAGAATGAATGGATGGCATTGTATTTCCTATGAATTTTAATCAAATTGTTTCACTCTAGCTTAAAGGATCTCAAACTTCCGCTTGTATTGGTTACTCGAATATCGCCTGATCTACGAGAAACAAACTGGACAGCGGATATCCTATGAAATTTAGTTCAGTTTGTTTAACTCTAGCGTACGATTTTATGACATGTGATCAATTTGAAGCATCTCGGGCATCTATTTGGGCTGTTTACCCGAATATCGTTTGCTTTATGAGAAAAATTGAATAAGGAATGGACAACCGTGCATGTCCTATGACTTAAGTTTTTATGACATTTGATCAATTTAAAGCAGCTGAAGCGTCCGTTTGGATTGGTTACTCTAATATTTATTTATTTATTTGTTTAGGAGTTAGAATTACAATGGCACCCATCCAAGACCTGTATGGTCTATGACCGACGAGTTGAGACTTGGTGGGTGTCATATGTTCAAATATACAGAATAAATACAAGTAGTTCGGTTAGTAGATAGTAAGTTAATTAAATCTTCTATCTATATATATAACTAGCAAAGGTACCCGGCGTTGCCCGGGATAATTACACATGGATGTAAACAGAACAATCTCAAAAAATTAAATTAAATTTTGCAATATCTTAAAAATAAACACATGAAAATGCTTAGAATTAATACAGTAAAAATTCTTAATGAAAATTCGAAAAAAATCTTTTTAAAGGCTCACAATGGATGGACCGCTCCAATAATTTCTTACTCAGGTAATCTTACTTCAGATGTACACTTGATGTTGTTGCAATTTCCACTCTTCTCTCGTTGTGTTGAAGCAAAATTTGGCCTTTCGTCACTTTGGGTAGTCTAGCGGTCGCCAATTCTTCTATTTAGTTGCTTCCCATTTGCTCAATACAGCACGGAGCTAAAGGTTTGCTTTCTCTGTCGTCTTTCCACTCTTTCTCAATAGTCTGCTAACTCTTCATTATCTCCAGCTACTGATCATTTTTAAAGATTTTCAAGAAATTGTTAAGTACTAAGAACTCTCTTTTCTAAGAAAAACCTGAATAACAGGAATTCTATGCATTGTTACAAATTGAAACTTATCCATATTGCATCATCATTTTATGTTCATTGTTATAATTCTTGGAAAGGATTGCTTTATCATTGCATCATCATTTTGAGCTCATTGTTATTGGTGAATTGCGTGTTGAAACCATTGTTGATACCTATTGTTGCACAAACTTTTATTTGCATTGTTGGTCATGAGATATATATTGTTGGTCCGTGCAGAGTATTTGTGAATTGCGTGTTGATACCATTGTTGCAAAAACTTTGTCTTGCATTGTTGGTCATGCGATATTTCTCATTAATATGC
>JAHWFO010001731.1:388379-499613 GCA_023313115.1 Rhysida immarginata | reverse complement strand
TTTTGCTTCAACACATCGAGAGAAGAGTGGAAATTGCAACAACACTAAGTATACATCTGAGGTAAGATTACGTGAGTAAGAAATTATTTAGACTAGCAGTGGCATCCTTGGAGAGGTCCAGCCATTGTGAGCCTTTAAAAAGATTTTTTTCGAATTTTCATGAACCACTGTATGACCCAACAATATATATCTGTATTAATTTTTACTGACCAACCAAGAATTTTTACAGTATTAATTCTAAGCATTTTCATGTGTTTATTTTTAAGATATTGCAAAATTTAATTTAATTTTTTGAGATTGTTCTGTTTACATCCAAGTGTAATTATCCCGGGCAACGCCGGGTACCTTTGCTAGTAATGTAATAATTGAACAAGGATATTCAAAAGAAAATTCAAAATAAAAAGTTCAAGGCATCGACCAAATAGGTAGATTATAGATAAGATGATAACTATTTGAATTGACAATCTATCATAAAAAAATTCTTAAAAAAGATTCAAAAAAGAAATAACCAATTGAGAGTAATAATTATTATCTTGAACAATAAAAAGGTAAGTGAAATTATAAACTAATATATGAAAAGAACAAACAAATTTCTCATAATTACGCTACACCATATATGGACATTGGTATGTATAAACCTTTTTAATAATTTTTGAAATAACTGATATGAAGCTGTAGATCTAATTTCAAGGGGCAAAGAAGACCATATTTTTAAACCAGTGTAGGATACGCAACGTTGAAGATATCCCCGTTTTGACAGCGGTAGACGAATGACGGAAGCAGTTCTGTTTGAATAACTATGGATATCTTGATTTAGGCTTATATTGAAGGGGGTAGTTATGATTAAATTAGAATTTATTATTTTATATATAAAGGAAGAGATTATTATTTTATATATAATATCGTCTGATTTATGAGAAACTAATTGATGAACGAATGTATTTCCCGTGAATTTTGTTCAATTTCTATAAGAACTGATCCATTTTGAACGTTTATACATGTTGATAGGCCTAAAATAGTCTGATTTGAGAAAATTTCTTCAAATTTTCCTCATACGTTTATCTGTGGCTCCTACTCTCCATCTCATTTCCTTCAAATGAGCATCCGCTTCAAAGAAATAAATTACCGCGCGTGTATAATTACAAAAAACGATACCATTTAGTCCTATTCTAATCATCATTCCAAATATTTTATGACTTCAGATCGTAAATTGCTCTTGTAACCAGCAAACGATCGCAATCTACTACGCTAGGATTAAAGGCGGCCGTTAGGCCTATACAAGCGTGGGAACAACAACCTCCTTTTCCTTTTAGCTCTTAATAATGATTGATTGATCCAAGGACTTGATCGAATCTCCTTGTTCATGCACTCTTGTTGTTGTTGTTGTTGTTGTTTGTTAGGGAAAAAAAACAACCGTCTTCAGGTGGCGTGGGTGGGCAGTATCTTTTTTTCCTGCCAGCGCTAATTGAAAAGGCCATAAACCCTTCCTTTCTCTTTTATGTTGGTCAGTGACGTCACGTCCGGGCTTCCCGCTTTGAGGTCGTCAGCTGCAGCTCGCGCCACCTGGTGGCCATTGAACGGAACAGCGACACTTTGAGTTTATTATTAATAACAAATCCACTTTAACTCGTTTTCTTAATTGTTGGGTTGTTTGCATCAACATAAATCGTTCTTTGCTTCATTTGCAGTCCTTCAAATTTAATTTATTTTTTGTTCTTCATGGAACCCAGGTGAGGGAGGAAAATGGAAAGAGAACCTTGACATTTCAAAGAAATTTTTTTGTTCCTTATTTCCTTAAATTAAAAACGCATTTCTAACGTTTCATGTCTTCATTACTAGCTTTACACTAATGCTCGTTTCCTAACCTACTCAAGTTTCCAAAGACTCAAGGTCTTCAGGTACATAGGGTTGTTTCTCTTGTAAAGGCCTAACGGTTCCTGTTTCTTTTTCTGCAACGTAGGTCGGTGAAGAACATGTGTGGCTTAAATAATATTATGAGGTTATGTACTCGATGAGCGTCTGTATCATAGACACACAATGGGCCATTCCTCAAAAGGTAGAGACGGTAAACACAACTGAATTTACAACTGGAGAAGCGACCCAAGAGCCACGTTCATAAGCTGTTGCCGCGCCATGTTCAAGAGCGACGGACCAATTGCCGTAAACTGTATGAACGCTACCTAGTGGTTGATAAGTGGAAATACGTGGCCATACTAAAGTTTGGGACAGGTTAACCATGCAAGAAGGAACAAGTATAGGCAGCGAGAAGAATGGTACCGGAATGCAAAAAGACATTTTCAAAAGGTGAGCGGAGTGGCTAATGAACTGGTCCTCCTCGGCCAATACTTCATTGTCCGAACATCTCACTTAGACGCTCACGAACAACCAACCCGTAATGTGGTGAAGCTCCGTCAAGCTGGAACCACATGCGCTGATCGGAGATCAATGGCAAATCATCAATGAAATCTGAGATTACAAAGTTGAGAATTTCAACCCTGTAGCGTTCTGCTGTCAGTGTTCCGTCGCTGTATTGCTTCTCGCAATTGCATACTATGGAACCATTAAACAGCCCTCACCACACATTTGTTCTCCTGTTCACTCGATGTATTGCTTCTCACAGACATCGAGTGTTTTCTTCTGCCCAGTGATGACTGTTGTATCTGTTGACAATTCCATCCCGGGAAAACTGTGTCTCATCTGACCACAACACCTCATTCTGCAATGTTCGGATTATCACCCAGGCAAGTCAGAAACCACTTGCAAAAGGTGGACATAGCAATGTAATCCGATGATAATAACTCCTGGTGGCAATGAATGCTGTATGGATGGAAATGATGTGCGAGTAGGATGTTGAGTACATTTCTGTGATGGCATCCAACATCTGCAGCTATTCCTTGTGCTGCTTACTTGAGGGTTTGCAGCAACTGGTGCCAAGAGTACTGTTGTTTCCTCGTTGCCTTGTGCCCTCGGTAGACCTTGATGAACATTCACACTGCCTGTATTCTCGAATCTTTGAACAATGCGACGCATTGAACGACGAGATGGATGGCGTTCCTTAGGGTATCTGCCTTGAAACAATCTAACTTCAGCATGTAGGTTTCGTCTTGCCTCTCCGAAGCAGAAGATCATTTGGACCATTTGAGTAACAGTGTAGCTTGCCATCCCGGAATTGTTCTGTCTTCTGTATGCTGACACACCCTTTTATGGTAATTTTTGGTAATTTCTTAATTTGCATGTTGAACATTCAAATGTCTTTGTCAAGTGCATAACAATAAATTGAATATGTGATTGTTTGGTGATCCGTTCATCGGATTTTGGAATTTTTTTTGTTGTTTTGTTCGGAATTCCATGCTGAACAAGTCTTCAACTGGAATTTGTTGTGTATCTGTTACGGTTTTTAAGATAAGATTTGAATGTGCCCTAACTTGCATATTTGAGATGATGAAAAGTGCACAATGGGAAAGGTCACCCACAACTTCCTATTCATTAGATTCATCAAAATTGACATATCTGCTTCGGTACGAAAATAAAAGGAGTGGGCTCATTTTTGTATCCACCCTGTATACAGATGGCAATACCAGCACATTTTTATAGTCGTGACGTTTTTTATCTTCAGGTGCCTACTGATTATTTTCTTTTATCCTGTCCACCATTTTTCCTCTGGAAACCATTAAAGCTGCAAATGTTCTAATCAAATCAATCTCTTTTTTCCGGGCTTCATCTGTGAATGGTAGAATTAGCGCTCTCCTAATTGGATGGTGGGAAGTATCTAATGGTTGGAGTCTTTTTACACGTATGTTGGCGTGAAGTTGCTTTTTCTGTAGACGTTAAAGTGTAATAGGTATATTTCCAAAGGCATGGCTAATAAAGCTAGGAAAGGTAGAGCCGAGCCTTCTTTTTCCATCGTAAATTTTATGTGTTTGTAATAGGTTACGGGAGTGTAGGAATTTACTTACTTCTACTCCTTTCTGTTGTAGATACAAGAAAATGTCGTCAGCATATCTGTACCTATGTTGTCCACGATTGGTCTCCACTTGTTTCCAGTTTTATGTGTTTTGGGCAAGCAGTATAAACGAGGAGTTACAATGTTGATTGGTGACACAGCCCGTACGAAGATATCCTTGATGGTGTACTTGTAGTTTTTTAGGCATTCTTTAGTTTTCTTGTGGAGGCATGGTTTTGGGTTTTTCATTAGTTTTGCGTAGAGACCTTCATCCAAATGTTTCCTCACACAAGTGATATAATCCTCTTTGTCAACTACTTGTCGTCTTTGAGGTATAAAACAGGTTTTTTCATATGGTCTTTCAGGGTGTTAGAAGTTTTCCTGTCATCCCTCACATTTTGTATTCTGAAGCGTTTTTTTTGAGTTGTTCGCAACAATCTGTAAACTAAGGTGTGTCCAGAAATTATAAAGCCAAACACATTACTCATAAAAACAACGATACACTAAACACATGATATTGCACATTTATTTAAATGAAAAGTTGTGGGGAACCAGGACCTTAATGTCTAATAATCACTCAGACAACAAATAAACAAAATCCGAACAACTGCTAAGTGATAAACAATAAGAAAAAACAAAATTAGACCATTTCACATGTCTAATAAATATAGTCACTTACCTTTTTCCTTTAATTTACTCTCTCTCCCTCTTTTTTTTAATCTTTCACATTTGCACACATTTCCATAAAGCATACAAATTGATAAAAGTAAGATAATAAGTTGCAAATATTCAGGCTGAGCTGCTGTAACTAAGGTCAAAAATGCCGCGAGGAACTCGATTAAGTGACATTGAAAAGGGGTGCATTATTGATCTGCATGAATCTGGACAATCTGCAAGATCCATTGCATCAATACTAGGGCGCTCACACTCGGTGGTGGAAAAATAGTTATTGTTAAAAGAAAATTATGGCCAAACGAAGTCAACTGGACGACCTGAAAAATAATCATTCGCCAAAAAAACAGCAATAATTCGAGAAGTGAGCCAAAATTCAGTGTCTCTGCACACTCTTGCATCAAGAGATGACATTCCTGTATGCAGGTCCACAATTGCAACTGTTGTTCATAAGATTAACATCCTCCAGTACCAGAAGAGAAAGTCGCAGCCTATTCTAAAAAAATTGCCATAAAGAAAACCGGCTTCTTTGGGCAAAAGAAAAGATACCATGGGACGAAAACTGGAAGAATGTAATCTGGAGGGACGAAAAAGAATTCACTTCTGACGGTCATGATGCATGGCAATTTTATTGGCACGGCCTTAGAAAAGAGGTCCAGTGTTATTCAAAACGTCAAAGTGGAGATAGAGATGTTATGGTGTGGGGAGCTTTCGGATGGTGTGGGTTGTCGAATATTGTCTTCATTAGTGGACGAATGAATGCTAGTGCGTACCAAGATCTGTTACAATATTATTTGCTCGATTCTCAGAAGCAATGACAGGACCTCACTGGCTATTCCAGAAGGACAATGCTCCCGTACATAACGCCAAAAGCACATGGGAGTGGTTTCTCAATAATGGTGTTCCTGTCATTGACTGGCCTGAATTATCTCCAGATTTAAACCCAATGAAGAATGTTCGGGGATACTTATCATGCTCTGTGTATGCCACTGGAATGCAATATTCAACCACACAGGAATTGAAGACTGTCATAGTAGAAGCATGGGAAGGACTTGATGTGACAAAGCCTCGTTACAACTTTGCCAGAGCGCATCTTTAAAGTTATCCAAACAAAAACCCCGGAAACTTCACTGGATATTAAACCACAATAAACATCGTGGCTTTACATTTATTGGACATGTGGCTTTATATTTATTCAGATCGTGTTTTTTCATTATTTATTATTTAGCTGTTGTTCAGATTTTGTTTCTTTTTTGTCTAGATAATCATTAGACATTACTATTCATTTAAAATAAAGCGTTTATTGTATCGTTGTTTTTATGAGTAAATTTCTGGATGAGCTTTAGTTTCAACTCTGAAAACCAGATGACGGCGCCAAAATGCATTACACATTTTAACATTAAGTCGACCCTCTATTCTTTCAAGCAGTTGCATGTTTGCCAATTTTGCTGTCAATGAACGAGAAATAAGGAATAGATCTTGGATTACCAAAAATGGTAGTGTTTATTGTAAGCCTAGTGAATTCACCAATCAGCACTAGCCTAAACCCAATTGGTGCTGTTTGGTGGACATACCAATTGAAACATAAAAACAAAAAGGCTCTTATATGTGGATCTCTTATAAGGAAAGTAACACATAGATAATTATAAGTATAGGTCCGAGTCCGTTTGTAGTGGTTTACCGTGTTCTGTTTGGGTGGTTTACAATCCTGTTCACCCCATCGATAATAGGGTTCTTCTCGAAATTTGTTTGATTATTTAATACCTTGTCTTTGTCCGTTTAGGGGGCTCGAAAATCAGGATTCTTCTATAGTCCTTCTCAAATTTAAGTATGGCCATGATGTCCTGCATAGGTCCAAACGGATATCCCATTTTTATGAGGTGGTCCGCAATCGACAGCAATCGAAACCTCATAGTAAGGAATGTACGCACACAAAATTTGGTTACCTTTTGACCAATGGTTTCTTGGACACAGAGCTCCAACACCCTTTTCCCCCTGTATTTTACTTTAGAAATCATAGACTTGTAAAGTAAGACACCAAACATCGTTTTGGAGGAGCGTCCAGAAACTTTTGATCAATTAGGGTTAAGTCTAAGAAGGTATAAGAAAGATTAGAAAAATTTAGGTAAAGAAATAACAAATACAACTGACATGATATCAATTAGTTAATGTTCGACATTAAGAATAGGAAGCCGTAAATTCAACTCGTGGAAGCTGTTTTGCAAAGCAAACGATTTTAATGACTTCTTTATGACTTCATTTTAATGAAACCAGCCAACAGATTTCTGTCTGAGCAGGTGAAAGAGAAGCAAAAGGTTCTGACGGAGACCAAGGCTAACCAGTGAATGAAATAAGAAATGATGATCGAAACGATATAACTCTTGTTCCATTTAACAGGTAGCAATTAAAAGGCATTTACTGCGGGACTACTGTCACGCAGATTTCCCTTGCGTGACGCCGTTTTCCATTCCTTTCAATTGAACGCTTATATCAATGTTACCTTGTCGCTGGCGTGTACTTATAACTGACAGAAGTTTCATTCAGTTTCATAAAATCTTCTGCTAGATCCTAACAATGAAATAATAATGCCTATGAGCGTATACAAAATGATTAAATCTTATGCTAAGCATGAAGGAATTGAACAAAACTTGTAGAAAATTTCACCTGCTACAATTC
This sequence comes from Rhysida immarginata, assembly GCA_023313115.1. Lineage (NCBI taxonomy): Eukaryota > Metazoa > Arthropoda > Chilopoda > Scolopendromorpha > Scolopendridae > Rhysida > Rhysida immarginata. The sequence continues at coordinate 492,322 of JAHWFO010001731.1, read as the reverse complement.
AATTTGTTCACTGGAAATCACACGATATTGGAGCTATTGATACTAGTGAGCCTACAAAATGATTAAATCTTTTGCTAAGCATGAAGTAACTTAATTTATAGAAGATGTCATCAGCAACAACTTCTGTTCCATCTATTCACTGGAAATCAGTCGATATTGGAGCTATTGATAACTGTGAGCAGACAAATTGATTAAATCTTATGCTAAGGATGGAAAAATTGAGCAAAACTTGTAGAAAATGCCTCGTGCTACAGTCATCGTTAAGGTTGTTTACCGGAAATCAGTCGATATTCAAGCTATCAATGCACACAAAGCTTTAAATTTATCAAATTCCGTTACATCTTATGCCAAAGTGGCACAATTCGAAAAAAAAAGACCTGAAGATACATGACATGATCAAAGGAGTTGGGACACCTGTTGCTCTACCGTAAAGCCGCAAAAAGCTTCAATCAGTAGTGTGTAGGACGACCCCGAGCTGCTATCACTGCCTCTACCCTACATGGCATACTGTCCACAAGTTTACGGTAAGTGTCCAGAGGTATTGACTTCCATTCCTCGAGGAGTGTCGTGGTCAGTTCCAATTCTTCCCAAAGATGTTCGATGGGGTTGAGATCAGGACTCTGGGCGGGCTAATCCAGTTCTTCAAGACGCATCACGTCAAACCAGTCGGATATGGATCTTGCTTTGTGGCAAGGCGCATTGTCGTGCTGGAAGAGGAACGGCCCGTCACCGAAGTGTTCCCACAGCGCTGGAAGTGCCCCGTTATCCAGAATGGTCCTGTAGCCATTAGCATTGAGGTTTCCGTCCACCTTGATCAGTGGGCCCAGTCCAGTCCAGGAGAAACACCCCAGGTGTTCACAGGGGTGTCCCAACTCCTTTGATCTTGTAGTGTACATCACGCGCTGCAATAGTTGTTCAGTTTGTTCATCGGAAATCAGACGATAGTTGAGCTGTGAACGCTTATAGATTGTAATATCGAGCTTTAAATTGGTCAAACATCGTGAAATCTTATGCTATAAAACACAATTTGAAAAAAATCGGTAGAAACTGCCACCTGCTACAATCGTTGTTCAGTTTGTTCACCGGATTTCAGACGATATTCTGATCATCAATACAAAAAGGTGCCAAAATTCGGCAAATCTCGTGCAATGTTATGCTAAAAAGAAACATTCGTTCAAAATTTGAAGAAGACTTCAACTGCTGCAGATCTGTTCAGTTTGTTCACCGACAATCAGACGATTATTAGAAATATCAATACAAATGGCGTCGAAATTCGTCAAATCTTGTACAATCTTATGCTAAAGAGACACACTTTGAACAAAATAGGTAGAAAATGTCACGTGATACAATCGTTGTTCAATTTGTTCATAGGAAATCAGACGATAATTGAGCAGTGAAGGCAGACACAGCTTTAAATTGATGAAACTTCGTGAAATCTTATGCTAAAGAGACACAATCTGAACAAAATGGGTAGAAAATATCACGTGCTATTATCGTTGTTCAATTTGTTCACAGGAATTCAGACGCTGTTCTGAAAGCTCCATACAAATAGCGCCAAAATTGATCAGATCTCGTACAATCTTATGCTAAAGGGAAACAATTTGAACAGAATTGGTAGAAAGAGTCACGAGCTACAATCCTTGTTCAATTTATTAGGAGCTTTAGCATAAAGCGATTTCACAAGCGATTTCACGTGCGCCCTTGGTCTGTACGTTTATCCGGCCGTCTGGCGTTTGCACGATAACTTGAAAACGGATTAACTTTTTTAAATTCTGTTTTCAGAAATATGACCATCAAAGTCTTAGCTCAACCGTATCAACTTTTCAGAGTTTTTCGTGGACCCCTTCAATAATTAAGTTACTTTCTGTTCAGCTTTTAAGCATTATTGACATCGGCGCGCGCACGTGAAATCGCTTTGTCGACGCACGATTGCTCAAGTGCTCATAATCTATAAGCTTATTATTAAGTAGCGGAAAAATGGAGCTACTTATTGGTTTTATTTTACACACGATTTGAATCACCCTTCATCATTTCTACATTTTTTGAGGTAGAAGGTTGAAATTCGGAATGTAGCTTACTATGGGCATGTCCATCTGCACTGTTTAGTTTGGTTTTGATTGGTATACGGGGGTCGGAATTACGGGGGTGGGATTCAGAGAGGGCAACATATCTATGTGCTATTTAGGTACGTAAAGGCGTAAAATCTAGTATCCAGATTCCTCTAGGAAAGATCTACATTACTATGAAGTTTAGGCCCAATTGTTCCAGTAGGATCGGATTTGCGGGGGTGGTAGTCACTTGGTCCTTAGAACTACGGCAACGTATGGCATGTGATATACCATACGTTCGGAAATGATGAGAAAGGAAAGAAGATACGAGGTTTTTTACATTTTTTACATATTACGTTCGAGAAAATCAATTTATTGATAAAAAAACAAACTTGGGGAGAGGTAAAAAGTGCAGATGAAGGGGTAAAAATAGATGACTTGCCTTATCCTACTCGGGAGGCTGGGGGGGGGGGGGTTAATTTCTTTTTAATAAACGTATAAATGTATTTCTGCTTCACTCCTAAAGCTCCTCCTTGGAATGTTTACAAGATTTTATTCATAGGAAATCAGACGATTTTCTGAAATATCAATACCAATGACGCCAAAATTCATCACATCTTGTTCAATCTTATGCTAAAGAGACACATTTTGAACAAATCGTTAGAAAATGTCACGTGCTTCAATCGTTGTTCAATTTATTCATAGGAAATCAGACGATAAATGAGCTGTGGACGCAGATAGAGATTTAAATTGATGAAACTTCGTGAAATCTTATGCTAAAGAGATACAATTTGAACAAAATTGGTAGAAATTGTCACGTGCTGCAATATATTTCCCTGAAATTACACAAGCGCTGATCGTTTCATTGAATTCTCTTGCTTGTTTATTGTTGCAGCCACGTGACACACTCGAAGACAGCTTAATGAATGGAAATTGAGGACGTTCCAGCTGCTGGCCTGCTACTAAATCATTGCCACCGTATCCCTCACAAGTTAATTTCCACTTAAATAACTTTTTTTTTTTAGGCCTATTTTCATGTCACTCTGTTTCAACATCAGAGGGGAATCAATTTGACAGGCGGTATGAAAAAAAAAATATGGATAGATAGATAGATAGTCGAGGGAAAGGGGGTTAGGCTTAATCTTTGCACTTTTTTCTTTGGCGCGAAAAAAAAATAATCGATACGCGTCGAATTTTATAGCAATAAAATGGCTTCCGTTTTCGATCGTTTGCTTTGCTTGATTTATTAATGGTCTTTTAATTTAATAGCGATTTGATTGAGTCCATCTGGAACGCGCGTGGAAAACTCCACTCTTAGTGAACCGATTTGCTTCAAATTTTGTGTGTATGACAATCACGTGATACATTAATCATATTTAAAGTTTCGTTTCACTCATATAAATAATGTAGCTAGTCCAAGGGGTTTATGAATCCAGTATAGATTCAGGGTTTTCTTAGTTTTCTTAATCAGTGCTATTATTAGGCCTAAAAGCAATTAGCTACTAATAACAATAGACCTAACAATAATAAGCTTTTGACATAAATAAATAATTGACAACAATAGGCCTAACAGCAGTTATTTATTCATAACAATGACCTAATCAAACTCAGCTATAGCAGCACCTCCTAGAAAGAAAGCCAAACAACTGAAACGTCATGCATTGTTGCATTATCATATTTCGAACATTGTTAATCGTATTTCTACCAATAATAAAACCTAAATTTGGTCGACTTATGACGTAACCACCGAGAGAGAAGGCCTCTGCGATGAAAAGTAATGCATTGTTACATCATCATAGTTAGGGCAAATTTATGGCTTATGATTGGTAGAAATACGAATAACAATGCCCTATTCATGATGATGTAACAATGTACTACGTTTCATCGCAGAGGCCTTTTTCTCTCGGTGGTTACGCTTATGAAGACGTAACAATGCATGACGTTTCAGTTGTTTGGCTTTCTTTCTAGGAGAAGTTGGCTATAGACGACAACAGGCCTAACAGACTAGCTGTTAAAAAAATATTATTGTTGATAGCAATGAGATATTGACAACAATAAGCCTAAAGGTAATAGCTTTCACATAGCAATTACCTACTGATAACAATAAGCTAATACAAATTATCTCTTGATAGCAATAAGGTATTAAAACAATAAGACTAACATTTCTTAACAGATGATAACAATAGGCCTAACAGCAATAACTTCCTAGTAGCAATTAGTTATTGATTACAATAGCCCTACAGCAATTAGCTACTGATAACAGTAGGCCTAACACCAAATTGCTCTTTACAACGATAGACCTAACAGCAGTAGTAACTAGCTATTGATAATAATAAGCCTAGTAGCAAATGATAGCAATTGTCAACATAGGGATTAGCTTTGGACGCTTGAGTTGCAATTTTAAATCGACTGTGCCTCATAAAAAACCTGTTGCTAGACCTAAATAATTTGATCAAAATTCATAGGAAGTACACGGCTCTCCATTCCTTGTTCAATATGCTCTCATAAAACAGTCGATATTCGAGCTATCAATTCAAATGGACGTTAGGGATGCTTTGATCGCCTGTATGTCATAAAAATCTTATGCTACAGCTAAAGAAATCGATCCAAATTCTTAGGAAATACACTTCGGCTGTCCATTTGTTGTTCAATTTGTTTATCATAAATAAGACAATATTCGACCTACCAATTCAAATGGACGCTTAAGATGTCTCAAATAAAATCTCATAAAACTTCTTTGCGAAAACTGAATAAATTGAATAAAATTTTGATGTAGATTAGTGGTTTCGTGTTATTCTTGTTGAATAAATTGAACAAAATTCATAGGAAATACACCCCTCTGCATTTGTTGTTCAATATGTCTTATAAAGCAGACGATATTCGAGCTACCAATCCAAAAGGACACTTGATGGTTCAAAATGAGCAAATCTCATAAAATCTTACGCTGGAACTGATAAAATGAACAAAACTCATAAGAATTAAATGCTTATCATATTTTCTTCAATTCGTTTCTCATAAATCAGACGATATTCGAGTTACCAATCTAAATGGATGCCTTAGAGGCTTCAAATGGATCAAATGTCATAATATCTTATGCTAGAGCTAAACAAATTGAACAAAATTCATAGGAAATATACTGCTCAGTATTGGTTGTTCACTTTGTTTCTTAAAAACAGACAAAATTTGAGCTACCAATCTAAATAAACGCTTGAGATGCGTCATAAAATCTTGTGCTAGAACGAAAACAGATCGAACCAAATTCATAGGAAATACACTCCACTCCATTTCTTGTTCAATTTCTTTTTTCATAAATCAGACGATATTCGAGTAAGCAGTCCAAATAGACGCCTCAGAGGCTGCAAATTGATTAAACGTCATAAAATCTTATGCTAGAGCTAAACGAATTGAACCAAGCTCATAGGAAATACACATTGTCTGCATTTGTTGTTCAATTTTTTTCTTATAAATCAGACGATATTCGAGCTATCAATCTAAAACGAATGCTTGAGATGCTTCAAATTGCGCAAATATCATAAAATCTTATGCTAGAGCTAAACAAATTGAACAAAATTCATAGGAAATACACTGCTCTTCATTTGTTCTTCAATTTGTTTCTTTAAAGCAGACGATATTTGAGCTACCAATCTAAATGACCGCGAGAGTTGCTTCAAATTGATTAAACCTCGTAAAATCTTTTGCTACAACTGAAAAAAGTGAACAAAACTTACAGGAAATACATTGCTGTGCATTTATTGTTCGAATTTTTTTTTCATAAATCAGACTATATATGAGCTACTAACCAAATAGCCGTTTGAGATTCAACTTTAAGTAGACTCTATCTCATGAAAATCTTCTGCTAGAGCTAAACAAATTGATCAAAATTCATAGGAAATAATACGCTGCTGTCTGTTCATTGTTGAATTTCAAAAAAAAAAATCATCTGCTGGGAAAGTTTATGTTTTTAATAAAATTTTTATTATTTATCTCACAATTACGTCCTGTAAGATTACAAAGCGCGATACCTGTATACTCACGCACGTGCGTATTAGAAAAAGGGAAAGAAAAACAGTAATCTTCATTTCAAGTCGCCTGTCGAGAAAGCATCCATTAATTACAGACTTTTAACCATTTCTTCTTTTCTAGCAGACGAAAATCAATAAATCCAACTGTCCTCTTTTAAAGAAGTAGCGTGCAACATTTCCGCAGTCCCAAGATTCCTTTTGTCAGAAATCACGCGCGCCTCGTCAGATTTCTTCTTTCTATTCATCAAATTCTTCTTTTTTCGTCTGCTTTCTTTCTTTTCTCGTCTGCTAATCAATTGCAACAAACGCACAAAACGCTTCTTCTTAGCGTTACGCAATCCTTTCTCACGGACCCAGCAAAAAATGTCGTCGTCTGCGGAATGTCTGCGATTGTTCTCTTTCTCCTTAACAAAACAAAAGGTCAGCGAAAGGCCATCAAAACGTAATAATAATCGGCTGCTTGAGTGACAAGTGAAAAAACAACGTTTCTCCATTTTTACCATTCAATGGAAAGCGCTTTTCAAAAATGGGGTCGGCGTTGCTGCTTCTTCTACTTCTTCTTCTGCTGCCATTCCGACATGAGGGGGGTATACCTGTCGGCCATTGTTGTCTGTGGCTAAAGAATGTCTGGCATTTGTATGAAATGAACTTGCTGGGAATTTATAATGATACAGGAAATAAAAACGCGCGCGTTTCGCAGCAACACAAAGACGCCGAGGAAGACATTCTTTTAATTTCTACGCTTCCTAGCAGAAGATGCATCCTTAATGGCGGTCGTGTCGTTTTCATTAATAATGAAAGCCTTCAATTCAAACTCATTCTTCTGTAAGCATGGGTATCTTATACCGATCATACTCCAACCGGATGGAATGACAAATATTCATCACAACTTGAATTTATACAATCTTATGCCTAAAAGGAACAATTTCAATAAAACTTGAAGAACATATCATCTACTGCAGAGTTGTTCAGCTTGTTCATCGGATATCAGACGGTATTCTGAATTATAACTAGAAAAGGGCGCTAAAATTCATCAAATCTCGTATCACCTGATGCTAAAGGGAAACTATTTGAACAAAACTGGTAAACAATGACACCGGCTGCAATTTTTGTTCAATTTTTTGGAGAATTCAGATGATAATTGAGCCGTAAACACATTTAGAGCTTTAAATTGATCAAACTTCGTGAAATCCTATGCTATAAGACACAATTTGAACAAAATTGGTATAACACTTGTTCAGTTTCTTCACCGAAAATCAGACGATATTCTGAATTATTAATACAAAATCGTTAATACAGAATCATTAAATCTCGAGCAATGTTATGCTAAAGGAAAACAATTTGAACAAAATTTGAAGAATACATCAACTACTGCAAAGCTAATCAGTCAGAAGATTTTCTGAAATATCAATACAAAAAGCGCCAAAATTTATCAAATCTTGTACAATCTTATGCTAAGAAATATAATTTGAACAAAACGGGAAGAAAATATCGTGTGCTACAATCGTTGTCCAGTTTATTTACCGGAATTCAGACGCTATTCTGAAAAATCAATACAAATGGGGTCAAAATTTGGTCAGATCTCGTAGAATCTTATGCGAGAAGGCAACAAAATGGGTAGAAAATGTTACGTGCTACAATCGTTGTTCAATTTGTTTAATGGAATTCAGACTCTATTGTGAAAAATCAATACAAATGGGGCCAAAATCGGTCAGATCTCATAGAATTTTATGCTAAAGGGGAATAATTTGAAGAAGGTACCTCGCTAGAAGAAGAGTTCTGAAATGTATATAAGTTATATATACAAGGTGGATACAAAAATGAGCCCCCCTATTATTTCCGTAACCGAAGCAGATATATCAATTTTGATAAATCCAATGAATAGGAAGTTGTGGGTGACCTATCCCAAGGTGCACTTTTTATTATCCCAGATATGCAAATTAGGACACATTCAAATCTTATCTTAAAAGCCGTAACAGATACACACGAAAAATTCCAACTAAAGACTTAAATAATCTTCAGTACATTGAAAAAAGTTTTAACTTGAGAATTTCTTTTCCGATGAAAATGATCAAAAAAACGGGAGTCGGCTTAAATTCGGTATCTAATTAAATACGTAATAACGTTCTTAAATTAAGAGAAAAGGTGTCACATGTATTAAAGCTAAATTTAGGAGTAGCGCAGTGGAATTTTAATATCATGCAACAGCACACAAAATTAGATTAAATAAAATAATAAAGTTTATTATTATAACGTAAAAATTCCAAAGCAGTGAGGAACCAAATGGGAACCTCTGAGCAAAAACAAAATTATGAAAAACGATTCACAAAAATGCGAATAAATAAATGATTAATGTGAATACAAATATATTAAATCTTACGTGCACCTCAGTGCAAAATCACCTAAGCTTAACGAACAAGCTTACAATTTAAGCCTATGCTTCAAGGAACACTTATCCTACCAATAAATTACGTCATAGGCCTAAACGTAGGTCCTTACGTTACAATTCAGCTAGTAACCTAACTAAAGCTTACAAGCTAAACAAATGCATACGACAATTAATGTCTTAATGTTCAAAAACTGTAATTACTAAATTCACCCAAAAGTAAATTTCATCCAAGGCTCTATCGTAAGCCTTTACAATTACAATTAAACTTGTAACCTAACCAAAGCTCACAAGCTAAACAATTGAATACGACAATTAATGTCTTAATGTTCAAAAACTGTAATTACCAAAATCACCTAAAAGTAATTTACAACAAAGGCTCTAACGTAACCTTTACAATTATCATAAAGTCAGTTAACCTCAAACAAAGCTTAAGAGCTAAAACTAGAGCACACAAAGCTACAAGAATAAAAGACTCAAATGATAAATACAATATAATAAATATCAAGCAGCCGAACTGCTAAACTTAAGAGCTAAACAAAGCTTAAGAGCTAAAGTCTAATAGCCGGAAAATTTTATAGCTTAAAACAAAACATTGGATATAAGCTAACTAGGAATACAGCAAGTTAACTGGGTCGGCCTTAAAAACTCATTACCTAGGAACGAACCTCTCAGTTAACAAAAAAATATCTTGAATAACAATACAGCAAATAAGGCTTTGAAACTAAATGCATGTATTGAAACACAAAATAAATGCACCAGTTTATTGAAACAGTTCACATAAATTTCGTGGCCAACACAAGAGCTAACGAAAGCTCAAAACGGCGCACTTGTAAAAATTTACTATCCATAAAACGGGTAGCAGAAATTTCACAAATAACTCTTGTCAAAAAGACACAATAGAAAAAGTTCCAAGTCCGGGAAAAGTTCATTAAAATTAAAATATTAGCATAGGAAAAGATAACAGACAAAATACACAGTAAATGCAAAAATCTTTTCACAAAGACGAAACCAGCCACAAGATTAACCTGAGGGAAAAGGTGATATGAAAATTAGCGTAAACCGTCAGACAAAACAATTTAGGCTAGTTGAAAAGGCTTAACACAAATTTTATAAAACACTAACGGTAGAGCACATTTCGCTTAGTGTTTTATGTAGACAAAGCCGAAGTCACTACCGAAGTAGGCCCGTACGCCTCCGGGCCAAAACCCACACACATGCGTATTGAAACGCAGGTCCCGGCGACTTAGTTCAGGAAAAGATAGCCTGACCACATCGGCCATAAGGCATACCGAAAACGACACACTCACCAAGTAGTACAGCCGGTAGGCGACCGCAACGCTCGGCACCCGAGGCAGCCCGTAGATTGGCGTCGTAGCAGCCTTCTTAAGTTGAGGAGACTCGCAACTTGCTGCGCACACAATCTCCGCCAACGAAGCTTCTCTGCACGGCCAGGAATCACACGACGGGGCACTCGCCGCCTCCGTAGCCGAACCCATTGAAGTCGCTCGAGGACGAGCCCGCTCCTCCGCCGAAGACAAACCCAGACATTCACGATGTCCTCCGTCGTTCGAATCTGGGAGTTTTTCTTTGCTCCGTCCTCGCTCGGTAGCCGCCAAATTCCTTCTCTTCCTCCGTCGTTGACCTCTCGACCAGCTCGCAGAAGAAAGGCCTCCTGCTCCCTCATTGGCTGGTGCGTCATGATGCTCTTCATGACGTGGTCGAGGACGATTTCGCTTACGTTGAGTATTAACAAATACCCTGGAGCGCAGACGATCACCTATGTCCACGGAATCATTAAAATTCCGTGACAAAAGGTTTATGTTATTTATTTTCAATGAAATATTGTTAAACCAAACATAAGTTTAAAAAGTAATGTCAGACTTGTAAAAATAAACTTCAAAGTCCACTAAATTAACAATCGAAGGTTGTAGCTTTATTTTAATTAGAGTAATGATAATGAATTTGAAAGGGGTGGTTGTCAAAGAACCAAGCACTGCGACCTCAGGTCTATTGTACTATCCCCGAATGATGATGAAAGAACGATTATGAACGGAAACGAACACAAACATCCATGCCCTGGGCGGGATTCAAACCCGCGACTCGCTGGTATCGAGAGCGGAAAGACCTGTGCCTTAACCCTCTCGGCCACCGAGCCGGCTTAATTAGAGTAAGGCTTTACTTCTGAGAAAAATTCGCAACCTCGCGATTGTTTGGGTTGGATAAGACCAACCAACAAAGATCTCTGCTTTCGTTCTCAAGCGGAAAATTTCAAAAATTAATGTTTAGTACTTATCCAACCCAGACGCCTTTGCGCGCAGGCTAGAAGTGACGTCGATGTCGTTCCTCTACATACAAGTTTCTTTTTCGTTGTTTTCGAAGGTAGCCGCTAGATAGGTTCACGTCAGCCGCTTGTATTAGAGTGTTTTACCAATTAACAACAAAAGTTCTTGCCGTTTTTAATTCCGGAAAACAAAATGATGTACACAAAAAGTAGCGTATCGCTAGTCCCCAAAGTAATCCCCATTGGCATCTAGCATCTTCTGCCAACGTATCTCCAGTTAATCAATCCCCTGGCTGTAAAACTTGCTGGTCTTGGACTCAAAGAAGTCCGTGAGTGCCTTTCTCAAATCCGTATCATTGGTGTAGGATTATCCACGAAGATGGTTGTCCAGAAATGGAAAAGGTGAAAATCCGTTGGAGCAAGATCTGGTGAGTAAGGTGGACGACACAAAGTTTCCCAGTCAAGCCGCTCTATGTTTCCCTGGCCACCTGTGCCGCATATGGCCGGGCATTGTCACGAAGGAATGAATAGAACCCCTTTGCGATTCACCAATGCTGACTCCTACTGCTGTAATGCCTGTTGCACACGTTGCAACTGCTGGAAGTACAGGTTCTCAGTGATGGTTTGGCCAGTTGGTAGCAGCTCGTAGTGAACCATTTGGCGTCTAGTCCACCAGACACACTAGACTAGAAATGGAACAAATGCCTTGCGGTGCGTTCATTCACAGTATCATCCGCAAATGCAAGACACATTCGGGGAATTGATGCTGCTGCTGACAAGCCCACCTTGAAATTATAAAGCAAACAACACCTAACCATCTACTTCGATACCTTCATTTGTCTTCAGTTCTCCACTAGATTACCCAACAGCCATGTATTTATACAGAATAACTTTCCTACTCCCCCCTCCCCTGACAGATTTTGGATCACACTGTACACTCATTTGCATATCTTCTATCATTTCTTTTTAATGGCAACATAAAAACGGCAAGAACTGTTGTGATTACCTGGTAGAACCTATGAACTGCGTGAGGTTCGGTCCTTTTAGGCTCTGCGTTAAGGTTGTAGAACATTGATTAAATGAGGAACTTATCGGTAAATTTGTTTCCTGGGCCCTTTCACGGAATTTTAAGTACACTTAACGTCTTTTTGAAAATTAAACGATCAAAGTCTTTTTTAATGTGCTGAATAAATATCTCAGAAAATTTATAATAATTTTCAGTCGTTTTCAATTTTGCTTTTTAAATGTTGGACAAAAACAACATGTTTCACATGTTTTCAACACTCTCGAACTGGTGGCGCCACCACGCGAAATTTACATGAACTAAAAAAGAAACTTGTCTATCGAGTGTGAGAAATTATAAACAATGCTACCTGGTGACGATTTCAAAAAATTCTTTGTGGGAGTGATCGTAAGCGACCTGCACTGTCTTATTCACCAATGCTGATCAAGAAACGTTCAAATACACCTTGTTGTGTGTTTGGCTGCAATAAGACACAGAAGAAAAAATGTTATATTCCTTTCCGAATGAGAAATGTCATAAATCAATGCGAGAAAAATGGATTCAAGATGTTAATAGATCAGAGTGAGAGCTGAGTAGGATATTCAGAAAATCAGTCCGTCTATCCATCCGTCTGTCGAACGCGTCCGAATTTTCGACTTCCGTTTTCGCCATTCGACAACTTAGGCAAAACGACAGCCCGAGTTCGTTGGTGGAAAAAATCAATGAACTACTTCCGGTTCAAAAATAACAGAGGGGACCATATTTTTCCTGTATATAATTCCATGTATAAATGGTCTATGCATTAATCAATGCATTTCTCATTTTGTCATTCGATTGCTAAGACTGAGAGAAGGCTTGTAAATTAAGTGAAGACACGTATAATTGAACCATCAAAATCTACCAAAATTGGTACCATAAAAATCTTCAGTGATAAAATATGGGATTTAATATATCAAACAAGTTGTATAGACGTGTCATGAATGACTATAAAGTAAAATTAATGACAGTCGAAATCTTTTCAAAGGTACGTGATTCATTATGGTCCATTGGAAACTTTCAATGCTAAGATATGGCATGGAATATATCTAACAATGTGTAATAATCTGCCATGAATGAATTTCACCTAAAATTAATGTTAGTCAAAATTAGTTCAATGGTACATGTTGTAATGGCACTAATATCGTACTATTGGAAACTTTTGATGCTAAGATATGGCATATAATACCGGGTGTCCCTTAAAAAGCGACGATATGAAAAATCAATTAACGAAAAACGGAAAGCAATAGAAATGTACGGTTTGCTGCGCCATCTGTATCCGTTGACTAACTTTGTAACTAATTTTGAAACTTTGTGTGAATAAAATTTCTGGTTTCCTAAGCAGAATGCAGCAAACCCTACATTTCTATCGCCTTCAGGTTTTTATTAATTGATTTTTCAAATCGTCGCTAATCATCTTGGAATGAAATGACGTGTCATGAATGAATATGACGTAAAATTAATGATTATCGAAATTGGTTTAAAAGTACATATTTTAGCTATACCATTATGGTCCTTTGGAAACTTATATATTGCACCTAATATGTCAAACAAAGTGTAACCCTGTGTCATGAATGAATATGACGTAAAATTTATGCTAGTCAAAATTTGTTCAATGGTACGTGTTGTAATGTTATCAATATGCTACCATAGAAACTTTAAATGCTAAGATATTGCATGTAATTACTTATGCCTTACAATAGCTAATTTCTAGATTATAAATAGCAGTAGATTATAAAGAAATAATAGACCCTCATACAGAACGCTTCAACAATTGACGCTCATTTCATTTAAGGAGGATTGCTTACAACTAAAGGATTCTTATATGTTCGATTATATAGAGAATTACTGAACTCTCCTTTATTTATAGCTTACCTTTATTTCTATTTTATTTGATGGTTGATTAACATTAGTTTCACGTTTACATCAAATACGTTTCCACAGTTAAATCCTTTCCTTTTAACGAATAACTCAGCACAAAGAGGTCACTTTCTTTTATTTTCCCAAATACCAGCTCTAACTTCATTACAACACGTGTTAATATTTACACTTGACTCACAGAATTTTTTCGCGCATTTGTCGCTAGGTGGCAACCTTGTTGTTTTCGAGCTAACTTCATACAAATTTTAGTTCTTGATTTTCCTATAAAGCGCTTAAAGCGCACTGTAGACATTGTACTTGACTGAACAAAATAACAAGAATTATCTTACCTACTTTTTAATGTAATCCTTGATTCGTTCAGAAAAGATATCATAAAAATTTGGCCAGCGTGGAGGCTTATTAGTCAATTTCCCTTAAAATTAACCATTTTTTGCATGGTTTTCTCACCAGGTGCGTTCTAAACAACTGTCTTTTAAGCCTATATACGCTATTTTATTTCCTAAGAATAAGTCTGGAGTAATAGGTCTGGAAAAGATCATAATAAAACTCAAATTTCGTTTTTTGTTTCTTTGTTTGACCATAACCTACAACAATAGAAGAACACTGAAACCGTGTCAACAAATTTATAAGGGGAATTGCTTCGTTTTCTCGCGGTGTGACACTAGTAGTGCCTTGTTATTTCATTGAGGGGCTATTATACATTAACGTTATCTTTCAAACTACTAGTTAAAACGCTATGAAATTTTGCATTTACATTTAAGATGTGCTAAAAATCCTAACTACCAAGTTTGGTTAAGACATGCTTAATAGTTTTTCTCTGAATTACAGTTGTTTTTGAAAAAAGGGTACTTGTTCCTAGAAAGGCTATAAAAGTTTGTATAAACAGAATATGTTCCTTAATTTTTTTTCTAGTAAAGAATGAATTCAAGAATGGCCTAAATATATATGGCTCTGCTGCGGAAATATGCTTTTTTTAAAATTAAGTCTGCGGTAACGCACATAAGCCGTAAACTCAAAATTTATAACAAAAATTCTATAGCAAAACTTCTAGCTCAATTTATGCCTTATACTGTATATTAAAGGATATAAAAAAAATTAAGCAAAATCTTTCTTAGATTTGAATATACAAGTGGATCCTCGTTATAACGAACAGCTTGCAACCAAAAAGTTTAGTTCGGTATAACGAAAATCTTGGATAGAAAGAAAAATCCGAGAACATACGAGCCGAGAGTTAAATATCTGTTACTCTCATGTAAAAGCAAAGAACATGTGAAGAATACATCTAATTTCATTTTGAAAAACTATGTAAAAATCTAAAATATTAAAAAAAAGTTGGAAGGTTTTGTTGGGAGAATCTCAGATTTCAACACGCTTTATGCATAATAAAAGAGTTAACTACTAGCGCTCATTGCGTTAAGAAGACAAAACATCTCCAGGAAAAGTGGGGATACGTTTAGAATAAGAAAGATGCCGCTTGCAGCACCTCCCAGAAAGAGAACCAAACAACTGAAACGTCCTACCACTGCCTACTATATAATAAACTGCCTGTACCATAGAAAACGCCATTTCTCCACTAACTATAATTGGTGCTGCATATCCGTGGTGATTAAAGCTCTGGATTGCAGCGCTTTAAATAGTGTTATTTCTTTACTTTATGGTTAATTCATTAGTGGTGACGTTTAATAAATACAAAAATATTTCATAATTTAAAAGAAAATAATGTTTATGAGTTATTGCTTAAATTATAGATTTTTTTTTGATAAAATCTACATAGCACCAGTTAAAAGAAACTGCTTCTAAAGAAGCTCCGACAAACTGACACCCCTGTTGAATGGCGCCAGAAAGTTGTTGATGTGTTGGTTTTGGGAACAACAATATCATTCAGAGATTTTAGCTGCGTTGTACGGGCAGTTTAATACATGTATATAGTAGACAATGTTACGTCATCATAAGTCGAACAAATTTAGGTTTATTATTGGTGGAATACGATTAACAATGGTCGAAATATGATAATGTAATTAATGTATGACGTTTCAGTTGTTTGGCTTTCTCTCTAGAAGGTGTTGGAATAACCCATCTAAAGAAAACAACAGGAATACAGTGTGCGGCAGAAATTTGAGAACAAAACGACGTCCGCAGATAAAAACAACAAAGGTATTTGAGAAAAAAACAATGTCGTTTCCTCTGTGAAATGGTTGGCCAGTTCTCCCCGAATTTTGAACACGGACGAACGGGCGACTTTCAGGAATGCAGCAATCTCGGAGTCCGAGTGTCCTGCAGCCAAGGAGACGATGACAGCATGTCGCTTCATTTTTTGGGTTATCCTTAGATCAGCCATGTTTATCTGCCTCGTTTCGGAATTGTTAAACAGTATGACATATTGAGTATTACGTCATACTCATGTGTTCTTAAATACCTGCCGCACCGTAACCACCGAGAGAGAAGGCTTCTGCGATGAAAAGTAATACATTGTTACATCATCATAGTTAGGGCAAATTTATGGCTTATTATTGGTAGAAATACGAATAACAATGCCCTAAATGTGATGATGTAACAATCTATTACGTTTCATCGCAGAGGCCTTCTCTTTCGATGATTACGGCCGCACACTGTATAATAAACAACATTATGTGTTAACATAATTACAATATTTCCTCTCATTTAACAATGATATTAATACAATTTATACTTTATAACAATTGTTGTAGGCTACAGTTTGACAATGCTCTTTGTTCTATCTATCACCAACAATATGCCACGGATCAACAAAAAAGAAAGCAAAATAAAAAGAGGCTTTAGTCAACAACTCCTACAGAGAAGGCCTGCGGACCAAAGGTGTATGCATTGTTACATCATCATCAAGCGGCCAAATTTAGGGCTTATTATTGGTAGAAATACAACAACAATAGCCGCTTGATGGTGATGTAACAATGTATACACCTTTTGTCCGCAGGCCTTCTCTATAGGAGGTGTTGCTTTGGTTCAGTTGTGCCAATTTAGCGCTTTTCAGTCCGAATTAAATGCTTTGTTTAATAGTTGTGCATTGTTTACTTTTTATTATAACAATGTTCAACAATAAATATGCCTATTACTTAAAAGCGCTAAACTGGCAATAACTTCTCCAACTATGGAAATTATTAAGGCCAGCTAGATTAACCGGCCCTGACCAACACCACCTAAAGATTAGGCCTGAGTGCGGAAACGTCATACTTAATAAAACGTCATAAGTAGGCTTTGAAGGTTACATTGTTGCTTGGACTTAGATGGTCAGAAGACTTTTCTGCATCAGGGCTTGTTTATCTAGCTGGCTTTGGGAAATTATGGATCTATCTTTAATAATAATGAGAAACAATCTATAATTTCATTTCTGATATATGGATTTTGAGTTTCTTACGTATTTTGTTTGTTAGAGGATGCTAATGTCATTCTCAAGCAAGATATTATAAATTTTACGAGTAAATTCTTGGAAATTTGAATTAAACATGTGTTCTGAAAATTTTGAATCAGATTATACATCTTGTTTACATATATTACTGCTTAAGTTTCGTTAAATCACTTAGAGTTTAGTTGTTTCCTGTTTAACACAATTGCATTTTATTGCTTCCAATCTTGTCTAATCGTTTTAACCTGAGTTTTTCTCTTAAGCTTTCTTCACATTAAGTGGAGGACTTCATACTTTACTGCTCTACAAACATTGAAATATAAGAAAGCCTCATTTACTATCTCGGACTTGAATTTGGGTCTACTTTTTTCGTAGTAAAATGACTCATTACTCAGGAAGAAGATTGATTCATTAGTGAAAAGTGGTTACTAAACATTTATGAAAGCCATTTGTTCTTTATTATCTAGGTACTTTTATAAAATCTTCACGTATTTTAGCGTTGAGAACATACCTGCTGTTACTTCCTGTCTTGAATGCGACACCGCAAGTCTCTGAAGATATTAGCAACTTTGTGCGTTTTAGGCTCAGTGAATGTAAATGTGACTTTGCTATAATAAAACAACTTTGTTTGTTCTATAATATTCAATTTCTATGTAAGTATATAAATCTCGTGTATTGTTTTGCAATGTTTTCTTTCGTTCATCTCTCTAAAATTGTAGGAAGCATTTTATTGTATTTACTACTATAAATTGTTTGTTTAAAAAATGAAATGCTAATTTGTTTGATCCTTGCGGCGGTTAATAATAATAAAAAAAAAAACTTTAAAGGACTGAGTAAAGAAAATAAAAATTTTTTTAAAAATAATTCCGTTTTACAATACAAGTGACTCACACATAAGACTGTGTGAGTTTTACAATTATTTCGTTGTTGCGCGTATTTATTTATTTAAAAAAAAATTCTGTTTGACTTAAAGAAAAATTTTGCTTTGTTACAATATTTATTTTGTGTATCGTGTCAGATAAAAAATAAATTTTTTCCTGATTTCCTGTTTCAAAAAAAAAAAACCAACTTAAACTTGTCTCCCCCCGGACACTCGAAACTTAGTAAACTCGAACCTATAAATTACAGGAGCAAGTCAAAAAAAATAAGAGAGAGAAATTAATCATGTTTTTTGACAGTTTCTTTTTCAAAGCCTGTTTACCTTTTATTTATTTATTTTTTGTCAATAACGGGGGGTGACGTTTGTGTTTGTTCTTTATAAGTGGAAACCTCTTTTGTGAAAAGCGCCTTGAGAGAGAGAGCGAGCGAGCGATAGTGTTGTATTTTGTTGTTGACAAAGTGTAAACGATTGCGCCTGATGATTTAAAGTGATAAGAAGCTCGATTTGTTTATTATTTGCTATGTGAACTCTATTTCGGCTTAATTTTTAGCCCTTTGTGAATCATTTGTCTAACACACGTGAGCTTGTTTCCCTTTTTGAGTTGGGAGAGCGTGAGTCATGGAGGCTTGGGTTCGATTCCCGAAAGTTTTGCTTTGTAGAAATGAAATAAATTTTTATAATTTACAATGGAAACAATCAGCAAAATTCATTCAATTCAAGGTCTAACTTATGATTGATATGAACTGAAATATTCTAATGTGAGGGATACCCTCTGTTATAAGGTCAGGCTTATTTAGTTTAAGTTTTAGAATCGTTATAGATTAGAAAAATTGTATTTATTGAATATACAAGATAAAAGATAACAAACCTGACAATTCAACAAGCTGTTGTAAACAAAAAGAAATTCAGAACAAAAATTTCAATTAATTTACATTTCAGTTAAACTCATTGGGAAATAATTCAGCATGAATAATTTTGAATTCAAATAGGCCAAAAATTAGAATAATCAAAATAATTTTTTAGTATTCACAAGCCTTAATAAAATAATTTTACATGTTTTGGGCCTGAAAATTTTTCTTTAAAAAAAGTGCAAAAATGAAAATTTTTAAGGAATCAAAATAATATTTTACGATTTACAAGCTAAAAAAAATTTTTTTTTTTGGAATAATATAATTTTGCATGTTTTGAGGGTGAAAATTTTTCTTTAAAATAAAAGAAATTTCTCACTACTCAGGTAAATAGTGTTTTTAACTCAAATGTAAATTAATTATATGAATTTGCTGCTATTTGCATTGTTTAGTTGAACTGTCAAATTTCTTAATTTTTATTAAATAATTTTTTAATTCTGATGTTGCTGGTTTATGGCTTTTTTTTTAAGTTAAATAATATTACCTCATTAATTATATATTTTAGTTTAGTTATGAATGACTTATTTTATGTTATTTTATGTTATATAACTTTTATTTTTTATATTAAATAAATTTAGTTGATGTTGGTTACTTTTAATTATTATTCTATTATCTCAGCGCAAATTATTATAATTAAAAATTATTTTATTGCTATATGGTATAAATTTAAATAAATACGCATTTTAAAATTTAATTAGGCTTAACTTAAAATTTAATTAAAATATTCTTAAAATCTAAAACTATAGAAAAAAGCCTCCAAAGCAGAGCTCTTTAAGCACCCAAATGGGTGGATTTACACTTTCGTGCACACTTTTTGCCAAACATTCATGATTTTTCACCAAAAGTCACCCAAAAGGGTTTATAAAATATAGAAAAGAAACTTATATAGGAAAAAATTATTAAAACATAATAAATTATAATTAATAACATATTATCATATCTTAAGAAAGAATTTTTATAGTGAAAAAAAATGTAACATTGTTGGCGACGGGATTCGAATCCGCAAACTACAAATTAGCCTTCATAATACCAACGAAGGAATGGCATATTCATTATAAATTACAAATTGTAATAGAGAAATAAATTTTATTTTAATGTATATATAAATTGTTATTGGCTCATACATTGTTTATTTATCCCATATGAGAAAAATTTTAATTTTTATTACATTATTTCTAATTAATATCACTTTATTACATGATTTTAATAGTTGACGTTAGTTCGTGGCTTTTTTTTTAATGTTAAATACTTTTATCTTATTATTTAATTTCATTTATTTATTTATTTAATTTTATGTCAATAACTTTGGTTGAAGTTGGTTACTTTTAATAATTGTTTTATAATTATGGCGTATATTAATAATTTTTTGGTCAACCATCTAAAATCTTTGAATTTGCCATGCTATACTCTGGTTGAATTTAATATAAATCGCATTGCTAGCATCTGCTTGTTTAACGCCTAATGTACGTAATGTTTGGCATAGCAGAATTGCTGTTCCTGCCCTGTTACTTGATTTTAATTTTCAATGCCTTAGGAGGATCCTAATGTAATTAAACCTGTTATTAGATGGAAATCGCATATAACGACGTAAATTTGGCTGCTGCCGATAGTTTGCATATGTCTTTATTCTCTTAGGGCTTTTTGTTGTGTTTTTTTTCGTAAATTTACTTGGTAAATTGTTGATTTTGTTCTTCTGTTTGTAAATTAATTGTTTTTTTTCCTATTTAAAATGTCATTGCCCCCGTTTTGGGTTTCTACCTGTTGGAGGACAACATAGGGGCTTTTCCCATCCACTTATATTATTATTATTAAGAAATTATTTTAAACTGAAAGAAGACAAACTTTTTAAATTATTTATTTATTTATTAAGAAATCTACGTAATAAGCTACAGATAAGTTTCTTTTCATACCTTCCAATGAAAAAAAATAAATAAATAAAAAACACATAAAACAGTTCAATCACAATACAAAAAAGTAGAATATATAATTATTAAGAAAAATGGAACTTATAGTATTATTTAAACCAAATAAGAGAAAACACCCCAAATAAAACTCTTCGTCCCCATTAAATCTCTACAATTTCTATCTAACAGAATAAAAAAAATGCCCTTTTAGTGGTTTGCTTCTTGCAATATTTAATCTCAAGTTGTTTACCACTTCTCGTATCTCTGGAGAACATCACCGGTGTTATTAATAATAAAAGTTTGTAATAAAACCATCATCCTATATTTATACAAATTCTCAACAGTCAAAATCCGTGCTGATGAAAACTTATGCACAACTTGGGATAATGCAGCAAGCAAACGAAGGTTTCAGTTAAGGCCATTTCGGTTTTTACCATTATCAAGCCATCTTCATAGATAAATTGAAGATTTAAAAGATGGAATTTAATGACAGAGTGAGCGTGATTTAAATGAACAAAAAGTGTCACTAAAGAAACAAGATTCCACATTGTTACTTTTTCCACATGATACAATTTTCTCCAGGACAAATTATTAAGGAACAAAATAATATTTTTTAATTGATAATAAATATATAGATAAGCAGAATATGAAAATTTTAATACTTCTTCTTTTTAATTTATTATTAAGTTTTACCTTATAAAAATTATCTTGTTGCTATAATGTATTAAATTTAATTAGGCATAAATCAAAAATTTATTAAGTACCAAAAGGTGCTTTATGCTATCAGTGAGGGGAAACGTGTCTGTCTGTCGTCTGTCTCTCCGTAATTCTAACTCCTCCAAGTCTATGAAAGATTTTCAAAATCTGTTTTCGTCAGTCGATGAATATGGTCCATGGCACGAACCAACCACAAATATTATCTAAATCGGTTCAATAGCACGTGCACAAATGGTACCTTCACGACCCCACCTAGCAATTTTCCGTGGGAAGATATAGTAAGTGATACATCAAACAAATCGTAATGGCGAGATAGAAGCAGTTATTAATTACTCTTTTCGCCAATTGATAAATTTGGTTCGGCGAATGAACCATTTTTAAAATGGTTGTAATTGATATAATTAATTATGGTAATTACTAATGGTATCCATATGACACCCTCAAAAATTTTCAATGATAAGATATGGCATGTAATATATAAAACAAATTGGGATTATGTATCATGAATGAATATAACGCAAAATTAATGTACTGTTATCTTAGAAATAGAATTTCGCCATCTGACTTTCATTCGATTTTTTTTAATGTGGTCTCTTGGAAAATAAAAAAAAAGATTAAAAAAGGCAAATTTTGGAAGTTGTTTTTCAATTTAAATCAGGAAAAAAAAATGTAGAGAAAATATGTTATATTGAAAACAAAAATACTTTATTTAAAACTATTGAGAGATTGTGCAAGCGAAAAATGTAAAAATTTTCACAAAAAAACAACGGAACAGCACGGAGCTAAAGGAATTCTTCCTCTGCCTTTTTCCACTGTTTCTCAATAGTCTGCTAATTCTCCATTATCTCCAGTTACTTATCTCAAGAAAAGCCTGAATTACAGGAATTCTATGTATTGTTACAAATGATAGTCGAAATTGGTTCAGAGGCACCTGGTATAGTGGAACCATTAGGGTTCATTGGAACTTTCAATATTAAAATATAGCATGGGGGGAAGGGGGGCGTGGTCTGGTGGGCTTTCACTGAATACACAACTTCTGTAAAGTTAAGCAACACTAGGCACGTCTAGTCAATGGATGGTGACACACGATATTTACTCCCCCCCCCCTCCCCGATGCTGCAACCATCATACAGCAGTGCGCTAATCCAGGTCCATCCAAGGACACAGCTCGTCGGCGTCTGGTCATACAGGCCCTGGATGGACGTATTGGATTACATTAAATAATAAAATAATAATAATAATAATAATAATAATAATAATAATAATAATAATAAAATATCAAACAACTTGCAATGATGTGTCATAAATGAATATAACGTAAAATTAATGATAGTCGAAATTGGTTCAATAGCACCTGGTATAGTGTAACCATTATGGTTCATTGGAATTTTCAATACTAAAATATAGCATGTAATATATCAAACAATTGAAATGATGTGTCATGAATGAATATAACGTCAAATTAATGATGAAAAATAGGAAAGAAAATTCCGCAGCCTGGATTAGAACAGGAACTTTTGGCTCGAAGGTTCGAATCCAGGCTGCGGAATGTTCTTTCCTATTTTTCATCATTAATTTGAACAGCTGTAGTTGGCGTACAATTAAAACCCTCACTGACCTTCTAATGATTTAGGGCCGAATCACTAGCACAGCCCTCGAAGGAGTGACAAACGACACTCGATCAAGGGCTGAAGGTCAAGGGCTACTCGAAAAACCCAGATTCCAATCATTAACGCCTTTACCGTCTTCCCTCATATAAGTGTTGCTTGATCCCTTCCTTGAAGAAACCAGTCATGGGTTTGAGGATATTTTTAACGAAAGTGACGAAATTTTCGCATGGAAAGCGTCATGTTGCTAGGCAACAACAATGGAGGACATAGGCCAATGAAAAGGAGTGAAATAGAAAAGAAAATCTTTTGTTTAGTGTTGCCTACACAAATAAAGCTTATTTAAAAAAAAATTTTTGCCTTAAATAAATTATTAAATAGTTAAATATATTTTATCATTTTACATTTCTTAAATATTCATTTTAGGTTAATTAAGGGAATTAATAGTTCATAAGCTTAATAAAATAAACGAGAAAAATTTTTAAATACTGCTTCATATCAATTTATTTATTTAATTAATTAATTTATTTAATTTAATTTTATTTATTTAATTTAATTTATTGATTGTAATCCAATATTTTCGTATAAAATAGCAATAAATTTTAATAGCATAAATGTTAGAACGCGCATATAATTTAAAAATATATGCATGTTTATAAAATAATAAAGGCATACATAATAAATTTCGCCACAGCAGTTTTTCTTCCCTCCCCCCGCCTTTATTCGTTTGAACTCCTCCTGTATAAAGCCCATTTCAAAATGAACGTTTTTAATACGTTTTTAATACGACGGTATCTCGCAGCAAGATATGATGATACCTTTCAATTAAAGGCATTCTATAACTTGTTCGTATTTCGCGCTGAAGTAAAAACAATGCAATAACATGCCATTTTTACTACGAAGCGATGAAATGGCTGTCATGCTGTTTCACTAGATCAGCGAGGTGGAGTAGAGAATTCGCTCCTCAAGTGGCCAAAAATGGGTCACTTGAAATTTGGAGTGGCCATCTCTCTGTACACTCCAGTATAACGCGTTAATGATGAGATGAGGCCAGATCTTCCCTTGAATGCGGTCGCTGGAGGAGGAAACCTTACTCGACTCGACTCTTCACAGCGCCTAGTGATTCGGCCCTTAGTCTATAAAATTAATGATAACCCAAATTGGTTCAATACTACGTGTAGCTAAAGGTTAAACTTTACCTATTCCTGCTATTTAGGAATTTACTTTTTCAAGAGAAAATTGATATTTGAACGAGTAGTATGAAATGTATGTATTGAAAAGGTGAAATTTTAAAAATCTTTAAATAGGCATATACATGAATTTCAAAGAAGTCTTATGAAAATTGCAATAGATAAGATTATGCAGATTTTGCTATTTGCATAAAAATAATACAAATTGAATAAATGATTTGAAAAATAATGTTCTGTAATATATCTAGGAAATTCAAAACTAAAGTTGAGTAAAATGCTGAGCATCGTAGACAAACGATGTTCTGGAGATATGTTCCGGAATCGCAACTGTATTGATTTGGACTGTTATGTGAACATGGAAAACGAGTAAATTTCATAGTCTATGCAGACGATGTTAAAATTTTCAAAATTATTAATTCCATTGAAGATGTATACGAACTTCAAACTCAAATAAATAATTGGACCAAATGATGGAAATGAATACTATGAACCCAAATGTAAAAAAAGATGTATCATATTACCCATTCTAAAAAGAGTATTCCCATCCTATTTGACTATTGATTTGGCAATCTAAGATGTTAAAAGTAAAACATATCCGAGATTTAGGTGTCTTAGTGAAAATGGAACGTTTAATGAACATTATAATAACGTAATAATTAAGATTTCTAGATAATAGGACTTTTTAAACGATTAACCAATTTTATTATAATCCTCTAACTTTTACAAACTCTTTGAGGCTCTCGTTGTTCCTATTATCAATTTTGCGATCGAAATTTGCTATATTCCAATTGACGTTATTAACAAAAAGCTTGAAACAAAGATGGTTTCGGTTTCGATCTAAAAAATTTTGGTTATCCAAAAAAGAATATAAAACCCATTATCAACTTGCAAATTTGTTAAAACATTTGTTATACTATGTTTTCCCGGGTAATCTTGCTGTTACCGATCTTTTTGGAAGATTAAGATGGCATTTGGGGACACGTCGCTCTGGTATTATATTGAATACTCAGTATTTTAAAACTAACCAATTGGCTGGAAACTGGCTGATTGGTATAATCGGTCCAGCAAGAAGCAGATTTTCTCTATTTCGAATAATCTTTCTCTTTTTCTTTTAATCTTGGATATATTAACCTCACTTTGGGCTGTTGCCTGTTGGTGGCGACCCGGCTTCTTTTATTATCAAAAGTTGTCTCTTCTGTGTAGGAGTGATTCCTGGTATTTTTCCAGGCCAAAATTGTGGGTTTTCTTGTTTCGTGCCTTCGTATTGTCTCGTTGCTTTTTGATTGCATGGCTTGGAATGGTTGTTTCGTGTCGTCATATTGACAATTTGGAACGAGTACAATGACGTTTTGTATACCGACTTTATCGTGGTCAATCTACTTATTGAATATTCTTACACAGGGTGAAACAAAATGATGTCCGCTGATTCAAAATTTTACTATGCATTTATTTTATAACATAAACTAACCAGACCGGGTTTAAAATGCAGGAAAACTCAAATATTTTTAATCTTCCCGCAATTGGAGGATGTGGTGGCGCTAGTGTCGCGATAAAAGTAAAGACGGCGGCTGTAAATGAAAAGGCATACTGTGTCTTGGAGTATGCAAAAACAAACTATATAATTTTAGTCCAGCGGGCATTTCGTAGTCAATTTCATAAGACTGTTCTACTGGTATGATCCGTAAGTGGTATGATCAATTTCTGGAAACTGGATGTCTTTGTAAACATTTCTGCTCTCGGACTAGTAACAGTTAGAATCAAAAATATTTAAGTTTTCCTGTATTTTAAACTCGATCTGGTTAGGATGTTATAAAATAAAAACATAGTAAAATTTTGAAATGCCGGACATCATTTTGAATCACACTGAAGAGCGTCGAAGTTTGGGCCTGTATTAGCTTCCTATATATTAAATGGTAATCTAAACTGTTATGCGGCCTTGTGAATTCTCCTTATTGGCCAGGTTTCTTTTTGGTACCAAAACGTCGTTGCTGGAATAATAATCTATTCTATTTTTCTATTAGGGACTTTTCCAACGTTTATGTTGGTTATATCAAAATTTATTTAGGGAATTGGCACCTTGGTGCTGTTTGAACGTCAATAAACTTGAAATTGAAATTAATAATTTTTTTGTAATACTTATTATAATTGGAATAGCATATTTTGTATGGCGGTGAAGTTATTTATATTTTATTTTTATTTTTTAAATGCAAAAATAAATAATACTTTTGGGAAATTAATAAAAAAAAATAAATGTATGCCATAACACAAACTATAATAAGAGCAATGTCTAAATTACTTTGTTTGTTGAATAATTTTGAAATTATTTATTTTATTATGGTGTAATTATTTATTTATTTTTATATTATTAAATATGTTAAATTTGATTGGCTTTTATTATATTTAATAATTTGAACCTGTCCAAAATATTAACATCAATCTTTTCTCTCAAGATGTTGTATTTCAGAAACATCTTCTTTATAAATACTTGATATTATTACTACTGAGAAATGAATTACCAATAACAAGCCGTGACATCACAAATTGCTCAAAACGCCAGAAAGCTTCTAAAACTGAAGCTCATCAATGTTCATGCGATTTGAATAAAATTTTGCTATTCTATCCAAAACGGAACCTCCTTCCCATAAAACAACTTGTAAAAAACAATCGCTTCATTACGAGCAGACTTCATTTCGCGCGTATCCAAGAAGCTCCCGGCGCCCCTGGAAAGCGCGCATTCCATCGGGGAGGAAGGGAGCCTTTAGAGTGGGCTCAGCCTCGGTGATTAACCACGCTACCTTATAATTAAGCGTCCATTTGATTGGTCCTAATGAAACGGAAGCTTGCCTCGTGGGGACGTGGCCACTGTACTAAAAAAGCGCCAGGTGACAAAGGGCTACTAAGCGCCTCACTCGAACGCAGCGGGGCTTCAATTGCAATGCGGATATCCCATCCCCCAATGCAACTACTACTACTACCTGGCGGATACCCCACCTCATGCATACGAGATTGAAAAGTATCAACTGCTGCTGGCTTCGTTTGCGACGGATAATTACAGGCAACCATGCTAATTAAACAAAAGCGCTTTCATCTGGCTTGGGGAGAATTATAAATCTCGTATGCGGCGAGGACGCTGTATAATAATTTCAACAAAAATTGTAGAAAATATCACTTGCTATGATCGTTGATCAATTTTATATTATAAGTTTTAATTCATTTTTATACTGCATAGTTTGAGGTCATGTGATTCAAGCGTGCACTTATTTAAGAATCATAGAACCTGATCAGCATGAGGACCCAGAAGAACGACCTAACTAATTTCGAAAAGGGACTACTCATTGTTGGTGCTCCTCGAACTGGAGCCACGATCGAAACAACCAAACAATTGACTAGATTTTTGAAAGGTACGATGAACTGTTGGAAAAATGATCCATTCTTTGTCTATGTCTCAAACACACGGTATCATTTTCTGAAGTCCTTAGAACCCCTTGGGCGGTAAAAAGATGGCTCGGCTCCTAATCAAACGCTTAAATAAACAGACCCCTCATCTAATGTGATCATGTATTTCCGCTTTTCATCTGCCAAGTATCGTTCATGCAGTTTATGGCTCTTGAAAATGGCGTGGCAACAACTTATGAACGTGGCTTTTGTGTCGTTTCTCCAGTTATATCAGGTTGATAATTATGTTCATCGTGTACGCAGATGCCTCTACCTTCTGTGCAATGCCCCGTTGTGTTGGTGGTTACATCCGATGACGAGAGCCCGAACTTTCCGGATTGGCCTGCTTTTTACCCTAAGGAATGGCGCCGCTTCTGGTTTTGCCAATGTTATTTAGTACACTTGAAATCCTTTTCTTGGTAACTACAAAGCCGCGCTTCTTGCATGTTTTCATAATTTCAGAATAACTGAATTTGACGTTGGAAAGGGCTCTTATGTAGAGAACGTTTTGGACATATGCGATAGCAAGCTAAGACAGCGGTTCTCAAGCGGTGATAGGCAAGTAGTTAATTGGCAGTACTTGAACAGGGAGATCACCAAAGAACCTAACAAGTTTTCGGGTCCATTTTGGATGCTTCATTATGATTTTAGTTGAAATATATCGGAATATCTATACTTCATCAACAATCACAGTAATTTTATAAATTTTTTTCCTTTACTTTTACCAAATGACTTCATCAACACAATGTTAGGCTTAAGAAACAGTTGACACTTTACACAAGATTACGTGTATGAATCGGGTGTCCTAAAAGTCTTATGTGCTAACTTTAGATAGTATTTTTATAGAACACATATGAAATGACCCCTGAAAGTCGAGACTCACAGTGGATCCTTTGTTTTTTCTTTCCAGGCAGATGAAGATGGTTTTAACAAAAGAGGAACGCATCGAGGTCACTCTGCTGGGACGAATACGAAGTCAGTGAGGAGCTCAACCGTTTACATCCTCAGAGGCAGCCAGCCATCACCTATGTGAGAGCAAACTTTATTGATTGGATATATGTCGTGCGAAGAACAGTAGTCATTCCGAATAATGATGTCCAAAAGTTTGTAATTATAAGGAGTTCATAAGAAGTTTTTAAAGAACATATACGAGATTACCTCTAAAAATCGGGAATGAGAGAGAATCATCTAGTTTCTTTTGATCCAATATCCTTCCAAAGACTTTTAAACTTCTTTTGTCTTCACTTATTCAATGAATATGGACCCAAACTTCTGATATGGGGGTTCAAACCCCTGTAAAATAATAGTCCCAGTTCTCTATTGTAAACTACCTATATTTAAACTGGTCGAATAAACAAAACCTTCCACTTTCATTCTTAAGTGGTTCAACAATCAGTCAGTGGTTCATAAGCATCCTTTTTTCCCCCTTCTCTTTCAAACCTGTCATTTGTCTCTTTTATCTTTCCAACACATATCCATACTGATATTACGTCCTAGTGCTGTCGCTCCATGACGATTAGTCTAAATTCCAATTGGACCAATTTTCAACTGGTCTAAAATTCGGTTTGGTCTAAATTAAGTTTGGTCCAAATGCTGTTTGGTTTATTCCCGATTGATCTCATTCCCAACTTAAATATTTCCACATAAAAGTTGAATTCAATCATTTTAGTCTCCTTTTAGACCAATCGGGAATTAAACCAATCGAAATTTGGACTAATCGGTATTAGACCGATCGCCATTAGAACAATTGTCATGGACCCTTCGGCCCGCTCCAGGACGAGTGATCTAACGACGGCCGGTCTAAATCCATATTGGTGCAAATTCTGATTGGCTTAAATCCCTTTTGGTCCAAATTACGATTGGTTTATTCCGGATTGATCTATTGCCAACTGAAAAATTTCCGCTGAAGACTAGAAAATTTAGTTGAATTCAGTCGTTTCACGGCCGGTTGCAACAATCTCAGTTAAAACTAACTATTCGTTAAAGTTTTTGCGTTGCACCAAGCGAAGTTCAGTTAACGCAAACGCTCAATGACCACGGTTAAAGTCCATGGTTAGCGAAACTAAATGGCATTCCTAAACAGAAATATATTTTTAACTACTATAATTGGATAAACTAATTATCCAACAGCAAATGGATCAGCCATTTTTATAAACTAAATAGATCAGAGGTTTGAATCAGACATTTGAATCAGCCAAATAGACCAACCAACTGGATCAGCTATTTGGATCAGCGGTTTGAATCAGACAACTGGATCAGCCATAGGATAAGCTAAATGGATAGGCTAAATGCATCAGCCACTTGGATCAGCAATATAAATTAGCCATTTGGATCAGCCAAATGGATTAGCAGTTTGAATCAGACAGCTATATCAGCCATTTTGATATGATAAATGGATCAACCATTGGATCAGCAAATGGATTACCCATTTGGAACAGGAATTTGAATCAGCCAAATGGATCAGCCATTTGGATAAGCTAAATAGATCAGCCGAATGGATCAGCTATTTGGATCAGCCATTTGGATGAGCTAAACAAATCAGCCAAATGGATCAGCGGTTTGAATCAGACAACTGGACCAGCCACTTGGGGATAAGCTAAATAGATCAGTCATTGGGAGAAGCTAAATGGATCAACCATTTAGATCAGTCAAATGGATTAACCATTTAGATCAGCAACTTGAATCAGCCAAATGGATAAGTAAATGGATCAGCCATTTGGATAAGCTAAATATCAAACAGCTAATGGAAAACTGATTGGTCAAATTCCGATAGGTCTAAATACCGATTGATCTAAATCCTGTTTGGTCTAAATTCCGATTGCTCTAAATCCCGATTGGTCTAAATCACGTTTGGTCCAAAACCGATTGGTCTAATTCCCAAGTGAAAAAATTCCATTGAAAACGAGATAATTAAGTTGAATTCAGTCGTTTTAGACCAATCGGAATTTACACTAAATTGAATTTAGACCAAACAGGATTTAGATCAATCGGTATTTAGACCTATCGGAATTTAGATCAATTTGAATTTAGATCAATCAGAATTTAGATGAATCGGAATTTGACAAATGGGGGCTAGATCAATCGGCGTTAGACCAACCTTCACAGACCCGGGATGCTTTTATCAAGTTTAAACCCCCATTCCAAACTGGTCCTATATTTTTTTTTAGTTTTTTTCCAGATTTTTCTAGGTTTTTTTTTTTTCAAAATTTCCTCAAAAGCTTTGAAGGAAATTGGCCATAGAAATCGAGATAGACCTCGAGAGAGAGCAATCGTCATAGACCCCTCTCTGCCATAGACCCCTCTGACCTTGTACATCTCGATTTCTATAGCCAATTTCCATCAAAGCTTTCGAGGAAACGTTAAAAAAAACTTAGAAAAATCTGGAAAAAACTAAATAAAATATGGGACCAGTCTGGAATAGGGTTTAAACTTGGTAAAAAGTATCCCAGACCTCTACTTTTGACCTGCATATACACTATCGACCAAAAAAGTAATCGGGCATCTACACAAAACGTTTGTCTGGGATTTTTGAATATCAAATCCTGGTGATAAACAATCTCATGTCCCCCTACTGAAAATGGCGCGCTGAGGCGGTAGTAAGATTGATTGCTATCAACCGTATTGAGGTTCTTGCAAATCCAAGCTCTCTCTCACTCACCTTTTCATTAACGTTAGATACGACATCCTTTACCTGTCTATATTGTCAAAAAAGGTGCACAAATCACCAACAACAATAAGAAAAGAACGCACCAACCTCGTTTCGTGGAATGAATGGAACGCTCAGCCAAATTAGCAATGCTGATAAAGCAAAAAACCGCTAATTCATGTAAATAGAAGGAGGAAGAAATGTAGTCTCCATTTTTTTATTCAAATAATAACAATAATAAAGAAGGGGGCCCAAAAAAACACCCTCCCAACAACAATAACAATATAATTGCTATCCTGTGCTCCCCCAGCTATTGTGCTCCACGCTGTCGCCCTATTCAACGCAGTTTTTAATGGAGTGTTGAAGTAACCCTAACTTATTCAAAGAGTTTTTTTCTCCTTCCATAAACTCCTCCTCGACCTCTCCTATAACGAAATTCTGTGATACAAGAGAGGGTTTATGTTGAAAAAAATTTTTTTAGAGCCCTCGTGATCAAGATTGGTGGGGCGGAGAGCAACATCAAGTGTCAGATGGAGAAGAGGAACCCTTCCGTACGCATGAAGGAACTTGAATCCTACTCAGGTATATACAAAACTTAGTGAGATTTAAGTTAAGAAGAAAAAATTTTACAAAACCTTGCAATGCGTCTTATGCGAAGAAATCGGAAAGGGGCATTACTTACATAATGAAATCTTTGTTTCACGGTGTAAATTAATATATCGCACGCGAGATTAATCATCGTCGCCATCAATATTTACAAAATCAAATAAATGTCTCCGTTGACGTCACCAAGATGAATTAATACCATTATAACACGTACCATTTGAAAGATTTGTAATAGTTTTCCGTTATCGGCACTGATTACTTGTATCAAGTGTAGGCTCTATAGCATTGTCGGAAGTTGCTTTCATAGTTACAGGTATTCATGCATACATTTGTACCAAACAGAAAAAAAGATTTTTGTGAGGTAACGAAAAGGGCGTTGAACTTAAAAGTTAATATAAACCAAAACAGTCGACGTCTCATATAAATCATTTGAAAAGTATTTCCCAAATTTTTACTCATGTTCCACTGAATCAAATTTGATCATCTTCGAAATTCTTAACTACTCTTACATATTTGTTCGGAATGTCTCATTACGAATTGTTTGATATATTACATGCCACATCTTAGCATTAAAAATTTCCAATGGTATCACAATGATATTATTAGCACAAGTGCCACTAAATCAAATTAGACCATCTTCGAACTTCATAACTACTTTTATATATCATTCGTGACGTGTCGTTCCAAGTTGTTTATTTATTTATTTATTTATTTATTTATTTATTAAACAATCTGCATCCCTATGGGATGAAATGAAAGAAACGAGTAAAATCACACGTCAACTTGGAGGAACTTTTTTAAAGGTTGCGAAATCAGGCGTTTCATGTGTAGTTTATGATTAACACAATCCGAGCGTTTACATTCCATAATGCTGATTCTAAGCTGGTCAGGTAAACTATTCAAAACATCAGTCGTGTTGTAAGGGAAAAATCTAACTAATCTAGCGGCAACGATGCAGGGTGGTATCAGTTTATATATCTTTGCGATGTTGGAATTGAGAAAGATTTTTTTAACCAGTCTGAAATGAAATGAAACGGATGTTTATCATCACTTAACACAGCATAGATTTCTTTTAATTCAGCGTTAAACAATGTAGTGTTAGAAGTTGGAAGTCCAACCTTATCACAGATATCAGTTATCGAGGTATATCTGCCTAAAGAGAACACTGTTTAACCTTAATTCCAGTTAACAAAAATTTTGACGCAACAGGCCAAATCACTACAACATATTCCAATTTGGAGATAACTACAGATTTTATCAACATTATTAGTTCTCTCCTCGTCAAAATTTTCTTTAGCTTTTTCACCCAATAATTATTTAGGAATTTATATGCTATGCATTTCACATTTCTGGCTAATGAATTCTAAGAATTTGCGTTTTTTCTTCATTCAGCATCATTCCATTTTTTAAGTACTAATTTCGTGTTTGATATATTACGAGGGTGGGCTGAAAAGTAATGCCTTCATGGCTGTAACTTTTTTATTTTTTAACCGATTTTCAAAATTCTTTTTGTATCTGATACTCACATTTCTCCTCTATGTAATGCACCATTCACTTTTCGACATAGTCCCCATCCCTTTCCACGCATTGTACCAACGCGTGACTAGCCGGATGAACCCGTCGGAGAGGAATTCCGAGGTTTCCGTCGACACGAGGATTGAATAGCAGCTTTGGATCCTCTTCTGCAGCACGATAACGCCCGTCCGCACACGATCGCCACACATCAGAGGGGGTTGCAGCGCCTACAGTTCAAAGATGAAAAACTGCAGTTCAAAAATGAAAGACTTTGCACCTTGTGATTTTCACCGCTTACCAAAGAGGAAAGAGCACCTTAAGGGGCATGAGTTGCGTTCTGATGACGAGGTGAAACATGCCGTTCGGTCTTGGTGTCGAAAACAACTCCGGAATTCCCCTCCGCCGGGTTCATCCGACTAGTCACGCGTTGGTACAATGCCTGGAAAGGGATGGGGACTATGTCGAAAAGTAAATAGTGCATTACATAGAGGAGAAATGTGAGTATCAGATACAAAAAGAATTTTGAAAATCGATTAAAAAATAAAAAAGTTACAGCCATGGAGGCATTACTTTTCAGCCCATCCTCGTACATGCCATATCTTAGCATTGAAAATTTCCACTGGTACCATAATGATATTATTAGCACAGGTACCACTAAATCAAATTCGACCATCTCCGAACTTACTAACTAATCTTATATATTCGTTCATGACATGTTCGTACAAGTTGTTCGATATATTATACTGCCATATCTTAGCACTGAAAAAATTCCACCACTAGAGGAACCACTAAATGAAATTCGACCATTTTCGAACTTATTAAATACTCTTATATATTGGTTAGAATTGGTTCATAAAATATCGTTCCAAGATGTTTGATATATTACATGCCATATCTTAGCATTTAAAATTTTCAACAGTACTATAATATTATCCCTTGAAGAGATACCATTGGATAGAAATTCAAACATTTTCGAACTTAACTACTTTTATACATTCGTTTAGAAGATGTCGTTCCAAGTTGTTTGATATATTACATGCCATATGTTAGCATTGAAAATTTCCAATGATACCATAATGTTAATATTAGCACAGGTACCACTAAATAAAATTCGACCATGTTCGAGCTTACTAACTATTCTAATATATTCATTCATGACATGTCGTTCCAAGTTCTTTGATATATAGACTTGTAGAAGTTACTATGGCGAACTACTAGGTTTCCGCCTAGTGGCGAATTCATGCGTAAACGTAGAGGGAGATTTAAATTATTATCAATAGTACAAAACATAAATGGTATTGGATTTGAAGGAAGAATAAAATCTTCAGTTTGTATTCCTTTAGTTTGAGGTTGGATTTCTTCATGAAGAATATTCTGTAAAATTAAATATATAAAATATTACATTTAAATTTAATATCGATAGATTACAATGCATTTATCTCATCCTAATGCATGATCTCACCTGCATATATCTGAGAGAAGGTGACATCTCCTTTTAAGTCTTTCGTAACGGTCCTGACTTTGATTGACTTTTCTCTTGTTTGTCTCAATCTTTTTTCCTGTCAGATTGATTGTTGGGAAGTATGATGGACTCTTTGGATCATCATTTTTTTCCCACTAACAAAATGTTCTGAACAAATCCTGGTATTTTTATTTGGTATCCACTTATTACCATCAGGACTGCAAAGAAATAAAGAATTAACATTAAACATAAAATACGATATTTAGCTCAAAAGTTAAGAATTTTTTACATATTCAAATTTTATTTTTTTCAATGATAAAATCAAATTCGATTTTATTTCTGACATTAAATAACATGAACTAATATTTTATTAAATTAAAAATTTAACAAACTTACTTTATCCTTTTGACTGCTTGAATCCAAAGATTTCTTCTGTGACCATGCAATCTTTCATGTGGAAAAGAATATAATTGGATTTTTTAATTGTTGCTGTAGGAATTTGAACACCCCACAACACAACAATTAGTCTTGCCTACTCGTTTATAACTTTTTTCTTCCATTGTTGAAATTAAATACTACTAAATGCACGACACAATGGTGCAGCCACGTTTCCTTCCCTGTACGTTTATTTTCATAACCACCACCAGAGGCCCCCCGCGCTAACTTCTACAAGTCTATAACATGCCTTATATTAATAATGAAAATTTCCAACGGTACCAAAATGGTATCATTAGCATAAATACCACTGAATCATATTCGACTATCTGCAAACATACAAACTACTCTTATATATTCGTTCATGAGACGTCGTTCCAAGTTGTTTGATATATTACATGCCATATCTTATTGAAAATTTCCATTGGTATCATTAGCGGAGGTACCACTAATTACTCGACCATCTTCAAACATACTAATTACTCTTATATATCTGTTTTTAACACGTTGTTCCAATTGTTTGACATATTAGAAGCCATGTCTTAGCTTTGAAAATTTGCAATGGTACCATAATGGTATCATTAGCACAAGTACCACTGACAGAGTTCGACTATCATCTAACTTTATTTATCGATTGTCAGAAACTTACTTAATAACTTTATATTCGCTCATAGGTCGGCGTTACGAGTTGTTTGATGTATTATTTGCTATATCTTTAACTTGAAAATTTTAGGGGATGTCCTAATGGTACCCACGTGACATTGTATCGGTTTCGATCATCTTCGTGCGCTGTGACTATATCTTTCGATCGGTGAAAGCATTACTCAATAGTCTGCTAACTCTCCATTACCTCCAGTTACTACTCGTTTTTAAAGATTTCCAAAAATATGTTAGATTCTAATAACTATCAACATAGTGCACCTTGAATGCATTGTCACTGGGGACAGAGGGTTTCTCGAGCTCGACACATGGAGACACTTTCAGCCAATGCAAACCCCGGACCTCCTTCTTAGAATCTATAGTTAATAGAACATAACGTTTTCTTAGAGAAAATGAGCAGTAACTGGAGATTATGGAGAGTTAGCAGTCTACTGAGAGACAGCGGAAAGGCAGCAGAGGAAGCAGTTCCGTTGCTCGGCGCTGTATCGTTTTCACCAGTACGCAAAGACCACTCTTCCATTCTCCATCAAAACAGTAAGCCCACAAAGCATCTGAGTTTCAAAACAAAACAAATGACGTCATATGCTCCATTACCATACACATTACCCGCATGCGCGCTTGGGGGTACCACAAAGCGCAAAAATTTCTCCACAAAATCCCGCTCACGTTCCCTCATTCAAACAAATGAACATCAAACGAAATAAACCCATCACAGCAGTAGCGGGGCTCATGAATACATGAATGCACAAGACGTGTACATACGTGACATTAATTAGTCTCCCATTGTTTTTAAAAGCCTTCGCCTTCAATTTGTTGCTGTGTGTTTTTGTGGTTAGGGGGGCTCCTTCAAGCAGGGGTAGACCACCACGATGAGTTGTATGCTTGCTCAATTAGCCTGCAGGAGAAATATCTTCAGGGCGGTTCATTATGATGCGGCTTTTTTTTTTTACCTGTTCTTCATTCCCCTTTTTAAGCCTAACACGGAGTAAGACTTAAGGGCTACGGGAATAGAATGAGAAATTTTAATGAGCGCTTTAATTAATCCAGCGAATATGCAATTATAGGAAGACATCTTTATGCAGCGAATGGTGACAGTATTAAAGCACCTGCTCGTCCAAATTATGGTACGCTTGCACAAAAGAATCTTATATGGAGAAGGAATCTGCAAAATAACTTGACTTCACGCACAAATTTATTATATGCTTTGTTAATAAGGAACAAATATGCCATATACATTACTCTACAATAATTTACATGAAGTCTTACTTATTACAGGCCACGTTCAACTATTGGATATTACAAAGTAAAGAATGTTTGACATATTATGACGACAAAGTGTTTGGGTATCTCGCTTCAAGACTGAGCATTTCACCATTGAAGATGACCCCCGCAGTGGGCGCCCCCAACCGGAACTGACCCAACAATATGCGATGCCATCCATGAATATCCACTAAAGAGATAGCCCAGTTATTGGTCATCTCCAGGAAGTGTGTTGGGTTCATCAACAGTAAGATTCTCGACAAAGTAGTTCCGCACCTAAAAATATGACAAAAGAGTATTATGCTAATCTTCTGATCAGCTGAGGGATGAAATCAAGACGAAACGCTGCCAAACTGCGCACCCTAGGTTTCCAATTGGTTCACCATCCCTCCTATTCACCTGATCTAGCCCCGTCTGACTATTATCTGTTACCACAATGGTACCATTGAACCATATACCGCTAAATCAATTTCGACTATCTTTAATTTCTCGCTATATTCATTCATGACATCATTACAAAATATCTGGGTGATCGAGCTTCGCTCGTGGTAAG
Source organism: Rhysida immarginata (assembly GCA_023313115.1). Classification (NCBI taxonomy): domain Eukaryota; kingdom Metazoa; phylum Arthropoda; class Chilopoda; order Scolopendromorpha; family Scolopendridae; genus Rhysida; species Rhysida immarginata. The sequence goes on along the minus strand of JAHWFO010001731.1, from coordinate 454,502 downwards.
CCTTTATTAATTTCATTTTTTTAAGCGTTAGGTTCACAATTCCAAAAAAAATCGTCAGTGGCTGCTTTTTTTTTCTTGTAGCTATAGTTCCTAAGAGGAATGATTTTTTCGTACTCACTAAAAATTATGTTATTCAAACAGTTGATTCATTTCAAATTTCTTTCGTGTGTGATATGATTTTTCTTTGGTAACAGAACCCTTAAAGTGCTCGACTTTTTTACCCTGTAAATGCCATGGTTATTAAATGTTCTATCATCATTGACGATCTAAGCTGCTAGCGCAAAGGACGCATTTAAATTTCTTACTAGGGCGGACTGCGACTCGCGAATCGCTTTCTTGACCAATAATTTAGAGCGAACCGTTATTGATTGTTAAGAAAATGACTAACTAAATTCTTTAAATTGATATTAATTTTTATTGTTGAAACAATTTCATTTTAAACTGCGTAATTTGGCAAGTTCTTCACGCCTAACCTTCCACGATGCATGGTTGTTGATATTAATCAACCGCGGCTTTGCAAATGCCGGTTCGATCAATAAACCGTTGATGGTCTTCACTCGTGAAAATGCCACGTACGATAAGCCAAGTCCAAATTCTGAATCACCAATGTCTATGACTGCTTTATCAACACTGATTCCTTGTGCTTTGTGTCTGGTGATTGCATAGGCTAACTTAAGCGGAAATTGCTTACGCGTACAAGATATTCCTCCTTTTTTGAAGCCAACGGCGATTGGTAAAATGGGAACTGCTTCATTGGTTAATGTTGGTCCAGTATAGGTTGCGAATTTGACGAGAATGCACATCGGCAGTTCATTCAAGTGGTTGCGAGTTTCAGTTGGCGAGTAGACAATGTCGACAACCACACCAAAAAGATATTGTGATTACGCTGTGAACTTCGAAATTTGGCCTTAAAAATCGAATGTGCAGAGCAAAATTTGCGAAGGGCTTCGCCGTATTTTGTATGTCAAAAATTCTATTTGCACGCGCAATGTTTGTTTACGTTTTTCTCAATGCATTCCTATGGGAACAATTGAAGGGTGATTATTCCTCGATGGTAGGTCAGATTTGAAAAATTTTTTTTTCTTGACCATCACCATGGTCATGCGCATGCACGCGCAAATTTTCATTGTTGTGACTATTACGTGTCAAAAGTTTTATGCGGTCATCGAATTGCACTAGGCGACTGTTAACAGAGCTTACGCTTCGCTCTAAAAAAACAGGTGATAAAAGTTCTAAGAACTCGATAAAATTGTCTCAAAAATCGATGGTGCAGAAAAAAATTTGCGAAGGGCTTCGCCATATTTTCTATGTTGAAAAATCTATTAGCGCGTGCAATTGTTTGTTTACATTTTTTTCAATGCATTTCAATGGGAACAGCTAAATGGTGATTATTCCTCGATGGCTGAACCGATTTTTAAAATTTTTATTTAGTGACCATCAGAATGGTCATGTCCAGCTGTGTGCAAAATTTCATTTGTCTATGTTTTCTGGTTCAAACGTTTTATGCGCACAAAGAATTTTGATTTTCGCCTGATAACAGAGCTTCACTAACGCTTCGCTCTAATTATTTTATGGAATTCTTTTCGACAGAGGATGCTGTTCTTTAAAGAGACGTACTCATTCGTTTTAAAATGCGGTGGTTCAAGTTCCATTCGGCCATGCAAACAACAGTCGCCAAAAAAATTTTGATTTATACGATTTAAAACACGTTCCTCTGGAAAATGCCAAGGCCCGCAATGACAACACGGCATCTCGAAAGGTCCCAAACATGACATTTCACATTGACATTAACAGCGGCTTTATAGCTTAGTAAGCAGTTTCCTTCTAAAGTTCTGCGATGTCTGGCGATACGACTTCTTTATCCTTCTAACCGTCGTTCACGTTGCTCATCATTTTCACTGACCACACGCCGTGACGCACGCTGTCGTAGGCCTACTAATCGCCGTTCACGTGGATCATGATATTCACTGAACAACGTTGTGACACACGCTGTCGAAGATCTTCCAAACACTTTACACACCTAACTTTTGGACGAATCTAGGAAGTTTGAATTTCTTGAATTGAAACAGGATCAGGTTAAAGCAATTCAATCTATTGTAACATCGGCATTATCATAAGAATTTAACTGCATATTTTCTGTTGAATTATAGGACATGTGATTACGGGACGTTATTGGACGTTATAGGATGAAGATGGTATTTCTTGAATGGAAACAGGATCAGTTTAAGAAAGTCAGTTTATAGAAAAATCATCATCATCATAATAATTTAACTGCATTCCTTCGGGCTGGATCGGCCTCGGTGGCTTAGTGGTTGCGTGATCGCCTCTGATGCCCGGGAGGAAAATCCTGAGATCACGCACTTCCTTCGGAAGGGAAGTAAAGCCCTTGGTCCCGTGTAGCCGTTTGCCGGCTGCACGTTAAAGAACCCTTGCGAGGCAAAATTTGCGGCCCCTATAACGCCGTCCTGAAATGACCATGGCAGTTGAAAAGGACGTTAATACCAAACAAACCAAACCAAACCAACCTTCGGGTTGGTCTTCACTGCGAGGCGTTTGAAAGTCTTAAAATTATGAGTTCTTCGTGGACGTCCTCTAGGCATGATGCAATTTGCTTGTTGTTTTTGCAATGTTTTGTAATGGCGGTGGCGGTTGGTGTCCACTCTCGCCGAGGCGTACCGAGACTACCCAAACGCGAGAGCGGCACATGAAGTCGTATTTTTCACAAATGTTTTAATTATTATTTATGCAATAATTAATGGTCGGATGTTGTCACAAACGTTTGTTAACCACATTGCATTGTCAGGAAACGCCTGGCGCTGTCCCCAGTCGATTAGCAGCAATAATAAAAAAACTTAGGAAATCGAAATTTCCCAGAAATGAGACCTAGCTAGAACGACTTTTTGCCCTTCAAAACCCTTGTGAGGAAAGGAGCAAAACGGTATCGTTAGAGCCGTTTTTGAGAACCCGAATATATATATATATATATACAAAGATTGCTCATATTATAGTATAAGATTGTATGTTATATCACAAGCCATATCTCAACATGGAAAGTTTCCAGAGGTATCTCACCAACAATGTGCATGATCAACAATGCAAGGCAAAGTTTGTGAAACTGCGCCTTTTGACAAGATCTTGGATCTGCCCACTTTCCAAAGGTAGAGTCAGTGTTAACAATCAGTGTTTTTCCATTTGTTGGAAAAAATGAAGGTTTGATTGTTGTTAGCACCCCGATTTTCAGGTGACTTTTCCGCTTCCAGGCCTTATTATCTCGTTGGCCTCGAAACAGATTTAGAAACGAGACTAAACAGTTGAAATTTAAGGAGGGGAATCATGATCATTCAACCAATAACCAACTGCGTTTTCTTTATGTTCACTTGATAAGGAAAAGAAGACAAAAAGGTACAGTGTAATTGCATATTGGCCTTGTAATGAAAATTGCTTAATACTGTTGGCTGCATGAAAACTGGAGAATGCCTATCTCGATGATGAACAAGCGTGGTTAGGATTGTCTAGTACTGTGACACGATTTTCCTCTGGTCTGCATTTCTTTCTTCCAGTCTTTAAAATACTTTACGAGTACGTAAAGGAAACAATGAAACCACTAATCCATACAAAGATTCTTTAATGGCCCAGATGTACAGGGTGAGTCAAAAGTCGCAGTACACCCTGTTTTTACGAAAACCTTGCAGGAATTGGGAATTCTAAATATTCCAGTAAGGTATGGGTGAGGTGGTCTGTCTTTTACGGTATGTACCGAACATGGCTGCCATCTTGAAATCGGCCATCTTGAATCTAAGTCAATTTTTTTAAATGGAAAGGGGATCGTCTGATATATCAAATAACATGAGCATTTTCTAACAATTTCATTCCTGTAAACAGATTTGAAGTAGCAGATATGGTTCAAACGTTACAACCACATTTTGTTTCATTTTGTAGCAGATAACTGAAGATGGCTTTGACCACGGAGGAGAGAATTGAGGTCATTTTGATGTCTGGAGAATGAAGTTTCCGTGTCATTGCTGCAGATTTTAACAACCGGCACCCAGAAAGACTTCCAATTTCACACAACACTGTCAGGTGCTTAATTAAGAAATTCCGAGAAACTGGGACTGTGTTGAAAAGGCACGGAGTGGCCGTCCAATAAGTGCTACTGACGAGAAAACTTCAACAATGGTTTTGGCGTCCTTCGTCAAGAGCCCACGACGTTTACCAGTAGATGATCGTCAGTGGTTAAATGTTCAATTTCCTGGTCATTGGATTGGATGACGTGGTGCTGTGGAATGGCCACCCAAATCCCCTGATCTCACACCACTTTACTTTTATCTGTGGGGTCATTTAAAGCAACTCGTATATGCAGAGAAAAATCAGAAACAGACACCATCTCCAGCAACGCATTGAAGAAGCGTGTGCAGCATTTCTGTGGAAATCCTTCTGCGAATGCATGACGATTGGATTAAACTCCTTCAAATGTGCCTTGACCAAGAGGAACACCAAGATGAACACATTAAATGGCTGTCCTTTATGGAGAACAGTCCAGCCTGTCATTCCAAACAAAATGTGTTGTAACTTTTGAACCATAATTGCTACTTCAAATCTGTTTACAGGAATGAAATTGTCAGAAAATGCTCATGTTATTTGATATATCACACGACCCCCTTTCCATTTAAAAATATGGACTTAGATTCAAGATGGCCGATTTCAAGATGGCGGCCATGTTCGGTACATATCAACGATATGAAATGAGTAGATCGCTTATGAGCTGCTTTCAGCGCCACCAACGCGTCCCCATTTGAAATCCTGTCGGCCATTTCTTTGGTTGGCAAAAAATGGCCTTCATCGTATGTTTTAGATTTAGAGCCCATGTATGGGCAGTCATGTGTAGGAAAGTGTTAATCTTATGTACTTTAAGTTCATACAAGGTGACAATTAATTATGGCAACAGAAATAGACGCGTCCAGGCGCGAATATATTAAAGCGCCACCAAATAATTTTTAATTCATTGGAATCACTGAAGCAAGTCGTCCGTGTTTCAACTTATTATGAGTTAACTGATGTGTGTTTTGAAATGTCAAGCAAACGCAGTGCAATTTTGGACCTGTTTTGCAAAGGAAAGCATTCAATATGAAATTGTTTGCTCAATGTTGGCAGAGACGTCGTCTCCAAAGCGGTCAAACGGTTCAAAGAGCTTGGCCATGAAGGCGACCGACCAGGAAGAGGAAAAAAGCGTACCACCAACATGTCCAGGAACCGCAAAATCATCAAAAAGCGAGTCCAGCGAAATCCGAGGGTGTCAATGAGACAAATCGTTCGTGAGACCGGAGTCAACCGCGAATCGGTGCGGAAAATGGCAACAGAGGAACTCAAACTCAAGCCTACATACTCCAAAAAAATTCCAGCTCCTCACAGACGAACACAAGCGCAAATGCCGCCAACTCAAGCGTCGCGCCGCAGGTGAGAAATGGAAGCCCATCCTCTTCACAGACGAGAAGCTCTTCACTGTGGAGCAGGCACACAATCACCAAAACGACAGAGGTGGTCAGCAGAGGCACCCGGCACTTCTGCAGTCATCGAACGTCGCCAAAATCCGCAGTCCGTGATTGTCTGGGGTGGAATTCGCGCCAGTGGCCAGACACCCCTCGTTTTCGTGGACCAACGAATCAAAATCAACCAACAAGTTTACCGTCGTGACATTCTCGAGGCTGTGGTACTTCCTTGGGCTCGGTAGCATTTCGGCAATGCGGATTGGACCTTTCAACATAACTCTGCACCAACTCACAGAGCGAAAATGACGCAGGAGTGGTGCAAGAGCCATTTTCCGGTTTTCATCATGTCTCAGCAGTGGCCGCCCTACTAGCCGGATCTCAATCCGATGGATTACAGCGTATGGTCGATCTTGGAAGCCAGGACCTGTGCTAGATGCCACAACAGTTTGGAGTCGCTGAAGAAGTTTCTGCGCCAAGAATGGGACCGATTGTCGCCCGACGACTTGGGACCCATTGCTGAAAATTTCAAGACACGTTTGGGGCTTTGTATCGCCGCCAAAGGAGCCCACTTCGAAACCGAATGAACATGTTATTACCAAGGGACCATGTTCTATTTATTAGTTGCCAGTTTACTTTACTTTTCGTTTTTTGGATTAAAAATTTTGTACATAATTTAATGTCTGTTACCCCCTTCCTATCTTGGATACCAATGTAGTTAGGCAAATTCCAATACAGGGAATGAATAGGAACTTGAGGGTGCTCTATGTGATGAAGCAACTTTCATCATCTCAAATATGCAAATTAGGAGACATCCAAATTCTATTTCGAAAACCGTAAGAGATACACAAAAAAATTCAATTTCACATTTGTATTGGCTTCTACTTCAATGGCAGGGAAACCTCGAAGGAAAGATAGGTCTAAAGTATCCAGTGATGTTTCCCAGCGGTGAAGATGGATATCATTTTAATCTCAGGCAGATCAACAAGAGGTTAAATAAAATCCAGGGGCACACAGGGTTATGAGCTACTCATATACAGCAACAGTCAAAGTGTGACAAACTTATAGTACTTACACAAGTGATCATAATAAGCATTAAATGTCCTATACACATTAGTCCGGAAATGCATAACTGATGATGAGTTACAGAAGTGGACGTGGCTCATTGGCTCACCATCGAACCCTGCTACCCACTCCACCTGTGAACAAATCGTCTCAGCCAACATGAGCAATCGTATACTTTAAATAGGAGCATGCAAATCAACTTCCAATTACCAGACTTTTTGGACGATGTATCTGTGGACACCCGTCGCAACATGTGGTTTCAGCATGATCGTGCGCCACCCCATTTCGCGCATGCTATCGGGACTCTCTTGGAGAAACAATTGGTGAAAGATGGATTGGGCGACGGGGTCCATTGGCATGGCCACCAAGGTCACCGACTTAAGCTCACTGGATTTCTTTTTGTTGGGGGCATTTAAAAAGCATCGTTTATGAAACCCTGGTAGAGTCAGAAGCGGATCTTGTGAAGACATAAAAGACACTCCAGTGCTACTCGACGGAGTGTACAACAACTTACACCGCAGATGCCAAACATGCATTGAGGTTGGAGGCCATCGGATTGAAGAGCTACTGTAACTGCAGTGAAGGCTGTATGCGTTCACTTCTGTAACTCATCAGTTATGCATTTCCGGAATAATATTTATAGGACATAAAATGCTTAGTATGATCACTTGCATAAGTACCACAAGTTTGTAACACTTTGACTGTTACACCCTGTATAAAGAGACAATTACCAGGGGTATTCCAATTAGACCTGGACTTTATTTTTTGTAAATTTTATTGATGTAAAAATCTAAATTTTGATTGTTGGGATGGCAACTACCGCCTGTCATGCAAATAGCACCTAATAAATTTTGAAAATGGTTGTAATCGAAACAATGGCACGTGATCTAATGGTACCCTTATGACACCCTCAAACATTTTCAATGATAAGATATGGCATGTAATATATCAAACAAATTGGGATGATGCATCATGAATGAATATAAGGTAAAATCATTGATAGTCGAAATCGGTTCAAAGGCACCTGGTTCAGTGGAACCATTATGGTTCATTGGAACTTTCAATACAAAGATATGGCATGTAATCAACATTAATGAATACAAGATAAAATTAATGATAATCCATATTGGATCAGAGGTATGTGGTTTAATGGTATCATTATGGTCCATTAACATAGGGCGGTTAAAATTATAGTTCCGCGAATGGTTTAGTTTAACCTTTCGGTACTTGGTTATGTCATTCCTTAATGGTTTATTATTTAACTTGTTCTGTTTACCTACAACTGTAATTATCCCGGACAACGCAGAGGGCCATATATTTAAATGGATGTTGATATCATGGTGGAAAGAAAGTTGGAAGGTTTTTGTGCTATCCATTTTACTTTAACTCCCCACTGGATGGCGCTAAAGCACTTCATTTTCTATACCGTTCTAGATGGAGCAGCTTTCTCTTTTCTTTCTTTTCCATTTAACTAGACTGAGCCACAGCAACGCGTGGCCGGGTAGCTAGTAACATATATTTTTAGACATAATTTAGGAAAGATGTTTGAAATCCTTATTACTGCAAATTTGGTGTTTCATTTTCAAAAGGATTCTTATAAGGGAGGGTCACGGTCTATTGTTGCTAGAATTTGATCATGACTGTTTAAATATTAAAAAAAAGGTAGAAGGAATTATGCAATATTGAATCTATATAATGTAACGGATGCCCCTCCCCCGACTTGTTTTTTCGATTAATAGTGTGGAAAAAGTTCTTGTTAGTTTACTTTTCCCCAGAATAAGTGATTATGCTCATAACGAGCTCAATTAACGCCACCTAAAAAACAAAGCCTGGTCACTGCGTCCTCACACCAGGTTGACAATCCAACTTTCATTGTTTACAACAAACGAGAAAGCACCTGTTGTAATCAGCGTTTTTTCGTTTGTTGTAAACAATGAAAGCTGGATTGTCAGCCCTGGTTTGATGACGCAGTCCACAGGCAGTGAGAAGGCTTTGTTTTTTAGGTGACGTTGGCTCAGTCAACACCACCTAAAGACAAGGCCTGAGCGCGGAAACGTCATACATTGTTAAAACGTCATAAGTAGTCATCTTTAATCGCATTTCTACCAATGATAAGCCCGAAATTATGACTAGGTATGATGATGTAACAATATATGAAATTTCTGTGCGCAGGCCTTCTCTTTAAGTGGTGTTGCCTGAGTGCTGTTTTCAAAATGGCGGCGCTCGCAGGCGGACTGTCTGTGTGAAATAAGCAGAAATAAAAGAATTATTTCATAAATTTGCTTTAATTTTCTTACAAAATCTAACCAAAATAATTAATCTATTAGAGGAACTAATTTTTGCAGATTTCTAAAACCATCATATATGGTTTCGAAATTTTTTATAGAAAAGATGCTTTTTCTCTTCCTCCATAGATGGCTCTACTTTGAAAAAAATGAAACTATATTTATTTGCACGTATGTTGCCATTGTTTTGATTGAAACATAAAGCCATTTAAATAACAAGTTCAAAAACTTAGATTTCGTTAGAAGATTAAAGCAAATTTGTGAAATAATTCTTCTATTCCATCTTATTTCACACAGACAGTCCGCCTGCGAGCGCCGCCATTTTGAAAACAGCACTCAGGCCTTTATCTAGTGGGCTATGTTATGTTGTTGCCTGGCTGCCAGGTAGTGGTTGTTGAAAGATGAAGAAGTAGAAGTTTGGAACGCAAAAAGGCCGCAGGTGAATCGGTTGCAGTGGTTCGGTTCTATGCTACCACTCCTAATCTTTCGAACTGGGAAATAACTACGAGAGACATTAAACTAAGTAACCTTCTTTTATTTGTCATTTTCTTGATGATTACACAATTACCCCTTATCATTCGAATTTGCCAACCATTTTTCGGCTGTTGATAAAAGTTTGGTTCAGTCGACTTCAAATGTTTGGAACGTCAGTGAGCCTCTATCCCTGACGCTGTGAAGACCGCTTCGAACGTTACACTTACCGATACCGAACTTGCCATAGAAAAAGGCTCTACCTTTTTTTATTTCCGTTTGGGTGCCCTATAGTGAAACTTAGGACTGCCGCGATGAAGTCAATCCTGCTAGAAACTGTTAATGATTTACCTTATGAGTGCCTGGGACGCGGGTGGGTAACCCCTTACTAACATTCCCAATTTTCTCCATCCCGGAATGAATGATTTTGATGATTGATTGCCCCCCCCCCCCCCCACTCGTCGTAATCCCCTTTTCTCTCATGGAATTCGCAACGACGCCGCAGTCTGTTCTTCTACGTCAACGTTTAGTCTCCCTGCCCTAACCCACTTGAAAGTCACCCCATTAGTCGTCGGCCCTCGACCCGTCTTAATACGATATTTCAGTAGACCTAAAAAGAGAAATCAAAAGATACATAAAGAGAATAAATAGACTTAACTAAACCTAATGAAGGAACTGATTTAAAAAGATATAATACAGAGGTTGAATCTAAAGTAGAGGGGGGGATTAGAGTTTGACGAATTCTGGGCGAAGACCGTTTACCAGAAGGGTATATCGCAGTTTATTAAGAGAAAAGAGTGGGAAGAAACGTCAGTACGAATTTGAATGCCATAGACACTGTGCCACCTGCGTCAGCCAGTGTAAAAATATGGCAGAAAAATTGGTGATACGCGGGCCATTGGAAAAAGGAAGCAGTGCACGAACAGCAGCCGCCGAAATTTGCAGGGTGGAAGGTCAGGGTGTGACCAATGAACGGACAGCACGACGGTGGTACTCCCTCTTTTCGTCTGGAGACATGGGCCTGGAAGATGCGCCAAGGAGCGGAAGACCCAAAGAAGGGGATGACACAGCCCTACGGCAAAAAGTGGAAGCCAACCCAGGCAGCACCACCCGTGGACTAGCGGCGGACATCGGGACATCACAATCGAGTGTGGTTCGACATCTGAACGCCATGGGAAAGGTCAACAGGAACTACCGAGTTGTGCCCCACGAGCTGAGGCCTGCGCAAGCACAACAACGGGTGAAGCTGTGTCGTCAACTCCTGGAAAAAATCGAGGTTATTCCACATTCAGCGTACAGCCCCGACCTGGCACCTTTCGACCATCTCTTCCGGTCCATGGCGCACTTCCTGCGTGGATGTCGCTTCGCCAATGTCAGTGAGGTCGAAGACGCCGTGCGTGTCTTTTTCGCCCAGAAACCTGAGGAGTAATTTCGCGAGGGCATCCGCCAACTGGCTGATCGTCGGATGAAGACCATCGAGCATGATGGACTCTACTTTGAAGATTAGCAATGAGTGGTTCCTGTCTGGTGCCCATTTAAAAGTTTGCGCGGTGATCGGCTACTACTTTTGACTCAACCTCCGTAATATTTGACTAACCTTGGATAAGGAAAAAAAGGGATAAAGAAATAACGTACAAAAAAAGAGAAAAAGAATAACAAAAGGAAGAAAATCACTTACCCCAGAAAAGTGTTCTTGATCAAATCCAATCGACCGTTTATTATATGTCCTATTAGTGTTAATAGTGTACACTGATTTGAATCCTGAAAATAAAAGTAGGACTAAGGACTAAGACAGACTGAACTCTGAACATATCCTTAATCGAAACTGACTAATTTGTAGATAACTAATTCTCACCGACCCTGTGAGTGAACAGTATTTAACTATTGGGAAAATAACCTCATTAATATCTGCCGAAATAGAAGTTCTTGTTAGTGAGTTTATTCATTATTAGGCTGTTGCCGAATAGAACTGAATCAACCCAGATTTATGTATGTATGTGGTACTAAAAACTATAGCCAATATATAAGGAAGCTGATATAAGTCTTTAGGACCCGGTTAGGGGCATCGAGGCACCAAATACAGTTGAAGCTATAACATTTGAACGGAAAGGCTAGGAACCTGAAATTTTGTATATTCATAGTGTGGCACTAAAAATATTACAAATATACAAAAAAAAAGTAATCTAGGCCCCAGCAGAGCCCCACAGGCCCCAAACACAAGCAAAGCTACAACTTTTAAACGAAAAGATCTAGAAATCTGAAATGTTGTTTACTTATAGAAAATTACTTAAATATTTAGCTTATATACACTAAAAACTGGTATAAGCCTCTTAGGTCTCGATAGGGGCCCTGAAGCCCTAATCACAACTCAAGCTATAACTTTGAACCAGAAGTCCAGAAACTTGAATTCTTGCATATTTATTGTGTGTTACTTAAAATTTTAGCTAATATATACTAAAAATTATATAGTCCTCTGGGGCCCTGGCAGTGGCCCTAAACACAGAGCTATAATGTTTGAACGAAAAGACTTAGAATTCTGAAACTTTGTATTCTTATAGCACTTAGCTAATATACACTAAACCTCTTACGTCTCGACAGGGGCCCTGAAGCTCAAATCACAAATCAAGCTCTAACATTTGAATAATAAAAAGACCTAAGAACTTGAAGTTTTGTATTTTTACAATGCATTACTTAAAAATTATAGAGACTGGTATAGGCCTTGGGGCCCCTGGCGGCCTCAAATACAATTGAAGCTATAACATTTGAATGGAATGGCCTAGAGACCTGAAATTTTGTTTTATTATTATGTGGTATTTAAAAATTTAGCTAATATATATTAAAAATTCTATAAGTCTCTTGGCAGGGGCCATGCGGCCTCAATCTCAAATCAAGCTATAAATTTTAAACCAGAAGTCCAAAAACCTGAAATGTTTCATATATATAGATGGTGTTTCTTAAAATTTTTAGCTATTACACACTAAAACTGATATAGTTCTCTGAGGCCTTCTCAGGGGCTGCGAGGCTCCAAATACAAATCAAGCTATAACTTCTGTACGAAAAGGCCTAAGAACCTGAAAACTTGTATTTGTGCCCCTCCACTTATTATAATCACGAGCCGCTACTGCTCGTAACATTTTGATGCTAAAACGCTTATATCGTTGGATAACGATGCCTTGACTAATTTTTTTTTAGTTTTTATATTCCCCTATATTCGGGGGGGGGGGGGGGGCAAAGACAGTTTGACGATTTCCGTTAAGTTTTGAAGTTAATGACCAACCAATGTACATATGATCCTTTCTTAACAAAGACGTTCACAAAAATTATTTATTCCAAACATATATGTGCTTTTACCTCCAAACACTTTTTTAACTATATATTTTTTGTTCAAATCACTGGCAACAGAGGAAAAAACGTTCTTTTTTCAAAACACGCATTTAACCCTCGTCATAACGAATTGTTTGTTGTGGCAATTGGACAATTCGTAGTAATGAATTAGTACCATTAGAACACGAACCAATGGACCGATTTGGAAAAAAAAAATTAACATGCATTATCATCGATCCTGCGTTTGTGTATCAAATTTCAGCTGTCTACCTTGTCGGGAATTTGGTTTAATATTGATTACAAGATTTGACCTAAACAAACTAACAAACATTGCAAGTTAAATAAAAGGTTTTAAAAATATGAAGCCTTACCGAATAATATAATTTTAAAAATAAAGCTGCAATTTCATGTAGATTGCAAAAGAAACTAAGCGAGAGTGAAGTAAAATCGTTTCGAAAGACCAAAAATGGCCGCCGCCGCAATGAATCTGGTATCGTGTCCAGACCTTGTGTTTATTGACCTTGTTGGGCCGATTGCACATGCAGCGCCACTTTTCAATAGAGTTCACGCCCTACCGGGAGCTAAAAACTTTAGCTTCATTTTAACAATGGAGCTCGATGACCATGAATATCTATAGACCGTAGAAAATTTTGTGATTATTAAAAATCATAAAAAACAGAGCGAAGGGACTATCCATTCTATGAAAAATCCGAAAAACAGGAATATACTGGTGATATACTGGTGATATACAGGTGATATACAGGTGATATACTGGACTTTATTTACCTCTTGTTGACTGGCCTCAGATTAAAATGATATACATCTTCACCACCGGGGAACATCACTGGATACTTTAGACCCAAGTTTTTCTTGCCCTTGACGTAGAAGCTCGTATACCCTCTTGCTCTATTCGAAACTCCCGTTGTTCAGATGTATCCAATGCCCGTATAAATTTTTCTGCTTCAGCTGCAGAGTTTATCTGAGCAATACTCGTTCTTTCTCTTTCCTTTCCAGGCCCATAAATTTTTGCCAATCGTCTGGATGTTTGATAGGGAGCTCAAGGGAACACGTTTGACTCCTTTGCCTCCCTAATAGACGCTGCGTTGTATGTTCTATCACTGCATCATCATTTTATTCTCATTATTTAAGGAAACCACCGTTCAATCATCGCATTATCAGCATCTGAGTTTCCAAAATATTCACATTCACACAGAATATAGTCCAAATGCATTTTTATGAAATGTTTGGATCTACTATGCTACAAAATAAGCTAGGTGATAACCCCGCCGTGGCTCGGACTTTTTTTTTGGATTAAATTTTGCAAGATATTAAAAATAAACACTTGAAAACGCTTAGAATTAATACAGTAAAAATTCTTAATGAAAATTCGAAAAATAATTTTTTAAATGCTCACAATGGATGGACCTCTCCAAGGATGCCACTGCTAGTCTAAATAATTTCTTGCTCACGTAGTTTTACTTTAGATGTACACTTGATGTTGTTGCAATTCCCTTTCTTCTCTCGATGTCTTGAATCAAAACTTGGTCATTCATCACTTTGCGTAGTCTAGCGGTCACCGATTCTTCTATTTACTTGCTTACCATTTGCTCAATACAGCACGGAGCTAAAGGAGTGCTTCCTCTGTCATCTTTCCACTCTTTCTCAATAGTCTGCTAACTCTCCATTATCTCCAGTTACTGATCATTTTAAAAGATTTTCAAGAAATTGTTAAGTACTAAGAACTCTTTTCTAAGAAAAGCCTGAATTAACGGATCGAGCAACGCCGGGCATATCAGCTAGTTCATAATAAATAATAATGAATGCAATCAAACAATGATGATAAAAATAATGTATAGTTAACCTTGGAAACATGGCGTTGACATTAGCCGATTATAATGTAGATAATAAACATACCAAGGTCAAGTTTATACAACGATAGGCCAACACCTTCTGTCTCAGCTTCAGTTGAGAGTGACGTCACGAGTGAAGCGGTTACAATTCGTACGCATGAAGAAATAATTCTAATAATTTTCTATATAAAAATGTTCAAAATTCTTTCTGCAATCATATTTCATATTTTTCTTGTCGATATAATAAAAAAATCGGCCGATAGAAAAACCATTTGATGAAATTAAAAAAAAAACTAATTTAATTAAAGATGGTCTGTAGTCGAGAGTATTTGATTGTAAAATGGCGGCGTCTTGTTTCTACGTGAAGAAAGTAACGTGAAAGAGATGTGTCAGAAATGAAAGACGATAGTTTCCACGAGGAGGATTAAAATATTTTAAACATTAATTTTAAAAAATGATATCGGACAGATACCATTCGACTAATCTACTTTCGAGAAGCCACGCGGACGATCTAACATAGTACAAGACTAACGGCGGAAGGATATGATGTTGGGCACTATGCTCGGTAAAGGACATCATTCCGTTACGTCACTCTCAACTGAAGCTGAGACGGGTGGTGTTGGATACGCCCGTCGTGTTTGTATCAACAATGGTGATAACAACAAAGAATTTACCAACTATATGCAAAGCAAAGCAAATTTGTGCCGTGACGAATTCTTTAGCAAAACAATTGTTTGCGCGTGCCTCGTGATTCTTATAAAAGCATTGAATTGCTGGAAAGCAAACACTGAAAATGTCGTTAACAATGTAAAAAAATGTAACACACTTTTGGATCACCCGGTTTGTAACGTTCATTAATATATCTGATGAAGATTCCATCCCGCCTCTGCGAATTCTAAAACAGGATGGAATTTGCAACAATACATAGAATTCTTGTTGTTCGGGCTTTTTTTAGACTTGATAGTTCTTAGAAACTGAACATTTTCTTGAAATTCTATAAAAATAAATAGTCACTAGAGATAATGGAGAGTTAGAGAACTATTGAGAAACAACGCTGGGGATATTAGCTGGGATATTCCATCTTCTCTTTGAATCTACTTGACATTACGTATAGTGATGCATTGGCCTATTAAAATTAAAAGGTGTAAAGTTAACACAAATACGGAATCAGTTGAAGCGCGCCTCCTTATTAACACTCCAGAGGTGGTGCGGGTGTTTGTAACACGGGTGGTGGCGCGCGGTCTCTGAGACCGCATTTTGAAACTACTTTTTTTTAACGTTCAAAAATGAAATTCATGAATATTTTTTATCTATCACTTAATTTACCTCATTTCTAATAGAACACCTCAAAAAACTTTCCAGTATTATCTAAAAAACGCAACTTTTAGAAAGAAATTTTAAAACCCTTCTTTTTCCGTCAAAATTAGACATGAATATTTCAGGAAAGGCTTTTATAAAAATAAAATAGTTGATAATTGATACTTTGCATTATTTTTACTTTTCATGCATAAAAGAAAACCATTATAAAAATGAATAATAGCAATCATTTCTCAGAGGATAAAAATTCACGTCCTATAAATGTGAATCAAGAGAAGAAATCGTGGATTGTGGCATACTGATTTCTAGAAGGGTCCAAGTTAGGAGAATACAGAAGTGGTCATTTGTTTCTTTTAAATTCATAAGAAGATATTCACAAAAATGTAGTGATGCGGTCTCTGAGACCGTGCGCCATCTTTGGAGTGTTAAACTGATTTAACGATAAATACCGAATTCTTTTCCACATTATACTCAGTGAAAGACTACTGAAATAGAGAACAAGAGTCTTCTCCTAAAATAGGTCGACCATGTTCCCCAAAAGGAGGGGAGTCATGGACAATGTGTAATTTTAACGTCCACGAAACATGAAATTAGCTGATTGTTCTGATCGTTCATCAGCGATCACGTTCATTAACGCCACCGCAAAACCACCGGCTGCACAATTAACTCAGAGAACCATCATCTATGTCAAATGGAAACCGTCGTCGGTAGGAGGAGGAGGAGGCAAACGTGATTTCCTCTTCTTCTTCGAGTCCTGCAGGTGAAATGACTAATGAGGACGGGAGCGACTTTTTAGAAGAAAATGGTTGTCTCCAGGGGGTGTTTCTGGGGTCCTCCTCGCTTTCATTTTTTTTTCTCTCTTTCTTCTGCCTATTTTTTCTCCGTCCCCTTTGAGTATCGGTCTTGTCAATCGCGGGTTGAGGAGAAACATGCTTTTTATCTGTTGATGGTGAAAAATGGGGAATGACATTTATACGAGGGTGGAGCGAAATCCACTTATCGTATACAAAAAATATATTCGCGCCATTAAGGAGGAAAACAAAGATACAAAAAAAAACAAGCCATAGCAAATCGAAATACGTAATACAATATTTCGAAAATCGAAAAAGAATGCCATATTCTTTCGTTTTATCTCATTCCCGTTCGAATGACATATTACATGCCCTATGTTGCGATCAAAAACAATTCTAAAGGTCACGTGATAGTTAGACTGATTTCCTAAGTGACTCATGTGATTGTATAAAGTTGTTACCTATTTTAATTAATAGCAGTCAGTTTCCACAGATCAAAATTTTATTAGTGCAATAGCAAACAGGTAAACAAAAAACCGAAGTATTTAGACTTCAATCTAAATACATAAAACAAAGTCGGGTTAGACCATTTATAACTCAAGAACGGCTGATCCGATTTTAATGATCTCTGATTTGTCGGATTCGTCTCCGCCCCGAATAGCAGAAAAAAAATATTAAAATATCGGAAAAATTCACGGAAAAAGGGGGGGGGGGGGAAAGGGGGGTTGAAAGTTTGTTAACACATTAACTGGTGTTGCACTATACAGGGTGTAAATTTTAAGTTGACAAAGCAGAATAACTCGAAAAATAAGCTTCACACGAAAAAATGCGTAGAATCCAAAGTTGATTATTTTCGAGGGGGCATCTGCTGGTGCTAAAATTAGCCCACCCCCCCCCCGGCCCCTGGGGGTGGGGCGGGGGGCAACTTTAAAATTTCAAATGGGAACCCCTATTTTTTATTGCAGATTCAGGTCCTACATAAAAAACTACGTACATTTTGTCTGAAACATTTTTTTTATTTTTGGTAGATGGCGCTGTAATTCAAGAAAATCCATTTTCTCATTTTTGCGTGGAAATAACTAATTTATTATTCATTTCGATTCCTACATTGTTTTAACTACAATGTAATTTGAAGACATTTCGTCAACAAACAAATAACGTAAACATTGGCATTTTTTTCAGAATGTTTACATTTTAAATTCTGATCTTTAGAAGAAAAGATTGTAATTTTTCAACTGTTTTTGTGAGTGTACAACGCCGTATTGCTTTTGAATTTACATTATGAATTATCTTTCTGTGGAAGAAAAAATTGAGATGGTGTACATTTATGGAGAAAGTGGGAGAAATTTTGATAATGCAGTCGCGCTTTATGCTCAGCGTTTTCCTGGCCAAACGCGATCACGGTCTTCTTTTGTTCGAGTTATTAAACAATTTACTGCGGAAGGTAGTGTGAACCAGAAAAAAAGAACCCGTGCAGCTACTGTTTGTGGAGAAAACAATCAAGTGTCAGTCCTAGCTGCTGTGGCTCATAATCCACATGCGAGCACAAGAGAAATATCAAGGCAATCAGGAATTTCACATATGAGTGTTTGGAAAATGCTGAAGCTCCACAAATTTCATCCATATCATGTATCTATGCATCAGGAACTACATGGCAATGACCACCAAAACCGTCTAACGTTTTGTCACTGGGCACTTCAGCAGATGCAAACAAACCAACATTTTTTTGCACGAGTTCTTTTCTCCGATGAGTCAACATTCACAAACCACGGGGAAGTTAATCGACATAACATGCATTACTGGAGTGAACAGAACCCACACTGGATTCGAGAAGTCAACCATCAGCGACCTTGGTCAATTAATGTTTGGTGTGGGATAATTGGCGATAAACTTATCGGTCCATATTTTATAGACGGTAATTTGAATGGCAACAAATATCGTAACCTACTTGAAAATGAACTACCAGATCTACTTGAAGACCTGAGTATTGAACTTCGACAACACATGTGGTTTCAACATGATGGTTGTCCAGCGCATTATTCATTAGTAGCGCGCGAAGTACTACATCGACTTTACCATGGTCGCTGGATCGGCAGGGAAGGTCCTGTGAATTGGCCAGCCAGATCGCCTGACCTTACATCGCCAGATTTTTTCTTATGGGGTTACCTCAAAGATATCGTTTATAAGGAAACGCCAACCACTCGCGAAAACATGATTCAAAGAATAAGAGATGCTTGCGCTGCAATTACACCAGACATGTTATCAAGATGTGTTCAGGAATTTACAAAACGAGTCAATAAATGCATCGAAGTTGGAGGTCATCAATTTGAACATTTAATTTCATAAAACGGCGAGATGCAAGGGATTTAAGGACAACAAGCAGGCCGAAAGTGAGAGGCGAGGGGACTCACTGGAAATACAAGCACCCCGAAATTCATTTACTTGCAAGTATTTGCAAATAAGAAAAAATAAAACGAAAACAATCGGTCCTTTTAAGGACCACCAAATCTTAAACGGGAATAACTTCATCTTTACACAGTCTTTTACTTTTTTACTCTGTTAGTTAATGAGTTCACTCGTTAGTACGTAGGATGTTCGGTTAGTTAGTTAGCTAATCAGTTGATTTGTTTGATAATTATAAAGTTGTGTGGCCTCATGACCACGAAACAAAACAAAATTATCCTAATCCGCGGCAAAAAATAATAAAATAATAACTTTGCGGCAAAATTTACGAAGTAAATAAGTATTTTTTATTTCTCCGTAACCATTTCCACGCAAAAATGAGAAAATGGATTTTCTTGAATTACAGCGCCATCTACCAAAAATAAAAAAAAATGTTTCAGACAAAATGTACGTAGTTTTTTATGTAGGACCTGAATCTGCAATAAAAAATAGGGGTTCCCATTTGAAATTTTAAAGTTGCCCCCCGCCCCACCCCCAGGGGCCGGGGGGGGGGGGTGGGCTAATTTTAGCACCAGCAGATGCCCCCTCGAAAATAATCAACTTTGGATTATACGCATTTTTTCGTGTGAAGCTTATTTTTCGAGTTATTCTGCTTTGTCAACTTAAAATTTACACCCTGTATACTGTCCGAGCGATGTGTATGCCGGAGCGCTTCCGTGATGGAGTAGCCAGTCTTTCTTCTTCCACATCTCTGGCTTTTGCGCCTCACTTTTTCCCTCAAAACGTTTCGTATGACAGTCCAAGGTGGTCACAAACATCACGAATGGTCTGACTTCGTTCCTCTCAGATCACGTCACGCATTTTCGTGGTCATTTCCAGAGGTGTGCTTGTTGACGGTCGACCAGAATGCTTGTCGTCTTCCACAGACTCCCGACCATCTTTAAAACGCTTAAGCCACTCAAATGTTTGGGTTTGGCCTAAAGCTTGTTCACCAAAAGCATCCTTCAACAGTCTGTGGGTTTCAGTCGTACTTTTCTTCAGCTTTTATATCAAGAACCGCAACACGACCAACATAGGATGACACCGCTTGGCACAATTACAGCTGAGGCGTACTCCTAACACCATCTGTCGGCAAAACTTCGTATATCTTCTGTTTGGTAAGAATAAAACAATTTCGGGAAATTTTGGATAGCACCTCGTATGGTGAGTGCCCACCAATCAGAAGAAAAGGTTTCCAAGTTGTTTGACATTGTTGCTAAGTAAAATTAAACAATGTTTAATAATTGAAATTGGAAATTTAGCTGGACACGCCCAGTTTTTCTTTCGTTGGACAAAGTAAAGAAGAAGAAAAACAAAACTGCTTATCTCATTGTTTAGTAAGAAAAACTTTGGACGATTGAAAGCATGCCTGATGTTTGTTGGATTGTTGCGACGATGAGCAACAATGAACCAGTCGTGAGATTTCGAAGAAAAGCTTCCAGCGAACGAGGCGGTAAGTTCAAAGTTTTTTTTTTTTATGAGCTCGGAATGCGGACGATAATGCAGCCGAGGTGGCAGACATAATGCTTTCGAATGCCGGAGAGGCATGGAGAATTTTTTAGGCCTCTTGTAGAGCAGTGCCAATATAAAGGTTGATAAGCTCTCACTCTGATTAATTTATTATCCTTAGCTAAATTAAACTGGAGTGGTTTGGCTATATAATTAGGAAAAAAAACCCATTATCTTCTATGAAGTAACGATAAGCTGATGAAACACCTGAAACTTTTTGAACGAGCTCGACACTGTTTCCTTCGACAGCGACTATTTATTCACCGCACCTTCGGTAAGGTATAATGAGTTTGGGCATGTTTTTTACCATGAATAGTTTCCCAACTCCTAATCGACTTAGGATTTTGCGACAGAATTTTTGATGGAGAAGACCAAGCTGCTGAGTTGTGCCTAGCGCTTGGAACGACAACATTACCTTTTTACCGGATCAATGAAGGAGACGATTGCGATGATGGGACCGATGGGATCGAAGCTCCATTCTTCAGAGAAAATCCACCGACGAGTTCTCACTTACGTGCAAGGTTCCATGGATGTAATCTCATTTGGGATTGGATCACGAGATAACTTCGTGTCGGAAAAAGATGACGTCAACACCCCAATTGATGAGTGGTAACTACACTACTGTTTATAAAAATCGCAACACCCTGATGGAATGGTCTAATCCATATGCAATTTGCAATATTTGCATACAATGGGTCAGAGTATAAATGATTAGATTTTCAGAGTAATTGCTTGAAAGAACACCATGCCTCGACGACGACGAAAGGTACCATATCAACAGCTGACAGACTTTGAAAGAGGACGCATAATTGGTCTGCGTGAAGCGGGATGGTCGTATCGTGACATTGCTGCTCGTGTAGGACGTAATGCAACGACAATTATGCGTGCATGGAGGCAGTGGAGCGAAGAGAACAGGGCACACCGAAGACCAGGCTCAGGAAGACCCAGCACGACGACACCGCGAGATGACAGACACCTCTATCGCATGTGTGTAGCAGATCGTACAGCCACTTCCACAGTGTTAGCACAACAGTGGGGTGCTACAGTAGGCAGGACAATGTCTGCTAGCACTGTACAACGCCGTTTGATTTCCAGAGGATTGATGGCACGAGTACCATTGTTGCGGATTCCTTTGACTCAAAACCACCGGCGCCTCAGGTTTCAATGGGCCCATCAACACCAACAGTGGCAAGCTGAATGGCAACAAGTTGTGTTTTCGGATGAGTCAAGGTTTAACTTGCAGCACCATGACGGCAGGATGCGAGTCAGAAGACATCGTGGCGAGCGCGACCTTCCAGAATGCATCCTGCAGCGTCATTCAGGACAAACGCCAGGGGTGATGGTGTGGGGTGCAATCAGTTACCATGGCCGTTCCCGTCTGATCAGAATCCATGGCAATCTGAACAGTGACCGGTACATCAGGGAAGTTGTGCAACCCGAGGTCATCCCCTTCCTGCAGAACCTTCCAGGTGCTGTATTCCAACAGGACAATGCAGGACAATGACCGCATGTGGCCAGAAATGTCCTCGCCTTTTTCCAAGCACATCAGACGCCCTTGTTCCCCTGGCCTGCTCGTTCACCAGACATGTCCCCAATCGAACATGTGTGGGACAGGGTTGCTCATCGATTGGCTCGTCAGACTCCTGCAGCAGCAACTGTGGATGAACTGTGTCTATACCCGTGTAGACAGAGCACGGCAGGACATTTCCCCAGGCCCTTATTCAGAGCTTGTTTGACTCAATGCCACGACGTTTAGAGGCTGTAATTGCATCCCACGGTGGTTTCACCCGATACTAATGTGACAATAAAACCCATTGTATTGACCTGAAAATCTAATGGTTTCTTTTCTGACCCATGATATGCAAATGCTCCAAATTTAATGCAGATTGGGCTATTCCATCAGGGTGTTGCCATTTTTATAAACAGTAGTGTAGATTTAAGAACAGTTACGTCCTATTAACCTATTAATATGCCCCGTTCATGCTCTTCTCCATCCTTACCCGCCCTCACTCCCCTGTCTCTCTCTTGAAGAATGATACCTGCCAAATAACGCAAGCAAGAATACGTTGCTCAAGATTCAGGGTTGTGAACGAACTTTAAAAGTTAAATGCATTAAGAAGACTCTTTTGATGTACTGGGTTCCTGGGAGAAGTGAGTTTAATCAGGAGAAAAGTAGCTTGCCTTTTGTGTATTGATCTCGAGAACTAATTTTAAATGAACTGATACTGAAGGAAAATACAAAGCAGGAAGCCTAGACGAATTCTTTCCTTACACCCTTAAATCTTTTTTTTAGTTTTTCTGGTATCCGGTGCGGAAAGGTCTTTCGACCTGCGTTTAGAATAACTCTGAGATGTCGAGATTTATTGGATACTTGACTCAGCACGGACGGTGGTCCTTTCGAGAAAGATCGACGTTGCGAATCTTATGAGATATCTACTGTTTAGTTTCTTGGATGTACGAAGGCGAAAGAAAATTGGGATTTACGTTTCGGTCGACCAGAAATAATGGGGAACAATAGTTAGACGTTAATTACTTTACTTTTTTGAAGTTTGTTTTAATTCTGGTCCGTTGGCCAGACAACTCAGAATCAGTTGTATTTGAATCTTTAAAAGAATTGTTTATCAAAACCTAGAGTTATAGTGTGTTATCAGATTGTTACATATCAAATGTCGGATTGCAGAGGTCATCTTTAATGGCCCTCTAGAAAGGACACTTTCACACGTGCTATTCGAAATAAGCCCCATTGCAATCCAAACATTATTGCCAACGATTTGGCAGCTTCTCGACCCCTCTCCGATAGAATCCATGGTCACGGGACTCAATAAACTCCCGGAATGCGTTCTGGACGTCTACTTGGGTTAGGAATATTTTCCTCCGGAGAAAATTGTAAAGGCTCTGGAAAAGATGGTAGTCGGTAAGGGAGAGGTCCGTAGCCTAGAGCCTGTAGCGCCTGCACGGTCGTTCGTCATGCAGCAGAGGGACGCCTTTTACAAGTGCAGGTTGTTGCTGACACAGTTTTGTGTGCATACGATGCAGTTCACGACAGTCGGTCGCAGCGGTGATCGTCTCCCCCTGTAATGCATTACACCACGGTTGTTCCACCAAACTGTATCCATGAGCTTCCTGGGGTGCAACGGGGGTTTAAGGAACTGTCGCGGGGGTTCATCAGCATCCAGCCACTGTGCTGACCATTTCCTATTGTCGTATAGGATCCACTTCTCGTCGCAGATGACAATGCGATCAAGAATCCCCACTTCTTCATGGCGCAAAAGCAATTCCGTACACACCTCCAACCGACGCTCTTTTTGGTTTTCCGTAAGTTCATGTGGGATCCATTTGTCCTGCTTTTTCATCTTGCCGATGGTCCTAAGGTGTCTACTGAGAGTCAACGCTGATACAGCATGATCCCCTGCAAGGTCCCGAACAGTTTTTGACGGGTCTTCTTCCACAGATCGCTTCAGATCAGCGTCATTCAACACATTAGGCGGTCTGCCGCGTGGTTCATTTGCCAGGTCCGTCACTCCCCCCCCCCCCCCCCGGAATTTTCGGAACCAACGTTGGACAGTACGTTCGTTTATGGTGCCTACACCGAATACCTTATTGATGTTTCGAGAGGCGTTGAATGCATGAACTCGTAATGCATTATCACACCTAATACGTATGAAGTCATGACTGTCTTAGCTTGGGTATTAAATATCATCGCTGATAGGTTGATCTCTGGGAATGTACCAGTTGGTTATGGGTACTTGCTACTAAACGTGGAAACCGTGCTGAAGCGCTGAACCCACGTCGAAATCCTACATTTGATTTGTAACGACCTGATATTTGTTAGTTTAGACGATGACGGGAACTCCCTAACCCATAATTTGCCTAGATGGTTTTTGATTTTGGAAAGGTTAAGCATTTGTCCAATGCGGGAGGTTTTAGGTTGTTGGTAGTTATAGGACGAAGAAAGCGTTACAGTAGCTATACAGGGTGTTTTTGAATTGAGTACAGATTTTTTGGGAGATGATAGAAGAGGTCCTTATAAATATTTTTTGTCACATGAACATGGGGTCCCCGCAGCTCCGTTTACTTACAATACTGCATTGAACAATCAAATGACACCGGGACGCAGTGTGCGTAGGTAGGCCTAGATTATTTTATTTTTAACTATTAACACAAGCAATCTACTGTATGACTTTTACAGTAATTGTTCGAAATGACCGCCATTTGCTTCATAGCACAATTCGCAACGCCTTATGATGGATTGATGTACGCGTGGAAACAGTTGATTTGCACGGTCGCTGATGTCACCTGTTGCCGCAACAACACGAGCCGCCAATTCTTCTTCGGTATCTACGGGTTCGGAGTACACCGTTGATTTTATGCTTCCCCATAAAAAAAATCCATCGGTGTGAGATCTGGCGATCTCGGTGGCCAAGCAACTTGTCCGCCACGACCAATCCAACGACCAGGTTATGTCTCATTTAGGTAATCTCTAACTGCTCTTGTGTAATGCGAAGGTGCGCCGTCCTGTTGAAACCACATCAAATAAACTAGGCCTACCGACGCACACTGCGTCCCGGTGTCATTTGATTGTTCAATGCAGTATTGTAAGTAAACGGAGCTGCGGGGACCCCATGTTCATATGACAAAAAATACTTCTAAGGACCTCTTCTATCATCTCCCAAAAAAACTGTACTCAATTCAAAAACACCCTGTATATACGTATGTGACCAATTTTGTGAAGTTAACTCCTCTGATACGGTAAAGAGCAGAACCGAATAAAAATTAAATGTACCTAGAGGGTACCTTTCATTCTGCTTTGAAGTATATTTTATGTAAATTGGTTAAGTCTTTTTTGAGATTTTTTTTTCTAAAAATGTAGAAATAGCTGTAGCATGCATTCTAACGATCCGAACAAAATAAACTCGTCATGGACAGAGTCTTCTTATTCAGTTAAATTTTTTTGTAAATAACTTGTTTGGCTCTCATGAGCCATTTTGGAGTAATGGGTTCAAATCAAAATGCGTTGGCCTGTGTGAATGTACTCTTACGCTATTTCAATTTATTTTCTTTCGGATTTGGTATTAAGTCGTTATTGTCAAAATTCAATGGCTTTATATTTTTTAGACGCACCTTAGTTCAATTCAGTTTAGAAAAATAAACTGCTTGTTTGTTTGAATATACCCATCACTAAGTCTAATAAGTGTGTGTATTCAAATATTGAACATAAATGAATACTAGAATTCTTAGAAAACTAATGACCCCCTTTATTTAATTTAGCAAGCAGGCGTTATTTATTTGACTTTAACGAAATTGTCAACATTCATAGTAAACAAGAAATTTATCCCCCCTGAGGAGGGTAGAGGAAAGTAGCGGAAGCTCTGGGTTCGTCTATTTTTTACCCCCACTTTTTATCCACCCCTTTTTTTTAAAAAAATTGATTTTCTCGACCATTAGGTACAGAACACCAAGATCAATTCGTAACCAAAGACACTCAGCTGTTCGCGATCGTCCTTTCTGAGGGCCCGTTGAAGTAGCCCAAAGCCACAAAAATCCTTAGGCGATGCGTCCGGCGACTTGACAATTATGTCGCTGAAAGGAACGGAATGAATCGGATTCCGGTATCTTTTTGCATGCGTTCCAAGAACAGGCGAGTTGACGCGGCCTTGTGACTCGACATCTTGCGTTGGTGCAGGACTACTTTTGTCCGGGCGTTTGACCTGTGGCATTATGTCTACATTCTTTTCAGACCAATCTTATCATGATCTTTGGTCAGGGAAAATTATTTGTTTTCTATGAAACAGTAATAAGAAGTCATGAATGGCATATTTTCAGGATCAATAGTATTTGTTTTCACAATGTGCATCCATCCGTATGTCTATCTGTTGCTGCTCTAGCGTTCGAATTTTTGACTTCCGTTTTCTTCATCCGGCAAAATGACATCCTGAGTTCGTTGATGGAAAAAAGCGTTTAATTACTTCTGGTTCAAAAGGCCCCAAAAACCGGGGGGGGGGGCATGTTTTCCACAATGCAATTCTATGTCTAAATAGCCTATGCGTTAATCAATGCATTTCTCTCTTCACCATTCGATAACTAAGGCGGAAGCCTTGTCAATAAAAAGACCATGATGATCAAAATCAGTCAAAATTTGTTTAATGGTACGCGTAGTAATGGTGCCATTATGGTCCTATTGGAACCTTTCAATGCCAAGATATATCAAACAATTTGTAATGACGTGTCATGAATGAATATAACAAGAAATTAAAGATAGTCGAAATTGATTTGGCGTTACGTGTTTTAATGGTACCATTTTGGCACCTGTAGAAATTTCAATGCTAAGGTATGGCATGTAATTTGGAAATGCTACAACAAATTTGTAATAACATGTCATGAATAAATATAACTTAAAATTATTGATAGTCGACAGTGGTTCAATGGTACGTTTTGTAACGGTGCCATTGGAAACTTTCAATGCTAAGACATAGCATGTAACATATCAAACAACTTATAATGGCATGGCATGAATAAATATAACGTAAAATTAAAGCTAGTCAAAATTGGTTCAATGGTCCTCGATGTTAAAGAAAGGTAAGTCATGAATGAAATACCATGTATAGTTTGTAGCGGGGAACAAAATTTTTCCTATAATCCTTACTTATAAGATAATGCAACTTATACGAGGTACGAATGTCATTACAGTAGGTGTTCAAAATGCCGACCCTGAGCCTCGATGCAGGTATTTAGTCTGCGGACGAGATTCTCGCGAACTCTGATGTAGATGTGGGTGATCACGGTCTGGAAAACGCTGTTGGTAAATCCTTTCCGCTTCAGTAGCATTACCCTGTGCCTCGCCGTAGACGAGATGCATGTCATCCAGCTCCGCATTAGTTAAGCGATCCATTGAACGATAATGGAATTACATGTTTCGTTCCCTCTATTTTAAAGGAGAGAACACGAGCAATTTACATGTTTAGATCCTAATTTACATGGACCCTACCATTGCCGTCCGGATAACGCACATCCATTCCTACCTCCTACAAGTTGCTCTCAGTGTGGGGAAACGTGTCTGTCTGTCTGTCCGTAACTCTAACTCCTCCATGGCTATGAAAGATTTTCAATATATGTTTTTGTTATTCGATTAATACAGTTCATGACACAAATCAATCACAAAGATGATCGAAATCGGTTCAATAGCACGTGCACAAATGGTACCTTCATGACCCCACCTAGCAATTTTCAATGGTAAGAGATATTAAGTAAGACATCAAACAAATCGTAACGACGAGATATAAGCGGTTATTAATTACTGTTTTCGCCAATTGATAAATATGGTTCCGCGAATGAACCATTTTGAAAATAGTCGTAATCTATACAATGGCACGTGCCCTAATGGTACCCTTATGACACTGTCTAAAATTTTCAATGATAATATTTAGCAATTAGTATATTAAACAACTCAAAATAATAAAATAAGAGCGAATAAAACGTTATTAAGTACGTTTTCTCCCCTGCATGCTCAGTCGAGTTCATATTCGTAGATCGTGCTGGCCACCCATTATGGTACCCTCTAAAATTTTCGCTGCTAAGATATAGCGTGTAATACATCAAACGACACGTAACGACCTCCCAAGTACGAATATATGAGAGGAATTACAAAGTTCGAAGATGGTCGACATTTCTTCAAGGGCACATGTGCTATTGATACCACTGTTGTACCACTGGAAATTTTCATTGCTAAGATATGGCATGTAATATATCAAACGACTCGGAACGACCTGTTATGAACGAAAATATAAAATTCGAAGATGGATGAATTTGATTCAGTGGTGCATGTTCGAATGAAACAATTAAGGTATCATTGAAAAATTTTTCAATGTTAAAATATGCCATGTAATATATCAAACAACTTGTAACGACATGCTAGGAACGAATATATAAGAGTAATTATAAAGTTCGAAGATGGTCGATATTTATACAGGGGCACCTGTGCTAATGATACCACTATTGTAAAACTGGAAATTTTCAATACTAAGATAGGGTATGTAACATATCAAACAACAAGTAAGAACATGCCATGAATGAATATATAAGAACAATTATAAATCAATGGAACCTGTTTTCAGGTTTTTAAAAGTAATTAAAAATTTTTAGATGATTACTCACCAGCCGTGTTCGTTTTGTAGTTTGAACTGCAGAATAGCAATTTTGTGAGTTAAAATCTCACTAGTGAGATAGTATATGTGAGATGGATTGCAACACGAAAATTTCGAGAATAGGGCCCCTGGTCGGGTGTAATGCTCGACTATAAGTAGGACGATTCCTCTTCCTGTTTGGCATCTGCAAAACAGGAAGAGTACATTTAAGAATAAATAGTTAAATCTACGTTTTTTTTAGGAAAAGACTCTAAATAAAAGAAAATACACAAACGTCGATATCTCACACACGATCGAAACTAGATGTAATATTTATAGGACATTTTTGTTCCATTTGAATCATACAATGTTCCTAAACAATTATGCTGGATAAGTTTGGGTCACCCTGTATATGATTTTTCCTCCTTACCCTTATCCCAAGTGGACAGTTCCGTTGTTATTTTTAGAAACATTTAAGAGTAAAACAGTAAGGCATAATCAAATGTAGTAATACACACACATTAGACGGAAACATTTGGTCAAAAATGTCTGTCTATAGTGTCATGCAGAAATGCTGGAAATGATCAGAATGCATGGTGAATGCAATAGAAACTATCGAATATTGCAGTAATTCCTCAATTCAATACCAGTCCATGCACTTGAAAGAGAGCAGGAGTAGCAGTTGAGGATGGATTTTTGTAAGTTTATATTAGCTAAGCTAGACGTCAACTGTTATTTTAATAATTGCATTCTGTAGAGTGGCGAGTCTACGTTCATTCAAGATGGTATTAGAGATTTATTTATTATTTATTTAGTTGTTTTATTTAAATTAATTAAACCCCTCACCAGGGCCCGTATGACCGAAGGGCCGACATGTTAGGAAGCAATAATGTAAAGTTACAAATTAATAACAATCAAATACAAGGTTTTAGTATGTTAGTCGTTAGTAGATGGGATTTCAGTGCCTTTTTGAATTGACTAAGGGTAGGTAGGAAGCGGATGGTTTCTGGAAGAGAAGACCACCATATGATTCCTAAATAGGAGATACACCTCCTGATGTACTGTAGTTCTGTCCAACTAAAGAATGACGAACGGAAGCCGAGAAACGGGTGTCATAAGAATGGTGGTCAGGGTGAGTTTGAATAAGTATCGGAGTTGAGTTGTTGATTAATTATTT
The DNA here is from genome assembly GCA_023313115.1 of Rhysida immarginata. Lineage (NCBI taxonomy): Eukaryota > Metazoa > Arthropoda > Chilopoda > Scolopendromorpha > Scolopendridae > Rhysida > Rhysida immarginata. The sequence continues at coordinate 424,668 of JAHWFO010001731.1, read as the reverse complement.
TGTAAATAAATAAACATGGTTGAATAGGATAAATTAATGAAATTGGTAAGATTCCCAAGGTGCAAAATACTGAGAAACAGAGAAAGATTTGGGCAATTTTAGTAGACAGAGAAATGACGTTGTAATGTCTGTCTCAAAAGTATAGAGACTCACCTAAATAAACAACAATGTTCAAGCCTTGTTCAAATAAAGTTACCATTGGACTTAATTACTTGAAACACTCTATCTTTCATTGATGAGATCGAGTTTTGAAGAAGAACTTGCATCCAAATTAAACCAAACCATTTCGATTTCACTTTTCAATTCTGCAATGGAAGAGTACTGTCTACTATTTACATAAAATTTGTGTGTCATCACTGCCCAAAGGTTCTCAATAGGATTCAAATCCGGACTTTTGGCTGGCCAATTCATCACATTGATACCCTGTGCTTCAAACCACTGTTTTGTTGACCGCGATTTGTGTATACTAGCATTGTCCTGCTGAAAAATGCCATTGTTCCCAACCAATAAAGACATGAAAGGTACCAAGTGGTTTTCCAGTGTTTCTTGGTACTTTAAGGAGTTTTGTCTCCCAGTCAAAAATGCCAAACTGGTAGTCCCATTAAAGGAGAATCCACCCTACACCATCACACTTCCACCGCCTTGCTGGTTGCTATAAAAGGATTCTGGTTCCTTCCTCAAATCATGTCAGTAAAATGCATTTCCATCGGGACCATCCACGTTCCACTTCTTTTCATCAGAAAAAATTACAGAAAGCCACTCATCTGTCCACGACAGACGCTCCCGAGCCCATTCCAATCGAACTCTCTTGTACTCCTTGCAAGACGTGGTTAGACGTGGTTTTGTCTTCTTCCTGGTGTAAACAAGTACATGATTTGCCTTAATTTTTCTGTGTACAGTATCTTTGGATATTTGTCCACCCAATTCACGTGATATTTTCCATAAGGAATTTGTACCAGTAGCAGCAAGCCGAAAAATCTGGCGCACATCTCGTTCAGTAGTGCTTGTTGGCCGTCCTGTTCTGTTCTTAGCTTCACATATCCGTTGCTCTACAATGATTTTGTGTACAACAGACTTGGATCTTCCAATTTCAGCAGAAATTTCTCTGTCTTGCCATTTGCTGTCAACCTCCAGATTTCACTTATTTCATCTTTAGAAATGTCTTTTCCACGAAGCATGTTTATTGTCACTCTTTATTGTGCAGGACTTAAATACAAATTATAACTTACTTTATAATTTGGACTATTCCAAAGGATAAATTTTATTTAAAACAGCAGGAGGAGAGTCATTCAGTTTGGAGGAGAGTCTCTATACTTTTGAGACACTTTTTTGTACTGATTATTTGAAAATATTTTTTTGTAAAAAAACGAAAAGCTATTTATTTTTGAAAATATGTAATAATCATGTTCACAGTGTGAATAAATAGTGTTTTATTTGGTATGGTCAAAAAATTTACTGATGTGCTAATGTGACAGTTTTTGCAAAGTCTCTATACTTTTGAGACAGACTTTAGATACATCGGAGTATGAAATTTGTAGACAGACAGCATAGATATAGACAGTGGGTTCGATTCTGGATATCCTAAAGACATACCTTAAGTTCTGGCTATTCACATTTTGCTTCATCAACGAGTTATATCTGATAATATTAAGACCTATCCTCATTTTAGGACTAGATCTGCGATTCTTGAATGTATCTACTCAAGAATAGATAATGAAGCCTAATGAAAAGCTCAACACAAAAGTAATCAACACACCTGTTTATTTAATGTTAATTAAACATTACCATTAAACAATTTATAATTAACAATTAAAAAAAAGAGATACTAAGTTCAAGAAACCGATGGACAAGTATAAAAAAAATTGCTTCCGTTCGATGCAATAATTCCTCCCACGTTTCATGTTCATTGCTGATGGTGAAAGCAGATAGCCAATGACTGGCCATAAATATTCAAGTTCCACGAGCAGATGGGATGCACGAGGCGATGACGTCCGCTTTTTATAACTCGAAAACACAAGGAGCGAAAATAACGGAAAAATATAATAAAAGTTATTAATTTTTTTTAATAAATATTATATCCCCGTTATGATGATTCGTGAACTCTGATAGGAGCTAGTAAGACTATCCTCAACTCATTTATCTTCATAGACTCATCACTACGAGTCCTTTTAAAGAAATAGAATACTCAACCTATACAACACCCTGTACACAATCCAGTAGAAAAATGCCTTAATTACCGTTAAGCTAAACCTTAGGCGGGGGTGTATACGTTTTATTATTTTTCCCTACGCAACCCACACCTGTGTGGATGGATAGATTACTCAAGTGAGAGCGCACACCTGTTCACCGGGGGTTGACACTAGTTGGCTGGCAGGCACAATTCCAACACAAACGCCGCGGCATTCCCCACCTTTCTCTCTCCGGGGCACAAATACCGACCTCGAGCTGAATCCATCATAAGGAAAAAACTTAAAAGAAAGAGAGAGAGAGAAAAAAATGGTTTAAAATGACCCAGATCGACCGACGCTCATGATGAACATGATGATGAGCTCAACCGCCAACACAGACTCACAAAACCGAGCCAGCGACCTCTGACCTCCACCATTGTCTTCCTCTCTCTTTTCCTTAGCGATATGCAAATAGGTATGAAGAGCAATTACGCCCTAATTATATACATTAGACTCATCCGCATGTAATGTCTATAATTCTTTCCTTTTCTGTCTCCGTAGGTAGCCAATACGAGGTAGTTTTATATAAAACACTGGACAGCGAAAATGTAAATATAGAGTGGCGCAGAAAATACTACATACTGAAGAACTATTTACTATACCAAATGTTTCGTACACAAGACCGGATTAAGACCATAGATACCCTAAAGATTTTGGTGCCCCATATACTAAATAAACATTTTTAGTATACTTCCACTTGAAAAGTTGTTAATTGCAAACTCTTATCAGATCCTCAAAGTTAATCTTACGTAAGACATCTGCTTCTATACTTACACATTAGTAAAGATAAAAGGCATCCAACCTGCCTATTTGCATACACTTCAACTATATTACAAATTAGACTAAGTTAAATATGTGGATACGAATACATGAAAAGCTCTTCAACCACAGCATATCAAAAGCAATATTCGAGAACGTTGTCTTCATAGGCTCCAACACAATTAGAATAAACCATTAAAGAATGACCTAACCAAATACCGAAAGGTTAAACTAATCGCCGTCACATAAAATATTTGAAACATATTTTTGAATTGCTTTTGAAAACCTTAAAACAGGTTCCAGTGATTCATATTCTATGAATTTTATAACTATTCTTATAAATTCATTCATGGCATGTCGTTACCTGTCGTTTGATATGTTACATGCCCTATCTTTGGATTGAAAATTTCCAAATGGTACCAAATACACACTCACAGACTCTGCCTCCATAGGACTGCTGCCCTCAAGACTTTGCTAGTGCACTAAAAAAAACTTCGGATTCTTAAAGACCATCAAAAAGTAGAATAGGAATGTCTGCAAGACCCACTCTCTATCTCTGTCTTCATCGATAAAATTGGGTTCAAAACTTTAAAAGTTCCACACTTCCAGGGCCTCTATCTCCTAAACGGTTGGATCAATTGAAAAAACACCAAGGATAAACCATTTCTCGAATATTGTGTACAATCTGAATATACCATTAAAAATAGGGGTTCTTATCTAAGTTTTCAAAGTCCCCCCCCCCCCAGCCCCCCTCACCAGGGGAGTGAGGGTAATTTTTTGGCTAATGAATTTCCCCCGCGAAATAATTCACTTTTGATTTCGGAGATTTTTTCGTACAATGCTTAGTTTCCAAGATATTTGCCTGGTACGATTTAAATAAGACACCTTCATGACATGTCGTCACAAGTTGCTTGACATATTAACTGACATAACTTAGCATTGGAAATTTCCAATGGTACCATAAAGGTATCTTTAAAACATGTACTACTGAAACGATTTCACTAGAAGGTCATGTTAGAGGATTCAGTGGCGCCATGGGTACAGAGTTTATTCTCATGGACGATAGTGCTCGTCCCGACAGAGTTCTGATGGTAGAGGACTTTTCGCAAAGAGAGGATATTCAACGCATCGAGTGGACAGCAAGATCTCCGGATATGTACTCGATTGACCATGCATGGGATAAAACGTACATAATAACGAATTGTTTGATGTACTACTTACTATATCTTAGCATTGAAAATTGCTAGATGGGGTCATAAAGGTACCATTTGTGCACGTGTCATTGAACCGATTCTGATCATCTTTGTGATTAGTTCGTGTCATGAACGAAATAATCGATTGACGAAAACAGATTTTGAAAATCTTTCATAGCATCTGAGAAATTACGGACGGACAGACGTTCCTCCACAGTAATAGAATAAAGTACCTTCTGGTACTTATTAAACGCCGCTCTAACATTTATGCCAGAACCAACTATCTCATCCAATGTCTAGAGAAGAAGGAGAACAGCTATTTTTTTGAAATCCGATAAAGGTAATAGTACTGTCGTTACCTATTTGTTAAACCAAGGTTCTTTTATTAAGCTAAATAAGAACCCTCTACCAAAAATGGTCCAAGATGTAAAATCAACCCTTAAATCTTGTAAAACCGTTATCGCTGATAAACGAATTCTTTTAATTCCAGCCCAATAAGTCCTTACAAAATCTAAGAGATGGCGCCACTAGAATTGAAACAAGTATATCTCCGAAACGTTCCTTCTGTGGCCAGACTGCTGACTAATTTTCAACAATATTCAGCTCGTGCTTTCAATTTTGCAGACTGTAGCAGACGACGTGTATTATTTTCGAATGACAGATAAACAAGAGTTTCGTGCAGTGATTAAACACTTTCATTTGAAAGACAAAACACCGAAAGAAATCAAAGCTGAGTTGGATGTAGGTATGGCACATCTGTACCAGCACAAGTGATGAACATCTTCCGGAGCGTCCACTTGAGGTGACTACGCCAGAGATGATCGACAAAATCCACGATCTTGAGTGATCAATGAATCAAAGTGCGCCAACTTGTTGAGGCAACAGGGATGTCAGATGGTTCAGTGGTTTCAGTTTTGCAAAGAAAATGGATATAAAAAGATATCGGCAAGACGGGTGCCGCGTTTGCTGACAGTGCAGAATAAACGCGATCGTATAGTCGGCTCAACGGCATGTTTGGTTCTTTTCCGTCGTAATCCTAAAGAGTTTCTGTGTCGATGATGAAATATAGATCCACTACTACACTCTAGAGATAAAGGAACAGTCGAAACAGTGGGTTTCTACAGGAGATCCAACTCCAAAGAAGGCGAAGACGGTGAAATCGACCAGCAAGGTGATGGGCACGATTTTTTGGGATGCGCACGGAATCATCCACATTGACTACTTGGAAAAAAGGACGAACGATAAATAGTAAATATTATGCGTTGTTATTGAATCAGTTTGAGCAAAAGAATTAAGAAAATATTCCCACATTTGGCCAAGAAGAAAGTGCTCTTCCATCAAGACAAGACACTTGTGCATTGTGATGGCCAAAATGCAGGAATTACACTTTGAATTGTTGCCGCGTCCACAGTATTCCCCAGATTTGCCCCCCCAGTGATTTTTTTTCCTCTTTCCAAACATGAAGAAATGGCTCGCCGGAAAAAAATTCACGTCGAACGAAACAAATGCCTATTTTGAGAGCCTTTCAGAATCTCACTTTTTGGATGGCTTAAAAAAATTGGAAAAGCGCTGGGCGAAGTGTATCGGCCTAAAAGGAGCCTTATGTTGAGAAATAAAAATGAATCAACCCAAAAGAATGTATTTTCTGATTTTTTCGTAAAAACTTATTGACTTACCTTCTGGATGTTAAGCGTATGTTTTTCTTTGAATTTGTCTGCTAAGAATTTGCAGATATTTTTGGTGGGGCATTGATGTTGGAGACAATAGCTCTAAATTTGTTCCCAGGTTTGTGGATTTTGGGTAAAGCGTAAACTTTAATTCAAAGATTCAAACATCTCCTAACTTAATACAAAGGTTGAGTAAAAAGTAGTGGCCGATCATCGCGAAAACTTTTAAATGGGCACCAGACAGAAAAATCACTCATTGCTAATCTTCAAATTAGAGTTCATCATGGTCGATGGTCTTCATCCAACGATCAGCCAGTTGGCGGATGCCCTCGCGAAACCATTCCTCGGGGTTTCTGGGCGAAAAAGTCACGCACGGCGTCTTCAACGTCACTGACATTGGCGAAGCGCCGTCTACGCTTGATTGTGATGTCCCGATGTCCGCCGCTAGTCCACGGTGGTGCTGCCTGGGTTGGCTTCCACATGTTGCCGTAGGGCTGCGTCATCCACTTCTTTGGGCCTTCCGCTTTTTGGCGCATCTTCCAGGCCCATGTCTCCAGACGAAAAGTGGGAGAACCACCGTCGTGCTGTCCGTTCATTGGTCAGACCCTGACCTTCCACCCTGGGAATTTCGGCGGCTACTGCTCGCGCATTGGTTCCATTTTTCCAAGTGACGAAGGAGCCTGTGTATCACCAATTTTTCTGCCATTTTTTACACTGGCTAACGCAGATGGCACAATGTCTACGGCCTTCAAATTCGTATTGACGTTTCTTCCCATTCTTTTCTTTTAATAAACTGCGATATATTCTTGTGGTAAATGGTCGTCGCCCAGAATTCGTCAAACTCTAACACCCCCTCCCGAGTCGCCCACTACTTTTAACTCATCTCTGTAGATAAGGTTCATTAAGGCATTTAATGAACATTCCATCCCCCCTCAGTGAATTATAAAACGAAATTGAATTTGTAACAATGCATAGAATTCCTGTTGTTCGGGCTTTTCTTAGAATTGAGTATTCTTAGAACTTTTAATTTTCTTGAAAATCTTTAAAAATGAGCAGTAACTGTAGATAGTGGAGAGTTAGCAGACTATTGAGAAAGAGTAGAAAGGAGAACGAGGAAACAGTCCTCTTGCTCGGTGCTATATTGGTTTCGCCAGCGCACTGCTGCAATTGAGCGGGTGGTGAGCATGTCCACAGAAGAAACGGCAACTGCTACACATACAAACTGATGAATGGCCAAGTTTTGCTTCAAGACATCGAGAGCCAATTGTATTTGCAACAGATTACCAAGTAGAGAATAACCTCAGTCAGATTGTTGGGATTGCAGTCGAAGTTATTGTTGCCATATATTTCCACATCAAACGTCGGGGTAACCGATGTAGTGATGATGGAAGATAATGCAATGATAGAATATTTTGTTGCCTTGGCAGAAAATAAGTATAATAGATCAATTTCGATCGCTCATAACAACAGTTTTTAATTGTTCCAAGCAATTTACAAAGTTATCAACCAAAACAAACTTTTTTCAAACTTATGAAGCGGACCATATTGAAAAAAAAATTCACTGTTACACCATCTGGACTAAGCGCTTTGCACGTTATCAAGATACGATTCTGTATATTTGTATTCTTATTCTTACAGACGTATTAATATACGGACAACTTTTATTATGTTTCTAGCTGATTACCCGCGGCTTCGCCCACTATGGTTGAAAGAAAAAAAAACGTGCTATTAAATAGTAGCAATAACACGATTACATATAAAATTTCATAAAAATCAGCAAACTAGTTTTAAGAAAATTAAAAGATTATATAATAACAGAATATATTAAACCCAAAATTGTTTAAATATTCTAATTGGCAGTTATTTACAAAAAATTAATAAATGTTAGTTATGCATAAAAAAAAACATTATTTTGACATAGAGTGTGTTACTCGAATGCCTTTGGGTACACACATTTTTTGTCAGGCCATTAGGATCATATAGAGATTACCCTTGTGCTTTGTTAATCGTCATTGTGAAAACAAATCGCAAAGAAAATTGCAACCTAGATAGAGGGCATAAAATTAGTGACAGTCTAGTAACATTGTATAATTTGGAGGTATATAAATTTCTCAATATTATTACTGGCCCTACTTTCGCATTGCACTTATGTGGTGGCATTCCAGGTAGGTTCCAATGAATTTAAAAATTCTGTGGGTTAGTTTTCATAATAGTATCAATAGATTTATACACTGAGTGGCCAAATTATTATGACCACCTGACAGTTTTAGGCAAATAAGCTATTGCGTCACAGCGCTGCCGCTAAAGTGCTAGATAGCTCTAAAAAGTAATGTAGGTGAGGTGAACCATCAGTTGCACTGTGTTTTTTGCGACGATATGGGCAAAAAACGTGATTTAACTGAGTTTGAACGCGGGATGATCGTCGGCGCGTGCAGTGTCGGTACCGGTATCAGCAAAACAGCTGAACTTGTGAAGTGTTCAAGAGCAGCAGTTATTAATGTTTACAGAGAGTGGACTACCAAGCAAAAAACCGGCTCTCAACGTCAAGCGTGTGGTCGTCACAGGCTCCTCAATTCTCGAGCTGAAAGGAGATTGGCCAGAGTTGTCCAGGGCGACAGAAGAGCAACAGTGCGTTAAATAGCGGCAAATCTTAATCAAGGACAAACTGTGCCGCCTCTGAATGAACTGTTCGCAGCTCATTACACCGTTTAGGCTATGGAAGCCGACGACCAGTTCGAAAGCCTCTACTGTCAGCCTTGAACAAGAGCAGACGTCTCCAGTTCGCCAAGGAGATGATTGGAAAAGGGTCATGTGGTCCGATGAGCCACGATTTCAAATGCATCATGCAGATGGCAGGGTTAGAAAATGGAGAAAACAACACGAAAGCATGGACGCCACCTGCATCGCCACAACACTTCAAGCTGGGATGTTTGGGGGATGTTTTCTTGGCATTGTTTGGGTCCTTTGATTCCTCTGCACGGACCTGTGCGTGCCCAAGATTATTTAAGTATTGCCGCAGATCAAGTACATCCCGTTATGTTAGTGGTGTACTCTGACGGGGATGGATACTTCCAGCAGGACAATGCTCCTTGTCATAAGGCTGGCATCGTCCTCAGATGGTTCGAAGAACATGCCGGAGATTATACCTTGCTTCGTTGGCCTACACAATCGCCAGATCTCACAATTTGTGGGATGAGATCGAACGGGCCATCAGGCAGCGGGATCCAGCACCATCAAATCTGCAGAAATTGGAAGGTGCAGTTCTTCAGAGTTGGTCTCAAATTCCTCCTACCACCTACCAACTTCTCATACAATCCATGCCCCGAAGAATCCAAGCAGTAATAAGAGCGAAAGGTGGCCCAACATTGTATTAAGGGGGGGGGGGGGGGTCATAATAAATTGGCCACTCAGTGTATGTAATCAAAGATCTTGGCAACTCTTGCAAATGATGTCGTTTTTAGCGTTTTAGCATCATCTAAAACCCTACTAACGACGATACACCACTGCAGGCGAACTTCCTGGTTTGTTGCTAACACCAATGGCTTCCTTACTGGTCATGCGACTTCCCATCCCTTCCCATCCCTTCAACTCTCGGCGCATTGTTCTGGAGGAGATGGGTTGCGATGATCCTTCATTGAAGTCTGCCGTCAGTTGCTCCACATTAGACCTTCGGTTTTGCTGCACAATCCGTCTCAGACGACGTCGGTCCCTGTCTATGTTGATTGTTTTTGATCCACAATTCTGCCTTTTCGACAACTCTTTTGGATTCAGTTTCCACGCATTGAACACCTTGGAGACCTGACCTTTTGAGATAGCGGTCATTTGTACTGTCCTGTAAATCGTAGCTCCAGCTAGACGGGCTTCCACATTAACTCCTTTTTGGAACTCAGACTGGTCTGCTGTTTTCTCCATTTTGCTCAACTTGAGCAGCTGCAGCTTGTTCCTATCCTGTACCTGCAGCTTGGAATGAGCATGTACCTCACATGATTGCATTCATTTGTTTATCACAATCGTTTCTGACCTGTGACCCCGCTTTACATATCAGTATAGTAATTCATCACGGGTTTCTAATTGAAGACTTCCCATGAAGAGGGAGCTAAGTATAAAAATTAAATTTTTGGAAAAATTGAAAAGAACCACAAATCATTTGCAAAATAAACAGGAAGTGTTTAATTTATTAAAATACACTGTAAAAACATCATAATAGTTAATAATAAGAATTTGGATGATGGAATTTTGAGGATACTCCAAAATTCAATTTTTAAAACTGGTAGAGGGATCTAACTATTATTATAAATTTTATTCCATAACATATATTAATTTAAAAATGCTTTTAAGTGCCTAAAATCAGAAAAATTAATTCCTACAAAGGCAAAAACATTTTAAGAACTTTTATGCATCATTTTTTTAAGATTTGTGTAAAATTTCCTGTATTCTGTTTCCAAAGGTCCACTGTAGGTTTGTGGCAGGGTGACAGGAATGTTGAGAGATAGTGTTGGGTGTCCATTTTTGTTAACAGGTACTAGTCAATACAATTTCCAAGGTTGTAGAATATTCTGTGAATTCTTGTGCTTACGTTACTTGGATCACATTATTCAAACCGAATCGACATTACTTGTGAAATCTTCAGCTTTGGTCTTTTTTGATGGCTTTTTCTACAGCACCACAATCAAAGATGTCATTTATCACAATAACTTCGAATGGGTCAACCCTAGCGTTCGCAATTATTTCAACCAGCTGAGCAGGAATATAAGCAACTTCATTCTTCAGCCTTTTTTTCGATTAAAGCAAAATCTCGGTCACATGTTAAAAATGAATGCCCACTTATTAGAAATTTTTGTTCAATAGTGGTGAAATGCTTATTCTTTGTTAAGTACACATATGCTACGTGTCCACTGCCAAAATATCTTAGAGCTTAAAGATTCAGGGTTTTTTTAAAAACTCAAACTTTTTGTGGCGTCAACCTTGTAATGTTCTCGCGTCAGCCTCGTAGTATTGTCCAATTTGTGACGTCATGGCGCCTTTGGTCGAAGTGGGCCATCGGTCGCGGCTTACGATGTTTTCACTAGCGATAAAACTAAGATAAATAGATGTTTACAAAAGACAAATGTCTTCGGCCCATAATATGCAAGAGGCCCGGCGATGAATTTATGATTTCTTTCGCTATATTTATTTCTAAACGCACCACAAAATAGTGTCCTAGCAAAATTTTTGTCTGTGAGCGAAGCGAGGGAATCTGCCGCCATTTTAAACGAAGATGAAAATACCACGGTTATGACCATGGATGAAGAAAAGATGGATGGGACACTCCTATGCGTCGAGCGTGAGTTTTTTTTCAGTGGCGCTCTCTGGCGATTTGCGTAGTACTAAACCAAAACTGTCTGGGAAATAAAAAAAAATAGTTTCAGTTTCTGCTTTGCGCAGTACTAAACCGAAACTTCACCACGATCGTTACGATTTGCGCAGTACTAGAATTTTTTTTAAAAAAGAAATTCATATATTAAGTGACTTTTTAAGATAAAAGTGTGCTTAGAAAGTTTTTTATATTTTTTATTTTTATGTTTTTAGTCTATTTTTAATTTTATTAACCTAATCTAAGCAGACGATTATATTTAGTACTACGCAAAGCTCCAGATGTCGCCCCAAAATCAAACTCACTGAGGAAGGCAATGGAGTGTCCCATCCATCTTTTCTTCATCCATGTTATGACTCAATTGTCTCAGTTATAACTTCAATGGAGCATAATCTCGTGACGTCCACTGACGTCACACTGCCCAAGCCGCCATATTGCGGGGCAAGCCATGGCTGAGAATGCAGGGTTTGCTTGCATTGAGATACAACATTCATGGATATCAACCTATAAATTTACGTTGTCTAATTATGCAAAACAATTAGATTATCCCTCAAGGAGAAGATACTTTAACAAACTTAAACTTGGCGAAGGAATTTATATAAAAGACCCTTACGCAATGAAGGAAAGAGTGGATGAACGATTTTTCACATTGGGCTTATGTAGAATACGGAGAGTTTACAACTACCTCATTGAAACTGTGGGAATTTTCATTACTGCAGGAGTATTTAATATACATGATTTATTTGCTTGTTTAGCCTTAAACATTTCCATATTTTCCGAGCTACTATGTTTATTATTGTCTTTGGATTAGATTAGAATTTCCATGGTTTCATCAATTTTGCTAAACTTACGACCTGTGTGAATGATATGATTAGTAAATTTTGATTATTATTTGTATATTTTATGGAATTAATATGTTCTCTATACGTTAAATTGTCTACCCGATTGTAACAATGCACCGTACGTACGTTCTCACCATTATTAAATTGGTGTAATTAATAAATCGAAAACACGGTTTAAAACATAAAACTTGGATAAACCCATAGAAAGCTTAACACATTTTAATGCTATCAAGATGGCTTTTTGCCCTGCACACACTGCGCCCTCTGTCCACGGTTTTCAGAAACAGGCGTTTATTATTGTTTACTGATTACGCTCTATAACTAAGATATTTTTCCCTAACCTTTTTTATCTAGATTAATTAACCAGGTTTTCTTTATAACTGGGATCCTTTGTAATGGACACCCACAGATAATCTGGATATTAAAGATCAAGAGCTTAAATAACTAGGTTATTTCTGCCAGTGGACGCGTAGCAAAAAAGTGCAAAATTATATTCCAGTTATTGTTTTGTCCTACGCATCTATCAGACCAAATAATTAAGTACCTTTGTTCGTGTGGTGAAAATTGCTCATATTTCAACTTGGTAAATCGGAGAATGCATGAAGCAATTTCTTTTGAAACCTCTTTTGGCAATGGATTCATTCCACAGAAACATGCTGGCTTGATTACTTACAGGATTGTGGACAGCTAAAGTATAACAAGAAAGCTGTCTGTGATAGAAGACAGTGTTATGTGTAAACATTGGAAGAAAAATCACTTGCTCTAGGTCCACACACAGCATAACAGTATTTGAATTTGCTTTTCCATATTCAAAGTCATCCTTAAGTGCACTGTATCTTCTTTCAGCTTTGCGATGGTGAATTTCACTTTGGGTTGCAATTTCTCTTGCCTCTTCTTCACTTTTGGCTCTTATCCTGGGTACGGCCCTGGCATAAGATTCAGGATTCTTTTTCTTTAAACAGGCGATACACAACAGAAAGGGAAGGATGCAAATACTTGCGCTCATTGTCAGCAGTAAGAGATTTTCTACTGTAATGATTTTCCTGTTGAGGAAAAGATCCTACATGCTCTCGAATTAAATCTTTTACTTCATCTGGTATTTTGTGGGGTCTGTTATTGTGTAACCCTCTTTGGTCACTTGGGCTTTCACCTGCCTTTAGTATAGCTAAAAGATTTTGAAGGCGTTTATGACTTACTGCTAAAATATTGCATAATGTCTTTTAACAAATTTGTATGCCTTTCCCATTGTCTTTACTTCATATCTAACCGCACATTTTCTCTTAAATGTAGCAACATTTTCACTGTTCTCCTTTTAGCAGGTGCAATTGTCATGCACGAACACAGAAAGGCAGACTGTTCATAGCAGTTTAGCTTATAGATCCCATAAACAACTTTTCTTTATGTTCAAAAGCAAGCTTTCTGCAGCCAACGTTTTAACATTGACAAACATGATTCTAGAAGAAATAAATTAAATATTATTTAACAAAGCAACAGTAGAATTAGCTAAATTATGTGGGATAAGTCTCTTGTGTATGTCTGTTATTAAATGAACATACCCACGGTATTACAGGACTTATAGATTACGAAATTAAAATGTTGAAATATGTTTGTAGATAGATCCCTTTTCCCATCAAGCAGACTTACCAATTTTGGGTGGTGGTTTAGCAGGCTTTTCCTTCCCTTTTCTTGTTACATATTCTTCACCAGAGTCTTTTAACACCTTTTGCTTACTATCCTTCCAATTAAATGCGTTTTTCTTTCTTTCTTTCCTTGATTTTCACGATTTTCGAAGGATGCAGTGTATTTCACGCATGAACTTCAGGCCGCCATTTCTGTTGACATAGATCCCTTTTCCACGCAGAAGCGAGTTCATTTATATTTTTGGCTGGGAATAATACCAGTTATGACCATAGATTTCAGCAGCAGATAAACAATGAAACAAGGAATGCATAAAGTGGATTATTAGAAAATTGAAAAAATGTCAGTTAGATCCCTCTTCGTGGGAAGCTTTCAATTCATTGGCCAGTGTGTGTAATAATATTAAGGGGGGAAAATGATTGTTGGATTGATAAAATTACCTTTGGCTAAGAGCGGTGTAGTTTGGGCTTAATATGTAGCCGACGAAAAAGACAGGCCGGGGCACTTAAAAGTCACATGACCAAAGTAGATCGAGCAACAATCCAACCTTCATTGTTTCTAGCTTGCATTTCAACCATCAGTGTTTTTTTCGTTTGTTGGAAACAATGAAGATTGGATTGTTGCTCGATCTATCTTAATCATGTGACTTTTCAGTGCCCTGGCCTGTCTTTCTATTTGGCTTTGGCCTAATATTGATGACGTTTTCATGGTCTGTTTTGAGGCCTGTAGTTTAGAATGTGATGGCATAGTTCGACTCTTCGATAGTGATCCTGAATATATAATTCTCAATGACGTATATCAAAATTAGACCCCGAAACCATGATCTGTAAATTAAGATGGTCGTTGAACTAGGCAAAAAAACAGGGTTAATGACGTTTTCTGCCACTGGTGGTATCCAGTCTGATAGGGTCCTAATTTTATTCGTATTTCTATCGTCAGCAAATAAGATTTATCTATTTGGCCTTACTTAGTGAACATGGTTTAAAATAACTGATAAAATATAATAAATGCTGGTTTTAAACATTGCGAATAGCTGCTAATCGGACCCGATGAGAAGGTTCGCCCTCTATAGTGATATTTTTCATTAATCTGATACACCAATGGTGGGATGGAATAGTTCAACGACCACCTTAATTTACAGATCATGCCCGAAACTTACTGCCATAGTTGAAGCCAATTGGGAATATTGGGAAGCTCCGCCTCCGAGAACCCTTACTGGCCGAAAGTGAGTGAAGATGATACAAAACACATTGATAAACATGAGGGTAACTGACTAATAATTATTTCACGCTCCGATTGATAAGTTTATCGTTTCGTTAACTTTTTATATTTTAAGTATTTTATTTTATTTTATAAGCAAGTTTCGATTATGGTTTCAATTTCAATTTCGTTTCGATCATCTTTCAGTTAAGTTTTTTCATTTCATTTACGTATTTTCGATTTATGCTTGAGGAAAGTGATTCATGGTCTTTTTTGTGTCTATTTGTACAGTTGTACGCGGAACTGGTTTTGAATTAATTATTCCTTGGGCCCAAAATCGTCAAACGCCAAGCAGCCAGGCAGCTAACTATTCCACGGCTCACTCCTGCCCAGAACTGTCATGTGGCGATGTTAACAATCTGAAAAAGGATTCGGAATATACCTTTAATAATATACCTCAGTGACAATTCTATATTCAGGATCCCTACACTTCAGAAAATATAGCAGATCAACAATGGAGTTCGCATGTGCGCACAGATCAGAGGATTACAAGTCATGATGCAAATGAATAAACGAAATTTTTGGTCGAATAAGAATCGTCGTGCGATAGTGACGCCATCCTATGGCAAAAACTGTCAGTGGGCAAATAAACAAACAACAAACGAAAAATGAATTTTATATATAAGATTACGACACCGCTTAATACGTAATCCCACTTTATACGTATTTTTTCACTAAACATTTCAAATAATTCACTTTCATAGAATGAGTTTCGTAATTTTTGAGACAAAAATATGTATCCTGGATTTAGAGAACAACATCACATTAAGGCCGTTTCATTAATGTGAAATCAGCGACTTCGCGGTGTGAAACGAATTCCCGATTCTAGGCTTCAGAAAGCTGCGTGTGTTAAAATGCGGAGCAGTTTCGCATTCAGCATAAACGATACTGATTCAGCTGCATCCCCCATCGTGTAGACAAGGCTTTCTTGACATTTTGAATTTGCCGCCATTTTTTTCGTGGCACAACCAGAGTAGAGATTTTTAGGACCGATAGGTACTTATGTTTTCACAATGTGCGTCCGTCTTTCTGTCTGTTGTGCTCTAGCGTTCGAACGCTTCCGAATTTTCGAATTCCGTTTTCGCCATTCGGCAACTTAAGGAAACCGGAATTCGACAACGTTTTTCACTATACAGTTCCCTGTATAAATGGGCTGTGCACTGATCGATGCTGTTCTCTCTTTGGCATTCCATAGCTAAAGCAGAGAAAAGGTTTGTAAATTAAGTGAAGACACCTGATGGTCTTCCTTAATGGTCAATATCAGTCAGAACTGGTTCAAGGGTATGTGGTTTAGTGGTGCCATTATGGTCCGCTGGAAACTTTCAATGCTAAGATATGGTTGGTTTGGTTGGTTTATTAGAAACTTTGGCGTCGACTACTAAGGTCATTTTGCGCCTTTTACACAAGTTATATCTGTACGCAGCCCGAGACAAACACAAACATCCATGCCCACGGCGAGATTCGAACCCACGACCAAGTGGACTCGAGAACTAGAAAGCCTACGCCCTAGCCCTCTCGGCCACCTGGCCGGCGACTAAGATATGGCATGTATTACATCAAACATCTTGGAATAACATGTAATGGTTGAATATTAACGTAAAAGTACTGATAATCAATAAGACGACAACCTCTTGTCCACAACTGGATTTTATTCCGCATATACGTATTTCGAACTCTTTGAGTTCATTATTCAATGCCAACTTGGCACTGAATAATGAACTCAAAGAGTTCGAAATACGTATATGCGGAATAAAATCCAGTTGTGGACAAGAGGTTGTCGTCTTATTGATTATGTCGTTATCCACAGTAATTGAAGAATTCTCACTTAAAAGTACTGATAGTCGAAATATCGTTCAGTGGAAACTTTCAAAGCTAAGATACGGCATGTAATACATCAAACAACTTGAAATGACGTGTCATGAATGAATATAATGTAAAATTAATGAATATAAAGTTAAATGGTTCAATGGTTCAATTGCACGTATATTAATGATACAATTATGGTACAAAGGTAAGTACTCTTCCGAATTTTCGACTTCCGTTTTTGCCATACGACAGACTGAGTTCGTTGGTGGAAAAAAATCGGTGAACAAATTCCGGTTCAAAAGGACACAAATAACAGAGAGGACCACGTTTTTCTCTATACCATTCCAAGTAGAAATGGCCTATGAATTGATCAATGCTTTTCTTTCTTTGCCGTTCGATAGCAAAATCAGAGAGAAGGCTTGTCAATTAGGTTAAGACACGTGATGATCTTCCTTGGGGGTCAAAATCAGCCATGATTGGTTCAGTTGTACGTGTTGTAATGCTACCATTATGGCACCATTGAAAGTCTTCAATGCTAAGATATGGCATGTAATATATCAAACAGCTTGTAATAACGTGTCATGATTGATTATAATGTAAAATTGATGATAGTCGAAATAGGTTCAAAGTTACGTGGTTTAGTGGAACCATGATGGTCTATTGGAACTTTCAATGCTAGGGTATGGCATGTAATATATCAAACAATTTGGAATGACGTCTCTTAAAAGAATATAATGAAAAATACATGAGAG
This sequence comes from Rhysida immarginata, assembly GCA_023313115.1. Taxonomy (NCBI): domain Eukaryota; kingdom Metazoa; phylum Arthropoda; class Chilopoda; order Scolopendromorpha; family Scolopendridae; genus Rhysida; species Rhysida immarginata. Next base: position 407,170 of record JAHWFO010001731.1, on the reverse strand, counting down.
CCAAAATTGGTTCAATGGTAAGTATTTTAATAATACCATTATGATACCACTGGAAACTTTCAATGCTAAGATATCGCATGTAACATTATCAATAGTTAGGCATATTTTTATCAATAGATAGTAGCTAACTTAGTGACCCGGTGCAGTAACTAGACAAGTAACAGATAAACAAATTTTTAAAATGCGTCTAGAAATTTCAAGTATAAGTTATGCACTGAAACAAAAAAGCTTGCCAGTAGATGGAGGCACTTTCTATGAATAAATTAGCTGCTGCATAAACAAAGCAAGTGATAGAGGATAATATTTTCATAGGAAAAGGTAAAAAACAGGTATGTGCCTGTTTACTGCACCGGGCCGTTCAGTTGCTTGCTTCAACAGTAAATGGCTACGTTGAAACGGTTTACCAATATATTATGATGAAATAATAGACCCTTGTACAGAACGCTTCAACAATTGACGCTCTTTCATTATACAGGAATGCTTAAAAAGTAAAGGGCTCTCATATGTTCGAATATATAGAGAATTACTACTCTCTCCATTTAACCTTTCAGGTACATGTACTTTTTTTCATTTTGAGCTTCACATTTGTGTTAGAAATACAAGGTGAGTATAAAATGTATCAGGAAAAGTTTCGGACAATGAGATTTATTTCAGATATTGCTATACAAAACCTTAAAATTCTTCAAAGTACATCCCTTGAGCGTCGACACACCTTTGCCAGCGGCTTTTCCACAACTCGAAGGCTTCCTGCAAGCTTCCGGATTCCGGAAGGTCCTTAAGAGTACGCGTGCAAGCTTCTTTGACGGCACTTATGGTCCGATGGTGGTGTGTTTTGAGAGAGGATTTCACTTTTGGTAATAGGAGAAAGTCTGCTGGCCTTTCGTTGTAAGGGTGTTGGGGAATCATCGCAACGCCGTTTTGCGTCAGGTAGTCGGTCACCTTGGAGCATGTGTGGTTGGTGCATTGTCGTGGTGCAATTTCCAATTTCTGACGATGGCTGGAGTCAGTCGTGGAGTTGCACATTGTCGTCGGTTCTTGACGTCGACGGCCGACCAGCGCGGAGCTCGTCCTCCACATTCCCTGGGCCATCTTTGAAGAGCTTGTGATACTTAAAAACTGCAGTTTGTGGCATGCTTTCATACTTGAACACTTGGCGAATCATGCCCAACGTCTCCGTACCCGATTTCCCAAGTCCAACACAAAATTTGATGGCGTACCGCTGTTCAATCATTCGCTGCATTTTCAGCTTGCACCGAGTCATTCGACAGGGGTCCACTAAAATTTCGATCAAGCCTGAACAAACGCTCGCAGGCGACTGGAGCTTGGCGCATTTTGAAGGTCAGACCCCACAACACCGACCACGCTCGGTGAGAGCGCGTTGCAAACTACAGTCACGTCAGGAAAAATTGTTTCCGATACTTTTTATACAAACCTTGTACGCCTTGCCGTAGCAAGCCGTGGCTTCCTTAGTAATCTCATCTAACCCTTACAACGAAAGGCTTCTCCAGGAATTCCTTATAATCCTATCGGTCCTGGGCAATTCGGTTGCCTGACTTGTTAAACATTGAGGTTAAATTATGCAAAACTCCACAATCGAACAACGCACAGAAGTTGAAAAAAATCACTTCAAAAATGGTGAAAATTTTACGAAACTGTTTGTAACGAGGTTATATGAACTGGTCGCCAAGATCATGTGACTTGACACTAGCTTTCTTCCTCTGGGATTATATTAAGAACTAGAAGAGGTACCCGGCGTTGCCCGGGATAATTACACTTGCACAAACTTTTCCTTTCATTGTTAGTCATGAGATATTGATTGTTGGTTCATGCAGTGTGTTTGTGAATTGCGTGCTGATACCATTGTTGATACCTATTGTTGTACCAACTTTGCCTTGCATTGTTGGTCATGAGATATTTCTCATTAATATGCCTTGCCATAACCATGAATATCGATTTTTTATCGATATTTATTATTTTTCCGAAATCTGAGGTAGACAGTCACCTTCCTCATGCTTTGAAGGTCATGTATGCGAAATTTTATCAAGATCGGAATAAAACTGTAGATTTGTATAAAAAACATACAGACAAACAGACCCACAAACATCCTTCTTTATATATATAGATAGAAGATGAAGTGTACGTCAATACCCGGCAAACTATTGAGGGCTTCAAAGATGAAATTCGACAAAACATGTTCGAAATTTCCCAACAATCAACATGTTATGGAAAATTTTCTCAAAGGAGTGAATTTGTGGTACCAAACCCGGGGCGATCAATTGTCAGATGTTTTGTATCACACATAATCTCAATGTTTTTACTTTTTAATAAAGCAAATACCGTGTGGGCAAGAAATAACGTGAGGTGTTCAGAACTCGCTAGCGGGAATCCTATTAGGCCAAATGCAGTACATTTTGGTGTAAATACTTAGTGGAACATGCAGTTTCGATTTCTGCAAAAAAAAAATAGTACCAAAAATCGCCATAGGGGGCGCTTATTTCAAGAAAACAATGATTACATTTGCATAAGCGCGTTCCGTATTGAGCAATCATGATAATAAAAGGCAAGGCTGAGGATTTCCCATCATTCACGAACGAATGGCCTGACGATGACGCTTACTCTGCCTGACCGGGCGTTATTAGTCAAGTTGTTTTACATGAAGAGCGACAATGCAAATGCTGCCCTTCTTGAATTCCGGCGATTGAAAACGTTACGAAGAGGACCGATGAGCATAACTAACTTACGGAAAATGATTGAACGATTTGAATCTACCGGAACTCTGGGAGTGCAACCAGGCCGGGGACGCAAACGAATCAGGCAGCAACACGTTGAAGAAGTTGCAACTGCTGTTGTGGAACAGGAGATGACTACTGTGCAGAGTACCAGCAGTGCACACGCAATAGTACGCCAAACAGATATCCCATATTCGACGGTGAGGAAAATATTGCATAAGATATTGACATTTTATCCCTATAAACTCACACGTGTTCAACAATTGCTTCCTGGAGGTGAACGTATCCGAACTGACTTTTCGTTGAGATTTTTAGCACGTATGGAAGTGGATGATGCATGGCCATGGCAAATTTTATGGAGTGATGAGGCACATTTTTATTTGAATGGTGATATCAATACCCACAACTGCCGTATTTGGGCTGCATCAAATCCACAAGTGTGTCTGCCAACTCCTATGCATTCACCGACACTAACAGTATGGTGCGGCTTTACTGCTTCTTTCATCATCGGATTGTACTTTTTTGAAGAAATCCGTCCCCGTGGACCGGTGGCTTGTTCCGTCAATTCTGCCAAGTATGCCGATACGCTTGAGAATTTTGTGATACCACGATTGCAGGAAAAGGGTCGTCTGGATTCTACCATTTTTATGCAGGATGGTGCGCCACCGCACATCGGACGTCAGATGCAGCAGATCTTGCGAGAACGTTTTTCAGACAACAGAATAATTAGTCGTGCATTTCCCATGGTATGGCCACCCAGGTCGCCTGATCTCAACCCTTGTGATTTTTGGTTATGGGGATATTTGAAAAGCCTTGTGTATCAAGCACATGTTCCTGACCTCTCAACCTTAAAGGATCAAATAACGTTACATATCAGACTAATTAATGCAGATATGCTGCGAGCTGCCGTAGAAAATGTCGTGTAGCGCATGCAGCTATTGGAACAGCACAGTGGTGGTCATATTGAAACACATTTGTAATTAAAAATAAAACATTGTTTATTGTTGTTACTAAAGTTGGTTTGTACGGTATTTGTTCATTTGACAATTAGGTATTCACTGTTTTCTTGAAATAAGCGCCCCCTATGGCGACTTTTGGTACTATTTTTTTCTTCTTGCAGAAATCGAAACTGCATGTTCCACTAAGTATATACACCAAAATGTACTGCATTTGGCCTAATAGAATTCCCGCTAGCGAGCTCTGAACACCTCACGTTATTTCTTGCCCACCCGGTATATTATAAAATTTACAATGAAAACTATGTTTTATTACTGAATTAAAATGTCAGCTAATTTTTGGATACGATTTCTGAAAATTCCAACTCCAAAGCCCGCCTCTAAGCCGCGAATTCGCTGACTGTGAAACGGCTCCTGCAAACAAATGGAAAAATACGTATAAAGTGGGCTTACGTATTAAGCGGTGTCATAATAACGAGATTCTACTATATAATATAATAAAAGATTAAGTTGTCAGCATGTTATACGTCTATAACATTTTCTTAACGATTCTAGCAAAAATCCTTGATGAGAACGAATACAATAAGAATAGAAATATACAGAATCTTATCGTGATAACGTGCTAAGTACTTATTCCAGATGGCCTAACCTATTTTTCTCCTCTTCACCGAATTTCTGATTTTTCCGGGTATCTGAGCCCGAATCCCCTCAAGAAATCATACTTAAGCAAAAATGCTTTTATCTTCTCTATAATAACATACACGAATCCACTTACTCCCTCCAGCCATTGAAAACCTCCACTTTCCTCTCCGCCAACGCACTGGCATCTCCAATACCTCCATAAATCACCCAATAACGACTTACAAACCGAAAAAAAAATTTTTATAATCCTTTATAACTTACCTTTAACCGACAAATCCACCTCGTCATTTCACTCTTTTTTTTCCTTGAGTAGGGTTCCATAATGGAGTGGTAGAACACGCCTCCCTCTCTAAAACCTGTATCACCTTGCTTGGTGAGGTCAAAGTCGTCTCTCTCTCACAACGACCCCACCTACAAGGTCCCCCTCTTCTCTATCCTATCAAATGATGGCAGCCCCAGGGAGAAACAAGGTGCCTCGGAGAACCACCAACATGTTAAAAAGAGAAGGAAATGAGAAGGAAAACGAGTGAAAACAGAGGTGCAGCAACAGCGCTCGTGATGGTTACTTCACTCTCTCCTTAGTGGTAAGCAAATCATTACTATTATTAATAATAATTAGTAAGTGAGCTTACTTCAAATATCTCTCATTTGCCAGTATAGATCCTATAAGGTACTAAATTCAAATTTTTTTGGCGTTGTTAGCTTATATTAAAATTAAAATGTTAATATAATTATAATATACCGGTATGCATGTATCTCTGTAATAATTTATTTGGTTTATTATTATTATTATTATTATTATTATTATTATTATTATTATTATTATGAGCATTTATTATAAATGAATTTAAAGTTTAATGTCTATAAAACGAAATATCGAACCCGCGACCTGGATGACGAAAGTATCTCAAAGTACCTGCGCTCTGAAAATGCGCATTTTGGCCAGCGTAGTAGCTTTTTCCATTCAATTTCCATTCAAAAGTAAGCATGCTTTGATGATGATGGTGATTCTGATGATGATGATGATAATGATGATTTTGCTATGTTCAACTTTTCAAATTTTTTTAATTTTCCATGTCTTCATACAATGTAAAATGTGATAACAGATTGATAACAATAGACTCAACTGCCTAGTCTAGACAATAATATATAACTCATATATTTTCGTCATAAAGTAGAAAATATATAACTCCTCCACAATTAATTATTAATAACAATAGGCACAACAGCAATTAGCCATTCATAATAACAATTGGTCAAACAGCACTTAACTATTGATAATAACAGTTGATCCAACAGCAATTAGCTATTGAAAACAATCGGCCTAACGGCAATTAGCTATTGATAACAATTGACGCAACAGCAATTAGCTACTGATAATAACAATAAACCTAACGGCAATTAGCAACTATTAATAACAGTTGGTCCAGCAACAATTAGCTATTGATAACAGTTGGCCCAGCAGCAATTGGTTATTGACAGTAACAAGTGGCCTAAGAGCAATTAGCTATTGAAAACAATAAGCCTAACGACAATTAGCTATTGAAAACAATAGACCTAAGGACAATTAGTTATTGAAAACAATACATCTAACGGCAATTAGCCATGACGGGTATCAACCGTACAGGTTGAAGGGTAAAGAAATGAAAGTGAAGCATCAATGGTTTTCAAAACTTATATTCTGCAACAATATAGGCTACTGTTCATCTGCATATTAAAAAATCCACACTAAATATTTTTCAGTTTATTTATTTAATACACGACAATGAGTGAGTATTGTCTTACCACAACAATCCCTTTGGACAGACCAAGAGAATTATTTTTTTTTCAGTTTATTTATTTAATTAATACCAATGACGGAATATTGTCTTGCCACAACAATCCCTGGCTTTCGACGGATTGTTGTAACTTTCTTTGTTGGCCTCAGACATTCGGACAGACAGATAAGAGAATTATAATATTTGATAATAACAACTGACCCAACAACAATTAGCTATTGATAGTAACAATAAGCCTAACGTCAATTAGCTATTAACATAAGTCGCATTCAATACCTTTCACTTAAGGAAAAGTGACTGTCTTTGCTTTTGAAAAGCAAAGAAAATAGGTTTTCATTGTGAATTAAACCGAAAGTGGAAAAGATCACTTTTGCTGCTTTTGTTACTTTTGCATCTTAAACTGCGTCAGCCACATATAGCATGATGAACATATTGAAATTGTTTTGATCAAAAGTGACTTATTGATTGTGAAAAATGTTTTTTATTGTTCTCCATGGTTTTATTATTCCTTAATTTATAACCAAAAAAATTTACAACGTTAAATACGTTACTTACGCTTTTAATCTACAAGTTTTATCAGTGGGCAATCATCGAAACGAGCGAAGCGGCGATTCAATATGGCTACCACTAAACCGGAAGTTCAGAAAAGTGACTTTTGAGACTTCGCTTTCCTGAAAGTGACTTAAGCCAACACCACCTAAAGATAAGGCCTGGGTGCTGAAACGTCATTACATTGTTACCTCACCTCAGTAGGGAATTATTAATTATTATTTCCACCAATAATAAGCTCTGAATTTTCCCTACTAAGATGATGTAACAATGTAATGAAATTTCTGCGCCCATGCCTTGTCTTTAGGTGGTGTTGATTAAGCAAGATAAGTGAGAAAAGCGAGAAAAGTTAAGAGGCTGTGAACGCGACTATAGTCTTTTAATCTCTTGGTCTGTGCACAGGCACTGAATTCCATTGTTGTAATCCAACAATTGGATTGCTGTATTTACCGAAGATTCGTTTTTGCTCTCTCTATTGCATGAATTTGGCTACAGCTCAAACTTAACAATGTAACAAAACTGCCAGCTAACGTTACGTTTTTGTTGCTGAACACGTAATAGTAGCTGACAGGTTTGTTACGTTGTACGATTGTTAAAATACCTTAAGTTTGAGCTGTAGCCAAATTCATGCAATAGAGGGGGCAAAAAAACGACTCTTCAGTAAATAAAGCAATCCAATTGTTGGACTACAACAATGGAATTCAGTTCCTGTGCACAGACCAGGGGATTATAAGACTATGCTATTAATAACAGTTGGTCCAACAACAATTAGCTATTGATAATAACAATTGACCTAATAGCAATTAGCTATTGATAATAACCACGGTCTATAGATATTCATGGTCATCGAGCTTCGGCCATTTTCCATTGTTTCGAGAAGCTAAAGAAAACAGATCGCGCCAGATGCCGCATAGATCGAATCAGGGCCGACCGTGACCTGCGATAGAGGTTTTTCATTGAAACTGAAAATGAAAGTAAATTTTCTGTCTGTCGATAGGGCGGCGCTGCAGGCGCTTTTGGGCCGAATGTACATGCAGCGCTACTTCTCAATAGAGTTCCCGCCCTATTGGGAGCTAGAAACTTTAGCTTCATTTTAACAATGGAGCTCGATGACCATGAATATCTATAGACCGTGATAATAACTGATCCAACAACAATTACGTATTGATAATAGTTGGCAGTTGAACGACAATTAGCTATAGAAAACAATAGGCCTAATGGCAATTAGGTATTAATAACAGTTGGTCCAGCAACAATTAGCTATTGCTAACACTTGATCCAGTACCAATTAGCTATTGATAATAACAACTGATTCAACAGCAATTACCAGTAGCTACTGAAAGCAATAGGACTGACGTCAATTAGCTATTGATAATAACAAATAGCCCAACAACAGAAATTGAATAGCTCTGTCGATAACAGTTGGCCGAACACCGATTAGCTATTGGAAATAACAACAGGCCCAAAAGCAATTAGATTCTGATAACAATATTCCAAATAGAAATTAGCCACTAATAACAATCAGCACTGACGATAATAGGCCTGACAGCTTAAGTTTTCTTAGCAGTGGTATTCTAACAACAGAATTTGTACACAGATCCATTTATAATCCAAAGCCATTGTACAGAAGCATAATTCCCGACAGCTAATTGTAAGCCCATTGTATATCCATTGCACGCGCATACACTCACACTTGTACGCCGTCATATCCATAATAAGTGACGAATCAATTCCAAGTTCAAAGCCTTGAATGAATTTTTTATGTATAAACCGCGCACACAAAAAAACTTCATTAATATTTCACGCAGACCTGATTGGCCTCCTTCTCGCGTTCACAATGAAAACGATAATCATAGATAGGCAACAAGCGACCTAATTTGCATAACAATCATAATAATAATACTAATAGTAATAACATCAACAACAACACACAGAGGGGAAAAAATCCAAACTTTTTATTACAAAAAAAAAAAAGACAATAGAATAATAAATGAAAGGAAAGGTGTTCAGCTCAATAAGCAGCTTAGTCATTCCGGTAATTTATTCATGTCGTGGGTGGCGGAAGGATAAAAAAGTTATTATTTCTTTTTGAAAAAAATTGTATTAATAATACAGTCGAGGAAGCGCCATTTTTTACACTTAATTGGGAAAGAGGAAAAAATTTGATAAATTTTTTTTGTACAAAAAAGCAGCGCAGGATTCCCGGTGGGCTTCTTCTTAATTGGCGAGGAGGAATGTTTTACCTTCTTGAAATGCACGGGTCTAAAACGACTCGTTATAATGGACCCCCAGGGAGTCTATACGCGTGATGGATTGTTAGACTTAAATATTCACGCCAGGATACGGAAAGATATTTTTTTAAATATTATAATAATAAAATGAACCTATTTCCTAAAAATCCCGTTTCCGTAACACATAGGATTCAATGTTAAAAAGTTCTGAGAATTCAAAATCCCGAAACCTATATACCAAGGTTAAACGGCAATTTCTCAGCAAGTGCTGTGTCTGATATGTTCAGTGGTATCAATTTTGCAGGATCTAAAACATAACTGCCTAAACCACTAAGCATCGGGCTTTCAATATCGAAAGTCCAGAATGCATGATTCGAGCATACGAAGCGAAGTTTGGAGTCAAATTTGGCCCAGACAGACACACAAAACGACAGATTCCGTTTTCGATGATCACCAGGAAGATCGTTCACATTGAGGAACGAACCTAAACGTTTCAACAAAGATAGTGCATTCGAGATTGGGACTTGCACAAGATGACAAAAAGAATAAAGTGCTGGGTATTCGGATATGGCACCACCGATTCTATGGGAGTATCTTCAGGTTCAATATGACATGTGTCCATTCAAATACACCAATTACAAGTAGTAAATTGAGTAAGTTTATTGACAATTACTCGCGATCGGACACCCCGTCTGTTCTACGCCCCCTGGAGGCTTACGCGGCGGCCGCAGTTGTGTGTGAGACCTTGTGGGAAATGACTATGTGTTTGATTCATATGAAATGCAACGTCGTCATGATTTGACGGCATTCGAACGGGGCATGGTGGTGGGTGCCGAAGCATAGGAAGTTCGATTTCAGTTCGTGCATGAATTCGGGTTCACACGTTTAACCGTGTCTCGGGTTTACCGAGAATGGTTGGAGGAAGGCGTAACAGTCCACAACAGACACCGTACCGGGCGTCCAGCCACCCTCGATGACCGTGACCGCGACACCTATGATAAATGGTCAACAGGACAAAAGAGCCGCAGTGCGACAAATCACGAACTAATTCAACATCGGCCGAGCTAGAAACGTCTCCCAATGGACAATCCGTAGAAATATGCTGCTAACCCCTTTTATTTGCCACCAGTCACATCGGATGGACACTGCAACAGTGGCTTAACGTCATTTGCCGATGGGAGGCACCGTGTGTGGCGCAAACTTCATGAGGCGATGGACCCGCATGCCAAGGGCGGTGGGGTATCAGTCATGATCTGGAGCGCGTTTTCCTGATATGGAAAGGGCCCTCTTGTTCTTCTGGAAAACAGTTGAATGGTCTGCGATATCGACAACTACTCGAAGACTATCTCCACCCGTATTTGGTCTTCCAACACCCCGATGACCTTGCCGTCATTCAAGATGACAATGCGCCGCCACATCTCTCCAGTGTAGTCCGAAAACGGTCCGAAGAGCATGCAGGGGATGTCTAACGGCTAAATTGGCCACCCCGAAGTCCTGATATAAACCTACCGAACATATCTGGGATGCCGTTGAACATATCTCGCAGTTGGGTACCGCTCTGCAACTGTGTGGTGTAATCTGCCTCCGGAAGTATATCAGGGACTAGCAGACTCATTTTCACGCCGTATCGTTGCACTCTACAGGGCCAGAGGGAGCCCGACCAGATATTAGGTGACCATATCCGTTCACTTCTCATTCTTCGATGATGAAAACCTGCTGCTCAGTGGTGAAAGCGACCATTTTTTTAATCCTGCGAAATGATACAGAAAACACGTAAACAAAATGCGTTGATGCTATACCATATAATTTTTTAAACAATTGCACTTTGTACTACAGTGGTTGAGAAATTGATGTTTAGTATTAGTAGGTAGGTTTTGGGCCACCCTGTACTCCGAGTAGATTCAATAGGACATAGAATCTGATATTACCAATGTTTACTTTGAAGTGATCCACCCAAATATCTACATTCGAGAAATATTTGTACAAGCGTATTAAATTCGAGTTTTCAACTCAACCAAGTCTCTGTGAGGAGTTTGATACGCAGCAAAGTCAGTAGTCACCTGTGTGTTTTTTATAGCGGGCCAGAACTAGAGAAAAGGGGCAATCCAAAAAGGCAAAGATCGTCAGTAGGTCAATATACTTCATGGAATCGCCATAGTATAATGCGTCTCTTCTGCCATCTAGCGGCAATGAACATAAATCTCTCTGTAAGACTGCGCAGGCGGAACAAATCTCGTCACGTTTCTCAATATTATTAAAAAATAAAATTTCGTTCTCCAAAAAATACCCCCTCTCGAGGGTTCCTTCTCCCTTGAGGTTTTTATTGCCGCAGCAAATAGTGCTAAAGCTTCCCTGTCAGATACACTTGCTGATAACAAGATTACACGTTTAAACTTTTCCCTATACACAGACGAGGGCGAAACCACTTATTGAATGACAATTTATTTCCAAGGGGGTCCATCAACTGGGAAACCAAAAGGAAGGCGCGACCGCAGCTTGTTGTAGAAAATATTTTTTTAAATTTGAATATGCTGAAATCCAAAACTGAGTTCGATAAAAGTTTTTCGACTATTATTAAAAACGTAAGAAATTCCAAAGGACTCCATTCATCGCTCACTCACGGAAACCTCATTTGCAAGTCAACAATGGTCGCTCTCCGATAAAAGCAGCAGGACTTAAAAAAATAAATGAAAAAAAAAATAAATAAAAAGCTCAACAATTTCGACCTTGGCTCTCAGTGACGAGAGGGCAACACGTATACAAAAATAAAAATAAAAAAAGGACACATGGGATGAACCCGGTCTTTCGCCCCGCCACCACCTGTAGAGAGCGAACGACTCCCCCGAGGTGTCACCAGGCGGCGCACCCACCCATATCCGGGTAGCTCGGCACGTGTACATATGCTGCTTTCTTAAAAGTGATCCCTCTCTCTTTCTCACCTTCAGAAAAGTCGTCACGAGGTCCTTGGTTTCCATCCTGACCCCGACCAAAGGAGAGGGGAATATAAAACGCATGATGCGCCTCGGTATTCGTGGTGAACAGGAAAATCCGAAATAAATTAATAAATATTACAGGCTCGTAGTTTATAAGGGTCTTCAACCTACAGCCCACGGGCCACAACCAATAGGTAGAACTCCAGATTAGCGTTCCCTAATTTTCTTGGATGATATTAGTCAGCCCTGTCGCGTTTATGCTCATAAAAATTCTTCATAAAAAAAGCTTTACAGATCCGCCACCGTGTTTTACTGTATGAATGAGACCGTCTGGACGGTAGGCTTCTTTGGGGCTTTTTCAAACGTAAATTCGCCCCAAGTCGAAAATAATGTGAAGGATGACTCATCCGACCATATCACTTTTTTCCAATCATCGGGTGTTCCGATTTTATGGTCTTTACACAACGTAACACGGGCTTTAGCATTGGTCTCTGTGATGAAAGCTCTTGCAATTGGAGCTCTTTTATGAATATCGCACATTTGTGGATCTCTCTGCGAACTGTTTTTACCGAAATAGGATGTTCAAGGTGGGTATTAAGTTCTGCAGTCACTTTGGTTGCGGTAGTTTTTGGCTGTTTCGACACAATCCTTTTTAGTGCTCGACCTTCTGTATCAATCAGTATTGTTTTTGATACGCACTCATAACATTGGAGACGGTAGGTAACAACACAGGTCGATGCGAACATCCGCTCCCCAATATCATTTCCGGAAGCCGAGTAGCTTCTAGTTTTACAGCTTTTTCGAATGTTGAAAAGCATTTTCAAAAATAAATAAATGCTGTTTGTAGAATTAAAAATCCATTTGAGGAGACATATCAGGAAGATAAACTAGCATTGGAGAAGATTTGAGTTTACAAGTATATTTTTTAATTCTTCAAACTGCATTTATTATTTGTAGTATAGCAAACTGGTACTATTCGCCATCAATAGTTAGGTTTTGTAAGACCTTATTTCATCATCCATGTTTTTAAAATAGATTTGCCTGGCCGTACAATTAGATAGGTATGTTAATATCTAATCGATAACTCAAAAACGGATAGAGATATCTTAAAATGGATGTCATTATCGGATTAGAGAGAAAATTGCACCCCAGATCGAGTGGTCACATGACCCACCTTCGGATTAAACATGTACGCGTGTATGTTCCCAAAAAACTTTAGATTTTTGAAATTCTGTGTTTGGATTCTGAAAGGTCATCGAAAAGTAGAATAGGATCGGTCTTTGAGATATTCCTATTGTACTTTTTGATGATCTTTTAGAATCTGAAGTCAGAATTTCAAAAATCAAACATTTTTTGCGGCCATGCAGATACTCATAAATTTTGTTGATAAGGAAAAAAGACCAGAGAGGCAAAAAGTGCTAGTTCCGTTTCGGTTTCGATTTCAGTGCAGAGATGCCAGGCATAAGTAATGTTTCGCTTCGTGCCAATTTCTGATTGGTTGAGCGAGTTTTAATCATTTACGCATGCGCCATTTCCTTTTTGTTTCGTACAAAAAAGTAAACAATACAATGGAATGGAACGACCTAAAAGTGAAAACCTGTACTCCACAAGGAGACTATGTAAATTTGGAGGTAGGCTAGATTAGTTTAGGTTACTTAAACCTCCTTGTGGATTAGAAGTTTTCAGTGTTTGGTTTTTCTTTCGTGCCTGAACGATAAGTAGAGATGACACGCTAATACAATGGTGGAATAAGTTTGAGACCAGAATTCTCAAGTTTCCCTCAGCTTTGTGGATCAGTATTTTGTTGGACACTTCAATAACATCAACGAGTCTCTTCGGCATGGATTTCACAAGAGATTCAAGTTTTTTGTGGAGTTTTTTGGTCCCACGCGGTCTCTACAGCTTTTTTCAGGTCGGAGACGCTGTTATACTGGTTCCCATGAGCATAAACCACTCGAACCACATAGCCCCATAAAGTTTCAACCAGGTTAAGCTCGGGACTGCAGGCAGGCCGATTCATTTATGTGACATTGTGTGATTTTAACCATTCCAAAGTTGATGCTGTTTTGTTTATTGACGCATTGTCCTGCTGAAAAATGAATTCCGGATCATTTAATTGATCTCGAAGAGGAAGGAGGAAATTTGGCCAAATTGCATCAATTTGACCCTATTTGATGATCTGTTAGTTCTTTGCCAGAACCCATTGTAGACAAATGAACTATTGTGTATGCGTGTAAATAGTTAACGTTATATGATATACATTAAAGCAGTTGGTATTCATTTGCATCCTGGTCTCAAACTTCTTTTCCACTATTGTAACTTCAGAGCATGAATATCATCCGAGAAAATCAGAAGGAACTGTTGTGTGGAATTGCCTGTATATGAAGAAAAATCCTCTTACCACAAAAGAACATCAGAGTTAAGGAACATCCAATAGAGGAACCATATAACTTAGATATCTAGTATTCTTTTGTATATTTTTATGGTAAGAGGTTTTTTTCTTTATATATAAAGAACGTTATGAAAAAATAAAAGAAAAAAAATTCCACAATCTGGATTCGAACCAGGAACCAGGAGTCTATAGCTTCATTAAAATATTCCAACTATTTCAACAACATCATCAAGAAACTGAAAAAAAACAACAACAATGAAATCTGTAATAATGCAAAAACATAGGGAACCAAGGAGCTAGATAAACTGGTCTATGGTTCCAAATTTTCACTTTATAGGGAACGCTAATCTGGACTATTACCAAAATTAATTTCATAGATGCTTACCACCAAATCAGAAGTTTGAAATCAAATTGCCTACTAGATGTGGCCCGCGGGCCATACTTTGACGACCCTTGTCATAATAATAATGGCGGTCTATCTAAAGCAACAATCGATCAATCAATCATCATGACCAACGACAATAATCGTGACGTCACAAATACCTCCTCTCCTGCACTCGAGCTCGCAGGGTTAACCGCTCTTTAAAAAACCGGAAGACACGTGATTAGCGCGTTCACACTCGGTAGATCATTCAAAAGGCTTTTTTGCCAGTTTTTTTTTCCTCCATGAATATTGAACCAGAAGAGGGGATCACGAGCTTGCGGTACGTATCCCCCCAGCTCATAAAATATTAAACTCCCATTCCCATTGAAACCTTTTTTTGAGTGGCTGAAAATGCACGTCCTCCTTCTTCAATTTTTCCCTCCTTTTTGAATAATTAACTCCATGAAAATTTAGCAGCAAACTAGCGGCAGGAGATGCTTATTAAAAAACGTTTCCAACTCTTTCTTTTTATTATTATTAAACTGTCGTGAATAATAAAAGAATCAAAATGGAAATCGTTAAGCGGTCTCTTTTGGCACATGTGCGTGTCCGATGGAAGTTTAAAGTAAAGTGATTGCCAGTTTTGGTGCCGTTCAGAAATAAAAATCTCAATATAAATTATACAAAGTAAATTTTATAAAAACACCAATAAATTTTAATATTTTTTCAATAAAGAACAATATTAACTCCAAAACTTTACATAAATCAACCAAAACCAAATCAAGTTATATATATAAACAACAGGACTCAAACCCTAGACTCATCACCCCCTCACTAAAACCCAGTAGTGTTATCCAAAACGCCGGAAGCCATTTCTTTCAGATGACACTGCTTTGAAGGAACCCTCTTGCTACATCATCAGAAGCATCCGTGTTACGTGCAGCCAGACGATAACGCCAACTAACAGTTCAATTAAAAAAAAAATGGAAGTTTCTAGATTTAAAAAACATTCCATTTAACTTCTCCATATCCAATCTCATGTGAGGGTCATCTACCATCCATCACAATCCGTTGATTATAGTTTCCCATGAACGTTTCAGAATATAACAAAGGCACGGCTAACGCTCTATACGCTTCTCTAGCAGGAGCAGCCATTTTGTTAAGCTGTGCTAAAAGGCTTAAGGATTACTATTGTTTCAATATTAATGTAATAACACATTTTCCAAAATTGTGTGGGATTTTTTTACATTGCGAGTCTGAGTAGCAATATGCAATGCTGACATCTTGACAGGTTAATTACATTTCAAGCATTTATTGTAATTTTTAAATAAATTTTTTAAAAATATTTTAACTAAAACCCTTATTCTTTTAATAATAATAATAATAATAATAATAATATAGATAACTTCAAATATCCATGTTAGGAGTTTATTAAAATTCTGCGTTAATAAGCTGTTTTCTTGCAAATGCGTTCCAGTAATCATCGATTTTATAATTCTATTTTGCAAATCTTTACTTTTGAAAAATGTGATCCCGTAACGTACTCTTGATTCAAAATATTTATGATATAATAATTTTCTAACTTTTAGGGAACAGTAAAATTTAACAAAAAACATCAAATATAATGTTTTGCGTAATTTCGACTCCAAATTTATGGTATATGGATTTGGTTTTCAGGCATATTATACGTAATTTTTCCACTAACCTTTTAATTGCTATCTTTAACGGACGACTATGGGTCCCACGAACCCTACAATGTATCGGGATTCGTTTCCCGGTCTCCAAAAGAAACCCACAGATGTTAATTTTTTTTAGGAAAGGGACGCACCCAACTAATTAATATAGATCCAGCATTCAAGCTAATTCAATCGTTTAATAATAATCTCACAGAATATTGATATCTTTCATGACTCCCGTATACCTCTTTGTAATGTTGCCTCTTCTTAGGCTTTTTTAACCCCGTGGTGATGATTAATAAAGGTCTGCTGGGGGTCGGTACTGTCATAATGATTGATTGACAGCCGATTATAAATTATTATAAAATAAAAATTACTCTTCCAATCCTCCATACTCTCCATCTTATAAAAAAATTGAGTTAGTAAAGCAAAAGAATACTCTTAAGAATTTTTCTTCATTTTTATGCATAGTTAGTAAAGCAACATCATCTGAATATATATAAAATTGTCTATTAGGAACATAACTGGGTAGATCATTTATAAAAATGTTAAATATTATTGACCTTTGAGGAAAACTATTTGTGATCTCACAAACTGAACTTTCAGTATTATTTACTTTTTGCATTCTATTCTTATAGAATCCTTTCAACAAATTTAAACATTGACCTCTTATATCAAATAATTCTAATAGTTTCATAAAAATTTGTCCATGATTAAAAGATTTATTTAAATTTGTGTCAATTCGATCAACAAATGTTGGGTTGATTTTTTTTTTATATCCATATATTTCTTTCCCAAAAATCCTCAAATTTTTTCTTAATCCAATTTTCAAATATTTTTATAATAACAGAAAGTATAGATGTTGGTCGATAATTATTTAAATCTTTTTTTTTTTACCTTTCTTATAAACTGATCTAACCTTTGACAATAATAATAATAATAATGACTCATTAAACCAAAATGAACAAATGGTTACATTATAGTTTATGTATAGAGTTAATATCTAAACATGTACAGTACCTTACAATTAGGATATGAGTACTTGTAAATTAGAATACCTTATGTATAATAGGATGTAAAAATATGTATTTACAAAATTTTTAATCTTTCACAGTATTACCATCTATTCTTTTTATTAAGTCTCTATACAAGAAGAATATGAGAAATATTTTTCTATATTGAAGGAATATCTTTTATAATATAATTTCACTTTATGGAAGTATTTTTGTAAGTTATACCTGAATTGAAAATGAGAATAAATAAATAAATATTTAATGAGGCAAAATATATATATAACTGAAAGTCACTTTTCAAGTTCATAGCAGTCAATCAAATTAATGAAATCCGGCGAATACTAATAGCAAATAGATAAAAATACCTAACTGATCTAGAAAATTACTTCAACCTTAATATTATTCTTATAATTATTGTAATCCATCCCTAATTAGTTCTTCTTTCTTCGCATTGTTAATATAAATTATTTCAAAAACTGCTTAAATATTTAACTGAAGATTTATTACAATGGTACGTTGAAGTGAATTAATTGAGTAATTTCATAAATTTTTAAAACTTCAACAAATTAATTAATTAATAAAAAAAATACAAAAATGACAGGTTTAATAAAATCTCAAAATGAATTAGAATTTTCTTAATACACCAATCATTTTTAAATCCTAAAACTTAAGATTTTAAATTTAATCTACAAAATTCATGTCAAAATTATCTTTAAATTATTATCAGGCCATTACTGTTGAAATTGTAATTAGTCGGAACTTAAAAATTCATTCATTTAAAAAAATATTGGCGTGTTAAGAAATTTTTAATTCATTTTGAGATCTTATTAAACCTCTTGTTAATTTTCATTTTTTCTTTTTTTCACCAAGTAATATTTTGTCGGCCTGGTCACCATATTGGCCCTGGGTGGGATTTCTTGAGTTTTTGTACTTATACAATAAATAAATAAATTTTTTGTGATTTTTCTTGATTTAATCTTTTTCTTATTAATTAATTTGTTGAAGTTTTTAAAATTTATGAAATTACTTAATTGAAGATAGAATTTTCCACCATCAAATTCCAATATCTATTTTGAATAAATCCAATTTAATTAATTGAACTTCAAAATTCATGAAAACTGCTTTGAAAAGTATCATCATAGAAATCCTCAATGAAATCTCCTCGTCAATATTGGATAACATCATCTGAGTCCAGAACATCGAGGACTCCAAAATTTGAGTACTGTGAACTTGAAAAGTACAAACGCGAATTTCCACTCTTTTGCACACTTTTTGTGAAAGTTCGCTTTTTTCATCAAAAACCACCAACAGACTTTTAATTATTATTTATTTTGTTTCTTACATCATTAAATTAATATGAAGTAATTTGTTTATTTATCAGTTTAAAAAATACCATTCTGGTTGAAAATATCACTGAAGTTTCTAATGGGTTTTTGGGTTAAAATTTTCTGGATTGGCTAATATACTATTAAGATTCTGATTTATTATTATTATTATTATTATTATTATTATTATTATTATTATTATT
>JAHWFO010001731.1:332325-365681 GCA_023313115.1 Rhysida immarginata | reverse complement strand
CTGTTAAATGTAAACGCAGACAATTCCGTTAATACTAGCCGGGGCAATCACAGTTCACAAATCAAAAGAAGCAACATTTGATGAAATTGTTTACAACTACGACAAAAGTCAGCAGAATCAGTTGATGTATGTGGGACTAAGTAGAGTAAAAACTATTGATGGGTTATACATCACAAATGAAAAGAACTATTTCAATGTTCATCACGGCAAAAGCACCACAGCTCTGACCATCAAAGAGATAACAGACGAATATGCCAGATTAGAAAATCATAAACTTAAAACCCTTGTCGATCAAGTTAGAAAATTTACGACAACAACGACGCAGGAGACCAGGTTACAATAATTGTTGCAAATTTAAATGTTCAGAGTTGCAATGCACATCACCTAGACATCGAGACAGATGAGATATTATAAAAGTTGGGTTTTCTTGCATTGAGTGAAACTTGGATGTACGAGGACGAACCGATTCAGATACAAGGGTTCGAATTAAAAGCATTCATGAACAATACTCTTCGATCTAAGACCGCAAATGGGCAGCGTAAAGCAAGTGGTGTGGCAATTTATAGATATTTAAATAGTGTAGCAGACTGCAAACCTGTCGAGCATCACATAAATGTAAGACGGAGAATAATTGACTATGGAAATGGCGATTTATGTTTAGTGGACGTTACCTTAAATGGTTCTTCAAAATTTATATTGGGCTCGATAAATGTACATCCAAGTACTTCTCGTTTAGATTTAAAATTTTCTTGTTTTCTGGATTAAAGAAATACACCGACAGCTGCAAGCAAATAGATGAAGAGTTTGAGGTGGATGCAGATATGCCTATGATATTGATGGGCAATTTTAATATGGATGCCAAACGAAACGAAGGAGCATTTGAATTTATAAAACATCATTTCAATTTAGACAGTCCCGACTAACTATCCAAGTACATTGGGAAATACTTACATTGATCTGTCATTTACTAGAAATATAAGTCCGAAAGTTTTGGCATCTGTTTGTTGCTTTTCATATCAGACTCATTTTTCACAAAATTGTAATGTTATTGAATAAAGTAACTTTTTTTTTAATTTTGTTCTTTTTTCGCCAAAAAATACACACTAACGGTAACCAATAATAACATACAGTAGTAGTTCTACGCCTTAAAAACCCGTGGCTTTGGCAGTCACCAGAGCCTCCGTCAATTTTTTTCCCGTAGCCGACGAAAAACACAGGCCGGAGCACTAAATAGTCACATGACCAAAGTAGATCTAACAACATCTTCATTGTTTCCATCTTGGATTTCAACAATCAGCGTTTTTACGTTTTAAAGGACAACTCTACGCAAAAAATCGATT
This sequence comes from Rhysida immarginata, assembly GCA_023313115.1. NCBI lineage: Eukaryota > Metazoa > Arthropoda > Chilopoda > Scolopendromorpha > Scolopendridae > Rhysida > Rhysida immarginata. The sequence continues at coordinate 364,341 of JAHWFO010001731.1, read as the reverse complement.
GCAATTTTTTTTACAGAATATCATTCTTAGATATAAATATAACACAATCTCGTTGAAATTTTTAAAATTAGTCTATAATTTCATATAAGAAACGGCTTTGAAATGTGAAAAACGCCGCTTTTGAGTGACGTAGTTTGAGTCAAAGGAGGCCAACGAAAAAGACAGGCCCAGACGTGGAAAAGTCACCTGTCCATAGTAAAAAAAGGCCCTGACGCGAAAAAGTCACCTGACCAACAATCCAGCCTTCATTGTTTTCAACTAATGAAAAAATACTGATTGTTAAAATCCAAGATGGAAGCAATGAACATACATTGTTTTTCGGTCTACATTGTTATTCGGATTACATTGTTATTCTACGTTTGACTCGAGGCCTACGAGATAAGGCCTGGAAGCGAAAAAGTCACCTGATCATCGGGGTGCTAGCAACAATCCAACCATCATTGTCCCCATCTTGGATATTAACAATTGATGTTTTTCCTTTTGTTGGAAACAATGAAAGCTGGATTGTTGCTAGCACCCCGATGGTCAGGTGACTTTTTCGCTTTCAGGCCTTGTTTTCTCGTTGGCCTCGGTTTGACCCAAATCCCGCTCTTTATTTTCATTTTTTCACACATTTAGAGTTCGAATTAAATTTTTTTAAATATGCCACGATGTTATTAATAGGTTAGACTTTCGATTTAAATAAAGTTGTATATGACCGTAGAGTTGTCCTTTAGTTTCGATTTAATTTTATTATTTGATATTTGTGTTCATCAATTCTTTTTTCACACTTAGTTTAGTTTGTCCTATATAAAGATCATTACGTTCATTACAGGGAATTTTATAGATAATATTATTTTTTATATGTTTGTTATTATTTTTATTTTATTATTTTTTTCAAATTAATGTTCTTATTACGGAGAGTCTTTAGGATATTTGGAAACAGTCTTGCCGTACCTATGACTACGACTACCCATTTGGTTGAAGCGACAAGATTGATACCCGTGGTACTCAATTTGAATCGATATCGCGGAACTTTTCCTTTCGCTTTTCATCTTGACATTATCCAACTTCTTTTGATGTGGCAGATGCGCATCGGATTTCTCTTTAGTTATCGGCTTGCAGGATCCACCCAAACATCATACAAATCTTTTAAAATTGTCCCCAATTTGTTAATACGAGAATGCTATAGGAAAGTGAGGATGTGCACTCTGATGCTCACGTCAAATTTGATATTTGACCTCTTTAAGGGGTCAAATCATAAAGTAAATTCTTAACCGTGTAAAATGCAACAAAAATGGAAATGTAAAATTTATGTTTACCTCTAAATCATCATTTTTACATAACTTATATAACTTATTTCTTTTATTTCACAAAAAAATTACAGAAAATGTTCAATTTGAATACATAATAATTTTGATCCAAATATGAGGGTAAGAACGTTAGTCTCTTGGTATATGGCGTTGACTTTGGCCTTTGACTCAACTCTGTGTAAAGTTAACTTGCCATTGTAGCTCTATCCCGCTACAATCAAAGTTTTTAGCTCCAAAGTTTTTAGCTCTCTGTTCGAATACTAATTATTTTAATACCCGTCCTAACGATACTCCACGTGAAAGTTATGTACAACCCTAGCGTCAATGAACTTCGGACACCTACAGAATTTTGGATATGTACAACGAAACTAATTGTAAACAAATGAAAATTACTTTATTGAGTGCACAGAGCTTTAGTACAACTGTGATATAGCATTTTAACATAAAAAAGAAAACGAGAAAATTAAATAAGCGACTTTTTGTAATGTTCCGTTTTCAACACGTTGCAATGAACTTCGTACACCGTACCGTTTATTGCACATTACCACTGAGTGGCGTCACCTTTCCGACGAATGACACTCCGAAGTCGTTGAGGCATGCTGGACACTAACTTCTACGTTGTTTCTACTGGAATTTTGTTTCCACTCTTCGGAAATACATGCCCGCAACTGCTGCAGTGTTCGAGGCTTCCGCTGTCTGACTTTTCGCTTTAAAATGCGCCATACATTTTCAATGGGTGACAGATCTGGGCTGCAGGCAGGCCAGTCAAGCACCCTGAAACGATGCTGTTGTAGCCAAGCCTTGGTGTTCCGAGCAGCATGAGGCTTCGCGTTGTCCTGCTGAAAGATGCTTGGTCTTCCATTGAACAACTTTTGGCGGGATAGACACAGATGCTGTTGAAGAATGTTTATATAGGCAGCAGAGTTAATAGTGCTCTCGCAAAAGTGAAGCGATCCTGTCCTGGCTGCACTCATGCAGCCCCACACCATCAGCGATGCAGGCTTCTGAACTTTCCTCTGGTAACAGTCGGGATGATTACTTTCGTGCTTGGTCCTCAGCACCTAGCGACCGTTGTTGCCATACATCACTGCAAAGGTGGACTCGTCGGACCACATACCACTATTCCACTGAGCAAGGGTCCGCTTTAGATGGGTTCTGGCCCATGCTACCCGGCGACGCTTAGCTACAGTGCTCATAAATGGCTTCCTCTTTGTAGCGTATAAGTAATAGTTGCATCTTCTGATGTAACGGCGGACTGTGCTTTCGGATATGGGTATATGAAAATATTCTCGAGCCCAAACGGTCATTTCACTTATGGGAGCATGCCTGTTTTTCACAATGTAACGTCGAAATACTCGTAGGTCCCGAACATTCAATAATCGCTGCTTGCCTAGTGCATTCCCTGGTTCTGTTTTCCCGATTTCTCTGAAACACTTGATGATCCCATTAAGAGTAGAGAGTGGAACTGATAATTCATGGGCAATAGCTCGCTGGAATTTGTTATTCTGGAACTGCTGTATAATTTTTTGCCGTATACACGTTTCTACTGGCTTACCACGTCCTATGGTTCAAAACAACACGAATACTGTGCTCTGTCGCGTGGACGGTGCTTTTAAAGCCTGATGCAAAGCATTCTGGGCGTTTCTACAGCCTTCAGGAAAGTTCTATTTGCTGGCGACCCCTTGTGTACGAAGTTCTTTGAAACCTGTTGACAACGCAATTTTACATAAATTTGAATAAATTATTTCACACCATTAAATCGATTCTAAATCGATGTTGATATTGTTCCATCTACTCAGTAAATCTATTTTCATTAGCCTGCAATCCTCTGTATGCACTTTTCACTGTGTTTTTAGCCAAATTACTTGGCGTCCGAAGTTTATTGACGCTAGGTTTGTAAATAAACGCGCATGCTAATTGCTATCATAGATCCCTAACAACCATCTATATTTATTAGTAGCACCTTTTTCCTTCCTTTTTCAAAGTTTGAATGTAATGGAAAAATATACTCAGCGACAAAAGCATAGGAACTTCCTGAAAATCTTTTGTTTAATGTCAAAAAATGACCCCCACCTATAAAAAATTTAATAGATCTCGGAACATATGAAAGGCCGCCTGCAATAAGCAAGAGAGTGCCAGAGCTCTACTACAAGCTGCATCAAACTCTGAAAGCACAGCCAAAGTTGGACTGGGCTGTAGTGTACGAACTGTTCAACATCTCCTACAGAAAACCCACCCTATTTTTCGCAAAAAAAATGTGCCGAAAACCAGCTTTGAAGCCACGATATAAAGATGCCCGTCGAGAGTTCGGACAATCACACATGAGTTGGACCACTGAATGAAAAACGATTATCCTCTCAGACGAGAAATTCAATTTAGATAGTCCTGATGAATTCAGATACTACTTTCATGATTTAACGAAGGAAGAGATACTCCTATCAGGAGGTCAAGCAGGTGGCGGTTTCCTAATGATCTGGGAGGCTATTGGTTGTCGTAAAAAGTGTGAACTGCAGTTATGGACGCGCCACTACGACGGGGGGGGGGGGGTCAAACAATTATACAAAAAACGTAACAATGATCAAAGTACTCTCCCCCTATGTATATGCAAAGTTGTGGTCTTTCAAGCCACTTATTAAAATCCAGACCATCGTCTTCTTCTGGTGTAGTCCGTAGAGCTGAATTTATTGCTTGTGCGAGATCTTGGATCCGATGAAATAGCTTTCCAGCAAGTTTTGTTTTAGCCGTAGGGAACAACCAGAAATTGCATGGTGGTAGATCGGGAGAGTAGGCAGGATGTGGAAGAACTTGTATTTTTTCTTGCTATAGATAAGGCAGCAACAGCCTTAGTGTTGTCATGCAAGGTTCTGCTGGTTTGAATTGTTAGGCGCTGCTGTTTGATTTTTTTAATTAATTGAGACAACACAATATTTTTGCAGTACTGTTCTGTAATTGTAAGACCCTCTGGCATGCAGTTCACAAGCAGTGGCCCGGAAAAATTAAAGAAAACACTAAGCAAACGCTTGCGGGATCGAAAATCTGGCCTGAGCACCTGTGATCGAGGATGGTCTTGACCTACCCAAACACAGTTTGCTGTTTTACTAGGAGTTGTGTAATAGTAAAACAGGCTCTCGTCTCCTGTGACAATGTCTGTAAGCCTCTTGGAGCCATTCTCTCCCTTTTTCAACACGCAACTTTTTCTGATCGTCGGTCAATTTGTGCGGTACCCGTTTGGCACATTTTTTTTTTCAGATGAAGGCGGTCGTGCAAAATTTTCTCAACATTGCCTACTGATACACCAACAAATAGCCTTAACATTATCACTAAGATATGGGGATTTTCCACGACTAATTTATTAAGACTCTATCGTTGCCTGGTTCACTGCTTATGTTGGTTGACATCTTGTAAGCTAAGCCTATCCTGTTTTTAACTTTTCGAATCCAACGGGCAACACTGCCATAAACAGTGACCAAATCTTCATGAATTTCTTTTGCTTCATGCCCGAGTTTAAACCGGGTAAAGATATACAGGGTGAGTCAAAAATCGCAGTACACCCTGTTTTTCGAAAACCTTGCAGGAATAGGGAAATCTGAATATTCCAGTAAGGTATGGGTGAGATGACTATCTTTTACGGTATGTACCGAGCATGGCCGCAATCTTGAAATCGGCCATTTTGAATCTAAGTCAATTTTTTTTTAAATGGAAAGGGGGTCGTGTGATATATCAAACAACATCAGCATTTTCTGACAATTTCATTCCTGTAAACAGATTTGAAGTAGCTGTTATGGTTCAAAAGTTACAATACATTTTGTTTGGAATTACAAGCTGGACTGTTCTCCATAATGTCTTCAACATCGTGTCTCTCTTGGTCAAGGCACATTTGAAGGCGCCAAAACCATTGTTGAAGTTGTCTCGTCCGTAGCACTTATTGGACGGCCACTCCGTACCTTGTCAACCACAGTCCCAGTTTCTCGGAATTTCTTAATTAAGCACCTGACAGTGTTGTGTGAAATTGGAGGACTTTCTGGGTGCCGGTTGTTAACATCTGCAGCTAAGACACAGAAACTGCGTTCTCCAGACATCAAAATGACCTCAATTCTCTCCTGCGTGGCCAAAGTCATCTTCAGTTACCCGCTACAAAATGAAACAAAATGCGTTGTAACCTTTGAACCACAACTGCTACTTCAAATCTGTTTACAGGAATGAAATTGTCAGAAAATGCTCATGTTTTTTGATATATCACACGACCCGCTTTCCATTTAAAAAAAATGACTTATATTCAAGATGGCGGCCATGAGATAGACCACTTCACCTATACCTTACTGGAATATTCAGTTTCCCAATTCCTGCAAGGTTTTCGAAAAAACAGGGTGTACTGCGACTTTTGACTCACCCTGTAGAATCTTTCGCTTTCTTTAGAACACTCCATAGAAAGAACGCAGCGTGAAATACTATGAATTCAAACGGAACTGATTGCGCGAGAACAGGTGCATGCCCATTGTTGAAACCTGCAAGGTAGATAGCAGACGAATATGTCATCAGCGTCACCAAAAGTCAATTTCGTACTTTAATGGCAACATGAAAAAAAATTCCGTACTATTACGAGTTCTCCTTCGTTAAGGAAGATCGATGGGGGGACCAAAATGGTAGTTCCAACACGACAGTGCTACCATTCATACAGCAGAGTGTGTTACTGAATGGTTTGCCCTTAAGAAAATCATGGTTTTCAAGACAAGGACCCGAACGAAAATGTTTGAAGCCATTATTCTATCAAAATATTAAAACTAGTGATGTCAAGAACCGGATAATTCAAGATCCGGATATCCGGATCTTTTTTTCGGACCTAGGTCCGAAATCCGAGAACCGGATGTTAGTCAGAAATCCGAGATCTCTGATCCGGATCTTGGATGCGAGATCTGAGATCCGGATCTTGGATCCGAGATCCGAAAATCGGATCCTAGACAGGAAATTGTGTATATGCAAACTTTTTCTGAAAGCAGTTTATAAAAGCTTTTATTAAGTGATAGCCTAGTCCTCTTAAGTCCTAATTAGTCTTAATACGCATCCAGCGAAAGGATCCGAAATCCGGATCTGATATCCGATATCCGAGATCCGATATCTGGATCCGATATCAGAGATCCGAAATCCGGATCCGAGATCCGGATACGGACCCGGATCCGGATATTTCTAGATCCGAATCCGGATATTATCAGATCCGAATCAGAGATCCGGATCCAACAGACATCACTAATTAAAACCTCTATGATAGCATGCCTAACCGAATACATGCCTTGATCAGTGCTCAAGGATCCCATACAAGATATTAAATGTATTCGAGTTCATTAAAACACAAATTCCTTAAAATAAAATGTTTACATGAATGTTCCTATACTTTTGTCACTGAGTTAAGATATTTTCAAAGTATGAGAGTTATGAATAAGTGTTTAATAAGTAAGTTGGAATGTTGTAATGTCGTTGAAGAAAAATGAATTGCTTCCGATGAGAGTGTCGTGAGGATCGGTATGAGCGACTCCGCTAGCAGCTGTAAAGAGCACGAAAACATTCAGACACTACTTATAAATTCTAATGTTAATCGTACGGATATATAAATTACACGGATAAAAAGATAAAATCAGAAGTAGCTGCGTTTTCGTCCTCTTTGCTGATATCTGTATAAATACTCCTGCGAGAAAAACCAACGAAATCTATTCAAGTTCGTTCAAAATGTCTTATCTCATAGAGTCGTGTGCTAGAGATAAACAAACAATTTGAAGAAAACATGTAGAAAACATCGTCTTTTGCTACAAAGCTTCTTCTTCTTCAATCCATTTCCCGTAAATCAAACTACCCCTGCATCTCAACGCTTTATCAATTTCTGGAAACGCTTCTCCACCAACTGCAAGCGCTCCTACCTTGGAGGCATGAAACAAGAAATGTTGTTTTTTTTTCTTCTTCAAACTGGGGATAATAAATCCTGACTCGGCGCAAATGTTCACTGCAACCCTTAATTACCATTTTAAATAAAAACCATTATTTACTGAAGAGCTTAAACGGAGTTGATTCAATAAGGGGAAGGAAAGGACAGAAAAAAAACAACTCCATTCGAGGAGCAATCTTTCCCTTTTTTCTCTTTTCCTCCTCCATGTTTTAAGGTAATTACTCTATTGAACCGTAACTGGGTGTAATTTCCGTAGAAAGTTGTATTCTAAGGAAAAAAAAAGTTGTTGGAGTGCTTTTTTGTACAGATGATTGAGTGGTACTTAGAAGAGGAACGATTGTGTCGTATGCTCGCCTGCGTGTGTGTAGATTAAGAGGGAGTCCATAAGAATCTCATAAAATTTTAGACTAGAGACAAAGTATTTGAACAAAACTGATGGAAAATCACGCGTGTTATAATCGTTGTTCAATTTGTATTTCTAAAAGTGAACATATTCAAGCTCTCAATGCAAATAAACGCTCAAAATTGATTGAAATTCAGTGAATCTCTTAAAATCTTAGGCTTGGTTCAAGTTTGATTGAGCGTATCCAAATAAATTAAAGAATAACTGAAGAATGGCTTGTAAGGAATAAATAAAATCATCGGAAAATTTTATCGACGGCATATTGCACAAGCAATGAAGGCGCAATGTGATTGGTCAGTTTGATATTTAGTGCTTCCCTCTACCAGGAAACAAACAAAAGTATTCATTCCAGATGTGATTCTAGCTCTAGCAACAACATTGGTCAACACGGTTCTTTGTGTAGGTGTACTTTTTGTTTTTATATAATTAATTAAAATTAAAATTAAAATTAGCTGCATCTCTAAAATCCAAATTTGATCGATCATTGAAAACTTTACAGGATCGATCATTACAGACAGGTAATCTAGATCTAATCAGCTGTTCACTGACATCCTGCAACTTATTCCTACCATCATACTTAAAATGGTAATTATATAACACAAGATAATATCGTTTTGAAGGCATTTTCAAATCGAAGCGGACCGGAAGTCCGCCATTTAAATTTGAGCATTATACCGGGAATAGTCGCTATCGAGGAGCGTATACATTTTCCGGATATCTGAGGTTTCTTCTGGTGTTTATCTGACGATTTATCTGAAGTTGGTAGAACCGGCCCTTAAACATCTGAGGTAATTTTATTTCTCAATACGCTGTGGCTAAGTAAAAGTGGATATCAGAGGAGCCAGTGTGTCCCAAAAGAAGACACCCCATACCAGCATTCCTCCTCCACCCGCCTGTACGATTGTCTGCTGACAGGATGAGTCCATGGCCTCGTGCTGTCTGCGCCAGATGCGCAGTCTGCCGTCCGCATGATGAAATAGGACCAGTCCAGTTTCTTCCACTCATCCAGTGTCCAGTGGCGATGCCTTCCTATTTTGCGGTGACAGCGACGGTACCTGCACTGGCCTCCTGTAGTTAAAGCCAGCTCGGTGCAAGGTGCGCCGCACCGTGTGCTCAAAAATGATGCTCCCTCATTGAACTGCGCTGCAATTTGTTGGGCTGTTCCAGTCCTGTTGCTGTGGATGATTCGTGCCAGTCGCCGTTGGCCTCGTTCATCCACGGCCCTGTTCCATCTGGAATTGTGTTTGTTGGAGGTTGTTTTTTGGCATAACTGCCATTCATGGAATACCCTGGACACTGTTGCACGGGGAAACCCGAGGAGGTTCGCGGTTTGCAAAATGCTCAACTGGGCCCGTCGAGCTCCAACGATCATGCCTCGTTCAAAGTCGGTCAAATCCTTGGATTTACCTATATTCTGTCCACTTCTGCTGCAAGACCACAATGATTGTTTGCGTCTGTGTGTTCTGCAATCCCAACAATCTCAGTGGGGTTATTCACTGCTTGGTAAACTGTTGTTGCAGTTGCACTCTGCTCTCAATATCTTGAAACAAAACTTGGCCATTCATCATTTTGTGTGGTCTAACAGTCTTCGTTCCTTCGTTTGACACGATCACTATCCGCTGACAACTTGGTCACGTTTTGCCGGTTGCAGTAGTGCACTGGCGAAACTAATACGGCACCGAGGGAAGAAATTGCATTTTCCGTCGCCTTTCCACGCTTAATCAATAGTCTGCTAACTCCAGTTAGTGCTCATTTTTAAAGATTTTCAAGAAAATGCTAAGTTCCAAGAAGTTTCATTTCTAAGAAAAGTCCGAACAACAGGAATTCAATTATTGTTACAACTTGAACCTTATTTATAAAGCACAAACTTTGCCTTGCATTGTTGGTCATGAGATACTTCTTATTAGCATGCCTTATCATCATCATGAATATCGATTTATTATCAATATTTATTATTTTTTCGAAATCTCAAGTAGATAGTGACCTTCTTCTTGCTTTGAAAATCAATTGTGCAAAATTTCATCAAAATCGGAATAAAACTGTAGATTTGTATAAGAAACAAACAAACCCACAAACCTTCTTCTTTATATAGAGGTTATAAAATAACGTGAGGTATCTAGAGCCCTCCAGTCAGTAAAGTAATAAACGAAACAGCCAAATTTGATGGGCGTACATAGTGGACCATGGGATTTCGATTTCTAAAAAAATAAAAATTAATACAAAAAGTCACCACCAATAAAATTTGGCGCTATTTACCGAATAAAACGCATTAATTTGCATAAACGCGTTCCGTATGGCAATCATGAGTATAAAAGGCTGGGAGAATTCTTATTATTTTGAGGCTAACTGCCTTTCGATGGCTCTTACCTCAAGGGACCGTGTTTTGTAAGTCAAGCTGTATTATTAGCGGAACGAGAATGCCCATGCTAAACTTCGGGAATTTCGGCAAATAAAGAAGTTGCGAAACGGACCGATGAGCATAACATATTTACGAAACATGATTCAACGATTTGAAACTACAGAACTCTAGCACAGCAACCAGGCCGAGGACGCAAAGCGGTTAGTCAGCATCAAGTTGAAGAAGTTGCAACTGCTGTTGTCGAACAGGAGATGGCGAATGGGCAGTATCCCGGCACACGTAGATCCCATACTCAACGGTGCGGAAGATCCTGCATCAGATATTGAAGTTTTACCCGTATAAAATCTCTTCCGTTCAAAAATTGCTCCTTGGCGCTGCGGCCACCCGATTGGATTTTTCATTGAGATTTCTAGCACGCATGCAAGTTGATGGTACATGACCGTGGCAGATTTTATGGAGTGACGAAGCACACTTTCATTTGAACGGTGGTATTAGCACACACACCTGCCGCAATTGGGCTGCGAATAATTCGCACGCTCATGTGCAGGAGCCTCTCCGCTCGCCAAAAGTCACAGTGTTGTGTGGCTTTACAGCATCTTTTATCATCGTCCTTAATTTTACGAGGAAAATCGTGCAAGTGGCCCAGTGACCTGTACCGTTACTGCTGTTATGTATGCCGAAATGCTACAGAACTTCGTAGTATCACAACTGCAGCAACGAGGACGTCTCCATTCGACCACATCCATGCAGGATGGTGCACCACTCCACACTGGGCGTAAGGTAGAGTGTGTGTTGCGGCAACATTCCTCTGATAGCAGAATCATTAGTCGTGCTTTCCTACGGTATGGCCACGGAGGTCGCCCGATCTCAATCCTTGTGAGTTTTGGTTGTGGGGATTTCTTAAGGTGTTGTATATCAAGGACAAGTCCCCGATATCGCAACGTAGAAAGATCGATAACGTTACCAGTTGAGACAAATTAATTCTGCTATGTTTCGAGGCGCCGTGGAAAATGCCGTGCATCGTATGAAGTTCTTGGAACATCGCGATGGTGGTCATATTGAACTTCATTTGTAAGTTACAACAATCATTTGTTGTTAATAAAATTGATGTGTGCTGTATCGTTTGGCATTTAATCATTCAGTATTAACACTACTACACTTTTGCAGCGTCAAAATTTTATTGGCGGCGACTTTTGGTATTAATTTTTATTTTGTTTTTAGAAATCGAAATTCTATGCTCCATTATGTATGCCCATCAAATTTGGTTATGTTTCGTCCAATACTTTACTCGCTAGAGGGTTCTTTTATAGGCTGTGGCTACAGTAACGGCTCACGACAGTAAGGAGTGACGTCATTTTTAATGAGAAGTGACGTCACAGTTGATGGCGGGACTTGGAAAGAGCAAAAAAAAACCGGAAAAATTGGTAGGGGGGGGGGGGGAGATGTAAACCTTTATAACTCAAAACGGGCTCATCAGAAGCAAACAAGTTATTTAAAAAAAATTGTCTTAATGTGAGGAGTCCGTATTTGTCGAATTTTATTTTTTTTCTCTTAAAAAGCACTGTAATTAAATACAACAGTGACTAAATTTGGGCTACAGCCATATCTTCATTTTTAGAAAAAAAAAATAATAACTCAAACAGGGTTAACCAATTGCCAAAAATACGTCAAGGCACAGTATAAGGTACTCTCAAACATTAATTTGGTTCTGCTTTTTGCCATTTCGGAGGAGATAATTGCACAAAATTGGTCACATATGTATAGATGGATTTTTTTTTTGTAATTTCAACAAATTTTCTGGAATCATGAGTTTTTAAGTCAATTTCATAAAGGAACAAAAATAAGTTGGGGAGCCTATGCCTTCACTCTTAGTGAATGGTAGGCCAACAAGGGATGAAACAGTCATGACAATAAAGTTTACAAAAACAAAGTAACATACCGTGTTATTATCATTCCCGTGTTTACTTGTGAAAAATGTTTGTTACTTGTGAAAGTAACATCCAATAAGAAATTTGTACTCCAAATAAGTTTGTGTATTCAATTATAGAAAGCCGGCCAGGTGATCGAGAGGGCTGAGGCATAGGCTTTCTAGTTCTCGAGTCCACCTGGTCGTGGGTTCGAATCTCAACATGGGCAGGGATGTTTGTGTTTGTCCCGGACTGCGTACAGATATACCTTGCATATAATTTATGGCGCAAAATGACCTTTCGAAGCGAAAAATTCTAATAAACCAACTAAACCAAATATTGAAAATTAAATACTATAAATCTTGGAAAAATTATGACCCCTTTATTTAGCAAACAGAATGAGCTATCCAAAGTTGAACAAATGCTTTTTGTTGCCGTTCATTTATAAAACTCTCCAACCCTTGATACGACTTGAAACTTCTGCCTATTGAACCTATTTTTCCAGCTGAACATTTACACAATGTATTCGTTCACTGCGAAACAACTCCCGGCAATTTGCGTGTAACGTCACTCCTTAGTATTTGATAACCTCCTTGTACATAGAAGATTGTAGTTTCAATGACCACAATCCAAAGCCATATTATTTTTTATTTTTAATTATATAATGAAAATATTGGTGTACGTGTATATTATTTGTAATTATAGAGATTTAATTGGAGAAAATTTGCATTTGAAAAAGTATAAATGCAAAACTTCAAAAGATAAGTGCTTGACTATGTGCGCTAGTACAAGTGCGCCATTTTTTGTAGAGCCCCCATTAAATTGAAGAATAACTAATGATTGCTTGTGAAGAATAAATAAATAAGCTGATAAATTATTGAAACAGCGACACGTAAATTTGTGAGGAAAGCCGCAAAATTTTTCCTTCTCTTTTCAACACCAGATTTGGTCTGTGAGGATTTATATACAGGGTGTCTCACCTAAAGTGAACCCATAGCTAACTCCTAAAATACAAATCTGACAGTGCTTTCAATGGAAGAACTATTGTACCTTTATGTGAAAGGTTTTTATGCGTGAAGAATTATTGTACTGTTTAAACTACAGCACCATTTCCACGAATACTAATCACACGGAAGTGAAATATTCAATCTATCAAACCAACTATACGTTTACTTTTTTTATAGACGCACCGTCAACCTTTTTTTTTCATTTAAAGTGATGAACAATTTCTGCGTTTTTGCCTTTTCTTCAAATTCAAATACACACTACTTTCAGTGCCTCTTTCTCCTAAACGGCTGGCTCAATTTAAAAAACACTAAGAATAAAACATTTCTCAAATGTTGTGTATACAATCTGAAAATACCATTAAAATATGGGTTTCCATTTCAAATTTTAAAGTTGACTTCCATATTCGAAAATGGTGTCTTTCTTTTTTTCGGAAATGAAACACTCATAAAAACCCGTCACAAAAAGTACAATAATTCTTCTATTGAAAATACCCTTAGGTGCTGGAAAAAAGTATAGAGCCGGGATGAGAATGCAAATAAACGTAGCTAATCCATGCTGATTTTGTTGCTTTTTTTATAGACGTGAATTAGATGATACAAAACGTTGTTACCAGGAGCATTTAACAACGAATAAGAAATCAAATGCAAATTAGCAGCCATTATCCCAAACTAGCCACTTGCAAGTTGGAAAAAAAGTTTAGTCTCACGTTTAATATCCGATAAAGGCACCCTTTTTCTCAATGACCTTTATTAATCTGTTTGTCGTTGGTTCACTGAGTTTCACTAACACTCCTGGATCAAGGTTTTGCCATGCTGCACTGATACTATCCACCAATTCTTCTTTATTATTGTACTGACGGAAACTGCTGTATACAGATCGCACTAAGATTCCCCAAGTGTTCTCCAGTGGGTTGACATCTGAACTCCGGGATGGCCAGTCTAGAGCAATCACAGAATTAGCGTCAAACCAGTCTTTGATTGAGGCCGAGCTGTGAATCGCTCACCCTCCGTTATGAGCGGACCGTCTGGAAGCAGATTATCCGCCAGAATATCTTGATATGCAATGGAATTCATCCGGTCTGATACGAATGCAATAGGTGTAGTACTGCCAGCAGCAAACCCTCCCCAAGTCATTACTGAGCCACCTCCAAATTGTCTCTTTGAGAAGAATTCCTTTTCATCTCGAATATCATGCCAACCCGTCTGGTCCGTCCAAGTTGAACTTCTTCTCGTCTTAGAAATACAACATTCTTCTCCTTGTCACCGTACGTAACGTATTTTTAGCAAGCGCTTCACGATGAGCTGCTGTCAGAGGTGGTCTTCCTTCCATTTTTGAGTAATGCGGATTTCGAGAAGAATGCAACACATTTCGTACGGTTCTACTAGTGCACGGGAGGTCTAGTTCGGAAACAATCTGCGGAAAAGAAAGTTGCTGATGACGAGCAAGGCTTCTTATCCTTGATGTCTGGCGAGCAGAAAATGCACTTGGCCTGCCAGATCTGTGTGACTTTCCATGTTTATCTGGATTTTGGAGAAATTTGTTAACAGCTGATTTCTTGGAACGTCCAATTTCTTTCGCAATTTCAGATCCAGTCTTTCCGCATCTTTTAAGAGCAACAATTTGCCTTCTTTCATACTCTGAAAGATGTTGCCCTTTTGGCTTCTTGTATATTGGTGTTTTATTACACAAACTGTGGTAGATGCTCTCATACGACGTTGCTGTATACTTTCATCACTTTAAATAATCCTTTCAACTAATAAAATGTGCAAGAAAGTGGACGACTCTAAACTTTTTTCCACCTTGCAAGAGGGTAAGTTGGGATAATGGCTGTTAATTTGCATTTGATTCCTTATTCGTTGTAAATGCTCCTGGAAACAACGTTTTGTATCATCTATAAAAAAGCAACAAAATCGGCATGGATTTGCTACGTTTATTTGCATTTTCATCCCGGCTCTATACTTTTTTCCAGCACCTTATCAGATCTGTATTTTAGAAGTTAGCTATTGGTTCCACAACACAATGTGTTGCAAGACCTGCATTTTAACGCTCTCGGACACCGACTCGGCTGTACTAGATCTGAATTTTTAAGTCCAGAATTCAACAATCCTGCTGCACAACTTCCATATACAGGTTTCAAAATCCGATATTAGCGCCAGCTGTTGAGTGCTTACTGAATTGCACGCCGCAACTCTAGGCTTTCCAGTTCATTTCTTAATCTCGGTAGCCTGAAAACTACTGTATTCGTTGTCTTTCTGACTGATTTTCACATAGGTTTTAACAATAAGCCCAATTTTTCAGATTTATTTTAAAAGATGCTTTTTTTTTCAGCGATTCAGTGAGCGCTCAACAACTGGCGCTAGTATCGCAAAAGCCTATACAGGGCGGGCCATAAGTCCCTTACCACCCCTTGTACAATTCGTGTTTGTAGAAATTGACGGACGACAACCATTTGGGGACACATTAGGCCTAGGGGGGAAGTCATATAGTGCAGGTGACCAGGACGTCGGCCATCTTGAAAGCCGCCATCTTGGATGCACCATAGGGTTTTAAACGGGAAGGGGGTCATGGGGCACATGATTTCGGGCTAGGATTTCTCAAGGAAAACAATGGTGCAGTCCGTTTATTATATGCTGAAAAGCATATATTGGTTTCGCTCTGTTTGTGTGTCTGTCTGTCTGTCTGTCTGTCCGTTCGTCCGTCCGTCTGTATGTCCGACGATTTCTCGAGAATGCTTTAACTTTTTCAAGTTCTTTTTTCGCTGTTCGAAAGAGACCCTTCCTGAGCTCACCTGATTAGTTTGTCGTCGAAATCGTCTAACAGTCACGTGACTTTTGAGACCCAAACCCCACCATTAAATTTTTTTATTGGCAATATAAGGCATGTAATATGTCATTCGAACGGGAATGACGAGCACAAGACGGTTATGACATTCTTTTCGATTTTCGAAATGCTACGTCCGAGAAAATGACCCCCAAAAATTACTTCAATGACCCCTTATTACGAGCTTTAGCTAAAGCTATATATAAGAATACAAGCATGATCAGTACCTTTATGTGCCTGGCCAGCCATCGTTTGTACGAAAACGTGAAAATGGAAGAACTTAACAGCGATATATCAACTTTTGATGAGCTCTCGTGGACCCCTTCAAGCACGTGCACTAATGTTAAGAATATGAACTTAGAGCATGTAATATATCAATCGAATCCTACCGACGAGTCATAAGTGAATACAGTGTTACTTTTTGTTTATCATTTAAGCATTGTTGATGGCAGCCTGGAGCACGTGCCCGTTATGAAGCTTTCTTGATGCACGTGCTCATTTCATTTTAAAATTCAGTGCTGTTAGGCCTATTGCTAAATGTGTTAATTAATGTTAGGGCGATGGTTAAAAATGGCTAAATAACGTTAGGCATATAGTTAAAATGACTAAATAATGTTAGGCCTGTTGTTAAAAATGGCTGATTAATGTTAGGCTTATAGTTAAAAATGGCTAATTAAAGTTAGGCCTATTGTAAAAAATGGCTAATTTATGTTAGGCCTAGAGTTATAATGACTAAATAATGTTAGGCCTATAGTTCAAAATGGCTAATTAATCTTAGGCTTATTGTTAAAAATGGCTAATTAATGTTAGGCCTATTGTGAAAAATGACTAATTTATGTTAGGCCTACAGTTAAAATGACTAAATAATGCTAGGTCTATTGTGAAAATTAGCTAATTAATGTTAGGCCTATTGTTAAAAATGGCTAATTAATATTAGGCTTATTGTTAAAATGGCTAATTGAAGTTAGGCCTATATTTTAAAATGACGTGAATGCATATAGAATCAAAGGTATTTCCACTGATTATTTAAACCAAGTGGAAGTAAAAGTGAGATATTAAAATTACATCTGCGTCAGAGCTAAAGCTCCTTGGAATGCTTAAAAGATTTTACCCGGCAATGCTTTGAAACAATGGTTTTTCTCTCTTGACGTTTATGATAACTTTGATCTAGCAGTGGAAAGAACATAGACCCAGTAGTTTAAAACATAGACGTGCGAGGATTTCATTCTCATTTCGCGCGCGTTTGGAAAGATTCGTGTGAGCGCTGCAATCGAATACGTAAATTTACATGCAGTTTTCGCCATTGCTGTATATAAAAATATTACAGTAATATTAAACAACAAATTTTTATATTCTTCTTTTCAGCATATTTGAAAATCGTTTTACGAGTTATATTCTTGTTCATATCTTAATTCGTTCAACAGCTACAGGCTTTCCAAATGGCGATTCTCACTGCTACATATGGTGCTCCACGTGCTCTGCTACGGTTGTGTTTTCATCTGTTTCAGTCGTGGGTCTTCCACACTTGGGTTTGTCTGGTATACAAGTTGTCGATCAGGGTGCCGTTCATTGAAACCCTTGCACTCCTCCCTCCCCATGCCCTTATCAACTCTGTCCTCTCCTCTGTGCTTAGTAGCATGCTTTAGCACCTGGAACAAAGGGTAAATAACATTGAGAATCTCTATTTGGAATGCCTGTAACTGTTGAACGAATAGCTCCGATATGAATTGATAAATCTAATATCTAAACGATTAATATTAATCCCAATTAACATTCATTATAAATCAGATGACATTCGCGATATCAATATAAACAACCGCTCATGAGATGCTTCATAACTACTCTATATCGTAAAATCAACAACAGTAGTAACATTCAACAAAACTCTACAAGTTGTAATCAACTTCTTTGTCGCTTAAGGCATTTTTCAGTGTGACTCGAAAGTCATAAGCTGATAAATATATTTATTACAAATCCGACGATACTGAAGCTATCAATGGACATGAGCACTCAAATTGCTTTAAATTCATTAAATGTCAAAAGAATCTTATGTTAGAACCAAACAATTTGAAAAAAAATTGAAGAAATTGCACATGCTATAATCATTGTTCAATTTGTTTCTCATAGATCGAGCTGTTTATAAATACGAACGCTACATTTTCTTTAAATTCATTAAAATTTCATAAAATCTTATGTTAGGACTAATCAATTTGAATAAAACTTGTGCAAAATATCGCGTGTTGCAGTTGTTATTGAATATGTTTCCAATAAATTTAACGA
Organism: Rhysida immarginata; assembly: GCA_023313115.1. Taxonomy (NCBI): domain Eukaryota; kingdom Metazoa; phylum Arthropoda; class Chilopoda; order Scolopendromorpha; family Scolopendridae; genus Rhysida; species Rhysida immarginata. The sequence goes on along the minus strand of JAHWFO010001731.1, from coordinate 346,337 downwards.
ATTTCGAGTATATGAAAGGAAATACATGCAATCTTATGATAAACAAAATGAACAAAACTTGTAGAATATATCGCCTGCTACAATCGTCCTTCCTTTGTTTCTCATCTACGCTTAATGATCTGTGTCCAATCAAACAAACTTCCTTATAACGAGGGTTGGTCATGTATGAAGATTAGAAAAGAGAGAGGGGGTTAAGGGTACGACAATAACAATCAATAGGGATCAATGCAATGACTTCATCTGCGTGGGAGTTTCGAGAGGGAAGTACTAAGAGGAGGAAGCGGGTCCTAAATGTAGACGGTCGGAAATCCAATATCTGTTTTGTAGGTAACTAACTAGTCGTTTAGTATGCTAATTACTTCGCCAGTTGCAGGCGCTTGCAGCCGTTATTAGATTTCTCGGCGGGAAAAGAAGAGACAGGGGGCGGCGAGAAAGGGGATAGTCATTCACTTCATTGGCTCAATAAAGATTTATCGGCTGACTTAAATTGAACAACGCTTATGTCAAACTTATGAGCTTGAGAATTACTTTATTTAAATTCATTTAACCTCATAAGATCTTACGCTAGACACAAAGTATTTGAATAAAACTTACAGGACCATGCAATTTATTTCATTCGCTGTTCAATTTGTTTCTTTTTAAAGCAGCGACTTTCGAGTTGTGAAAGCATATGAACACGCAAACTGCTTTATATTCATTAAATCTCATAAAATCTTATGGTAAGGCTAAACAAATTGAATGAAACTTGTACAAAATGCTATGTGCTACAACTGTTATTCAATTTATTTCCTGTAAAGCTGACAGTTTTCGAGCTATCAATATATGTATATTCATATATCAATATCCAAACGAAACGAGCCGGAGGCCTAGGAACAGAAACCAGTCCCTATATGTCAGAAGTATTGGCCCTGGCTGCTGTTGACGCACTTGGTGAATGGCTGTCTCGTAAAATTCCAGGGGCTGCGTTGTGAACCAGTTCCACACGTACTGCTTGACGTCGTCGTCCGAGGTGAATCGTTTGCCCCTCAGAGCCTTTTTTAGGGGACCAAAAATGGCGTAATCGCAGGGAGAGAGGTCTGGACTGTATGGAGTGTGACCGAGAACATCCCACTTGAATTTCTGCACGAGTGCCGTGATTGTGTTGGCCGTGTGAGCTTGCCTGGTCGTTTAAATTTGATTGCTTGGCGAAGGGTGGTCAAGGTTTGCGAGTAACGCTGGACATTCACTGTTGTCCCGTGCTGCAGGAAGTCTATCAAAAGGGGCCCGTCTTGGTCAAAGAAGAACGTCAGCATAACCTTTTCTGCACTTTTGTGGATTGCCTTGGATTTTTTTGGTTGTGGTGAGCCTGGATGCTTCCAATGGAGACTTTGTCGTTTCGATTCTGATTCGAAGTGATGACACCAAGACTTATCTCCAGCCAGCACTCATTCCCTTCCCTGGAATTGCGCTGCAGATGATCAAGACAGTGGGCCATTCGACATGCTTTTTGTTGTGGTTGAAGACTGTGGGGCACCCATTGGGCGCACAATTTGCGCCAGTTCAGTCTTTCCCTTATGATGGTGTGAACACTTCTGACGCTCAATCCGACCTCGGCGGCTACGGCTTTCACTGTAACTGAGCGATCCTGAGTAACGAGTCCATCAACCAGCTGGACGATGTCATCGTTAATGCTCTTTGGTGTTCCAGACCGTGCATCATCGGCTAACGACACCCGTTCTTCCCTGAACCGCTTGTGCCATGCCTTGACCCTTGCAAGGGACATGGAATGTTCAGCGTACACTTGTGACATTCTTCGATGAATGTCCGTTCCCCCTACTCCTTCCGCTGTCAGAAAACGAACAATACCTCTTTGCTCTTCTTTTGACGCCTCCATTTCACTTATTCACTGCTTATTGAAAAGTTATTAGTGAATGAAATACACTGCTTTGCAATGAAATTACCCCATCAACAAGGAATTATCCGAATGAGCCAAAAGTATGTACACAGCAAGAGATACATCTGAACACACCTTTAGTACGTTATGGAGCCAAGACGTGCACTCGTTTGTACAGGGTCTCCCAATGGAAAGTGGCATCAATAGCTTGTGGCACCACCTGTCCCAGCCGCAGGTGTAGGTGATCATACAGGTGGCGAATTTCATCTTGGGGCACGCCTGCCCACGCCTGGTGAACCTGCTGTGTCAGTTCATGGAGATTGCGGGATGATCGTAAACGACGTCCCACACGTGCTCAATTGGCGATAGGTCTGGGGAACTCGCCATGGCATGCTCATGTTTGCCGTGTGCGGTCTGGCGTTATCCTGATGAAAGACTGCGCCGGGTATGGTGTGCAGACAGGATAATAATGCAGGCTGCAGAATCTCTGTGATGTACCGTGCTACTGTCAGGATGCCTCGGATGGTGACTAAAGGCGGTCTGGTATCGTAACCGATAGCACCCCAGACCGTGATCCCGAGTGTTGGTCCAGAACGGCGATACCGGATGCATTGTTCATTGGCATGTTCCAATGTTTTGCGCCACACACGTCCGCGTCTGTCGTCAGCGTCCAAACAAAAGCGGGATTCGTCGCTGAAGACCACCGGGCGCCATTCCATTCGCCAGCCCACTCGTTCACGACACCATTGCAGTCGTATCGCGCGGTGATCAGGTGTCAAAGGAAGAAACAAGAATGGACGCCTGGCAGACATTGTCGCTATTGACACTGCAGCACTACCGGGAATAGTGATGTTGTCGCGCAGTTGCCGCATGGTGATGGTTCTGTTAGCAGTATCCGCCTATCGGTACGAGCTGACGTGCTTCTCCAGGCCGCAGAGCCTGGTCTTCTGGCATGTGTTCCTTCCTCTCGCCATTGCCTCCAACATCGGCCTAGCGACCCGCGACACATGGAAACGTGTTTCGAATTTTAAAATTCTTCATTTTTTTTCAAATTTTCCAAAGGTTTTCAAATCGTCTCTTATGGTGAGAGAATCGTAAAATCTGATTTTTCGCGATTACAGCGCCATCTGTAACGAATTGAAAAAAATGTTTCAGATAAAAGTTTCGTATTTTTTCACGTAGAATCCGAATCTTCAACAAAAAAATAGGATTTCCACTGTTTCTCGAGATATTCCACTGTCCCGATCTTTTTTTTTGCAGTGATTAATATCAACCAAACCATAATTTGTGCCGATATTTAAAATTTAAAAAATAATTTAATTCAAGAAAAAAATGAGGTGTGGTCACTACCCGACTTTCTTATACGTAAATGTCCTGGTCCAAATACAGAAAAAAAATTAAACAACTGTCTAAAATGACTACTTCCGATAGAAATTTTAAAAAAGTTTGTGAACAAAAGTTACTTCAAATTAGCTTCTAAACACTTTGGTACAGATTCCAAATTTTCCTATACCATCTTCTTTCGCCTATATTAGCAAAAAACTGGATTTTGATAAAGAGTAAAACCGGTACTTCCGGTTGGAATTTTGAAAAATTTTCTTAACAAAAGTTGTTTAAAATTGTAATTATAACAATTTTTAGTCCCTTCAAAATTTTCATAAACTCAATGGTTAACGAGATATTTCAAAATTTATATTTTGGCGCTGGAGTAACTAATCAGACCTCCCGAGGAAGATTATAATCTTAAGTTTAAAGTTTGGTCTCGATAGCTTTAGCCGTTTGGACGCTATCGTCGACACACACAGACAATCAGACATACAGACATTTTCCAAAACTCACTTTTTCGTAATCTAGGTACCTGAAAACATGAAGATCAGTGAAAATCTCGAGATCGAAATTTTTCGTGATTACACTACTTTCTTATACGTAGTAGACAATTATAACCCGTCAACATAACTTAATTTTACCAACATACTTTTCTTCTAATTAAAAAACAGAAGAAAATGATCTTTTCAAAAATTAATTTAAGGTAATTCAATATAATAATACTAAAAGCATTAAAAAAATTAATACTGTAACTACGTCAAAATTCGTGCTCTATAAAATAAAGAGGTTGCTCTGAACGGAACAGAAGTCTAAAAACGAGGTTGTTACTATGGCGAATATTTGCTTTATGAATAATGATATTTCGTTACTCGAATAATGACAGTCCTGCATGTGAAAAAGTAATTATATAATTAAAAGAAAATTTTCGGTTTATATTTATATGTTGTAGCATCTTTTAAAATAAAGAAAGCTTGTTACTAAATTGCGCGCTACTTAGTTAAAGTTTTTAACTTCGAGGCAACAATGATGAAATATGTCGTTATGACGTTTGTCGTGTGTTTATAAAACAAGTGGCCCCCAGGACAACAATTTTGTTTTTCAGCTGAAAGGAAGATGGTCGGAAAAAGTTTTGCTGAACGAAAGTCGCTCGTCGGAATAAAGTTAAGATGTATTATTAAAAATGAATGGACTAAGACGCAAAAAACGCACAAATTGTGTGTCTAGTTCAATGATATACAAAATCTTTTAGAATTCTGCTCAAAAGCAGAAAGTCGCGTTATCAGTTTATTTTAGATAATTTGCGGAACCAACATGGAATAGAACGTGGACAAATAACGTTTGTTGGGCATGAGTTTCGCAATGGGTAATTTGATTAATGTCTTAATGAAAAATGTTTTGTTTTTCCAGGCCGATAACTTAGCAAAAATGTAAATTTATATGCCTTGCTTTGGGACTAAAAAAGTATTATTACTAGAAAATGCTTAAATGATTAACGGACAAAAAACGTAGTGAAGCTTCAGATTCAAATACTGAAAAATTAAACATTTTGAAATGATTTTATTAACTCCACCAAAAACTCTTCAACTTAAGCTTCGTGACGTTCAAGAATTGAACTGAAATCTCTGGTATATGTTATGCGAGCTGACGACCCAACGGGTTTCTAGAGCTTCTTCTGCCAAAAGCTGTATTTGATAAATGTTTCTTATAAGAGTTTGGCGTTTATTAAAGCCCAAGTTACTTAACCAATAAATCGCGTTGTTTAAACATCCTTTTGTAACAATATTGAAAGTATTCCCACAGGCGTTGTGCTTGTTGCAGCTGCCCTTTGTTTTCCTGAAAGAATTGAATATGATGCATATGAACATTTGAGTTAGAAGTTATTAATAATTTGCGTGTGAGATAATTTTCGAATAAAGCTGAAAATATTTTTTTCAGGATTCTGTTTGTCCTGTAAGTTATTTTGTTAACTGTCCTAGGTGAATTCCAGGAATCTAAAGGAATATCTATGCGGAAGCCGATTTGATAATTTTCAACATAGAAGAAAACAGGTAACCTTTCTTGTTTTCTCTCTTCGGCCCCCACCACGCGAATCCCTCCACCTGTTCTCCAGCGTGTCCTCGATAGATCTGAGATCGCTAGTTCAAATCCAGGCACGAATAAATTTTTTTTCTCGTTTTTATAATTTTTTAAGTTTTGATCGTCAGCTGATATCATGTTATGTGATATTTATCAGCATTTTGAGTCTCTATTTACGTCTTGACGTCGTAAAACGTCTTTCCCGTAGGGGTCCAGGGTGCCGACGAAGAAACTCATGAAACGCGAAAAGTCAAACACTTTAAATCGCTGTAGCTCCGAGACTATATAGTCAACGGGAATAGTTAATATACCATTAGACAGTGGACAGATCAAAGTACGTAATAGGATCTGGGTTGAAAAGTTGGGTCGTTTTTAACGGTCGAAAGTCACTTATCGCCATTCGCTGCTTAGCGTTCGGACATAGTGACAAATGGTATATCATTTTCAATATTTAATATCAACGTTGGGAAACAGTTTATTATACTAGAGAAACCTTTCTCCCTAAAATTTATCTTAAAAACCCAACACATAAAAATTTAAAGAATAAACAAAAATTACAAAAAAATTAAAATTTTTGATTTACTATAACATTACAGCACAATGAAAATTAAAAGTAAAACCAACCTTCTCCCAGAAAAATGGAACTTAATTGAGATAACATTTACGGAAAAAAAGTTCCAATATCAAGTTGGAAGACTCCATGAAAAATAATGGCACACAACTTACACACAATGTGTAAAGAAGACATTTCTGCTTACGAAGAATAGCATTTGGAGCAGAAAATTTCCTTAAAGTTGATATGATGGTGGTCGGTCGAACTCCTGTTTAATCTTAGTTGTAATTTTGATAACAAATAATAATATCAAATTTTGAATTTTGAATGCCAGTCTAAAAATATTTTGCCCATTGAATTAAATGACTCATAAGAAAGTTACATGATAAAACGTCTCATAAAAAAGTTAAATAGTTTAACGTTTTCGAGTGCCTGCATGAGAACTAGAGGAAGAATGATACAACTAAAACTAAGAAAATAAAAAATAAAAATCCAAGTCAATCCAATTGCCGTAATAAACTTGCAGATAAGCGTCCCTTACTGCAATTTGTGATGCCAATGGAACGCTAAACCGTAATTTTACTTTAGGTCCATATTCTATATAAGTTTTCCAAAATTTTATTCAGGACATCAAAAGCTTTGCCAGAGTGTGCTTTGCCTTATTAATAAAAACCCACAATATTGGGTTTTAAGATAATTTTTTGGGAGAAAAGTTTCTCAAGTATGATATATCATTTTATTTTTATCGACGAACTCTAACTGCTTTACCAAAGTTCTGGCCTTTCCGGCGGAAAGCTTCACGGAGGCGAGCCAGGAACTGTGTGTACCTCTCCTTGTTCACTGCTGTCCCTTCCGGTACGAACTCGTAATGCACCACCCCCTTCCGACGAGATTCACTATTTGGATTTGGTACTATTAAAGTTGAGATTGAACGCAATATTCAAAAATTAAAGATGGTTTAATACTTGAGAAACAGAGAAAATAAGCAAGTAAAAGTCGATAGAAAACGACTAGGAAATAATGAGGATTCAGAAAAGCGCATAGTGAACCTCGCACTAGCGGCTCAAATAAAAGGTCCCCGCGCGTAAATGGGAGTTACACATTCAGTGTTGATGCCGATCACCGAATCGACCTCGAAAGATGAAGTAAGCAGCCGACAGTCGATAACCAGGAGCAATATGGGCCAGCACGAAACAAAAATAAACAATGATTAAGATAAAATTGAACAATGATTGTAGCGTTTGCCATTTTCTACAACTTTTCTTCAAATAGTTTCTCTCTAGCAGAAGATTTTACGAAACTTTAATGAACTACATCATTTTTGATGAATATTTCCACTGACATCTCGTATGTCGTGTGATTTCTGGTGAACATATTGAACAACGATTAAGATTTGTGGCATTTTCTACAAGTGTTATTCAAATTGTTTCTTTCTAGCAGAAATCTACTTGAATTTAATGTATTTTGATGAATATTTGCACTGGTAACTCGAATATCGTCTGCTTTCTAATTAAAAAAAAAATGAACAAGGATTGTAGCGCTTGCCATTATTTACAAGTTTCCTTCAAATTGTTTCTCTCTAGCAGAAGATTTTTATGAAATTTTAATGACTTTAAAGCATTTTGATGAATATTTGCGCTGGTAGCTCCAATTTCGTGAGATTTCCAGTGAACAAATTGAACAACGATTATAACTTGTGCCATTTTCTACAAGTTTCGTTCAAATTGTTTCTCTTTAGCAGAGAAAATAAGCAAGTAAAAATCTATAGAAAACGGCTAGGAAAAGATGAAGATTCAGAAAAGCAGTAGCGGCGCAAAGAAGAGGTCCACGCGCATAAATGGGAGAGCTCAACTCAATGCTGATGAAAAAAAAAGAAAAGAAACCACAATCCCACAGCCAAATTTCATTCATATGGAATAGTGGTTTCTTTTCTTCTTTTGGTGTTATCTATAGTTTCTGTTTTACCTTTCGATATCGAGGATGTTAAATAACCATTTGAATTTATTTGAAGTTCAACCTAGCAGGAGATTAGCTTACTGAGGCCTAGATTGTCTCTATGCTTGTTAATTAGGGGGCAAACACAAACATCCATGCCCTCAGCGGGATTCGAACCCACGATTCGAACCTGGGTGCACCCCTGCTCTGAAAGCTATGAAATAGTTAATATCCAATATAATAGGATAAGCCTCCTTTCATATTTTTACCATATTAAGACGTTCTCCATTCATAAATTAGCTCATGTCAGGTAGGCGTTCCTCTACCTCCAAAAGAAGAATTACGCTTCCCTGGCGGGAACCGAAGCTCTTGTTTGCATACTGACAGCCTAAAAGGAATTCATGAAAATATAGATGAATATAAATCACCCAGCAGAAACAATATGGCGAGCAAAATAGCTCCCCTCAGGGTTACCACACAAAAGGCTTCTTCTTAATTCCCTTTAATTTCTTATCGAAACCAACCATACGATCAGGGCTATCAATTTCCGCCTGCTTTTCAAATCCAGTTGGAATCAAATGAAGTTTCATTGTTTCCGATTGTCGAAGGCGAATGATAAGTGGGCGTCTGGAGATTGGATTGCGCGCAGACGCTTTTCAATTCACCTTCCAGGTAAAAGGTAGAATAGAATGTTGTTGTTGCTGCTGCTATTCATTCATCAAGCAGCTGCAAGAAACCGGTGAAATTAAGCACACCCAGTGTAATCAATTAGGGAAAGCGAACATCCCCCTAAAGAGAATACAGAAATCATGTCTGCGTATGTGTGTGTGTGTGTGTGTTTGTGTGTTTTCATGTTGGGTGTGTTAAACATAATTTTCTTCTTCTCTGCTTCCAAGTCGCGGCATTACTCGTTCTGTCACACTGGATTCCTTTAGCCGAATCTAAGTGAAGCTGAGCACAAGGACAATTGAAGACGCGGAAAGGGGGGGGTTCCATGAACTTTTTGAAGTTGACAAACGGAATGACATCCACCCTATAATCATGGGCTCCGCTTACCCATGTTGTTCGGCTACCGGTGTTGAAGCGTAATTGCACCCATCGAGTTAATTGATTTAGAGCGCTCAAATGAGGTTGTTAATGGACGAATTTCAAGCGTAACAAGAAACGTTGATTATATGAGCTCTTCTAATCAAATATTATTTTTTATCACTCAAATTATAAAAAAATTATTTAACAACAACAACGAACCTTCCACTAAGACAACAGCCCTCACCCCTGTCCTGGAATGACTTCCTACCTCCCAAACGATGACAGAAGAAAAAAATTTTTTTTTCTTCAAAAAAAGAGGGGGAAAAAGTTTAATGTCTAGTGGGGGTCACGAAAGAGGGGTAGTTATGTGGTAGGGAGATAAAAAAAGAATTATGACTCGAATAACGCCACGAATGTGTCGCTCTCGACGGGGAACACAATTGTTTGTTAGAAAACAAAAGAACCATTCGTAATCTTCGTCTCCAACCCTCGCCCACAAGGTTGAGAAAGTGGGAGGTCGGTTGAAATGGGGGTAGTGAAATGCAGGTAGAAATAATTTTAGACAACTGTGGAACTGTTCTTTATTAAAAAGTACATTTGTTTCTTCAATATACGCGTCTCACTTTATTGCGTTTGACTTATTGCTAAATGAACTTGCAATTTAGCGTCTCCTGCTGCAATTCGTAATGCCAATGGAACGCTTAACCGTAATTTTACTAAAGATCCGCATTCTATATGCTTTCCAAAATTTTATTTACGAGATCAAAACCGAAATAGTACATCCATACAATATAACACCAAATAAAACAGGAACCTACAAGTTTAGTCATATCACTCTACAGGAACCAGAAATTTCATTGTTGCAACTGGGGAGGTTTTATAAAAATTTATATTTTAATAAAATCTTGCAAACATTCCAAGAAGGAGCTTTAGTTTCGACGCACGAGTATTTTAAACAGATTCAATTATTATATCGCATGCCATCTTAGTATTCTTAACCATCATCTAGATTGACTTGAAGGGCTCCACGTAAAAAGCCTGAAAAGTTGATACAGCCGAGCTAAGGCCTTGATGATTATATTTCTGAAAACAGATTTTGAGAAAGTTAATCCGTTTTTAAATTATTATTATTATTATTATTATTATTATTATTATTAGAGCACTCACAAATGGAGTAAAGGAGAGGCGGTATCTAAAGCCAAAATTGACTAAAAGTTCATAAAATCACTAGCTAACGTTACCAACGGAGTCAAAATAAGCTACTAAAATTCAAAAATATTCATGCAATGGTTTCTCAGTACACGTTTATAATGTCTGCACGACGTCACACAGAGATTTGCAGCACATTGATAGACTTTAGATCTCAGTTCATAGGGGAGATTATACTAGAGGACAATTGTGCTGTACGGAAAGCGCTTAGATTTTAAAAAGTAGTTAATTTTGTAGGGGACACAAATAAGTATCTACGGGTCTGTCGATATTCGGGGCTGGAAGTAAACCAGATCTTAGTGAACGCAGCTGAATGGCTGTCGTCTCGTATAGCATCTGACAGTTCTGACGTGAGAGCTACACACACAGGCCAATGAATTAGAAACCCGTGATGAATTACTGTACTGATATGTAAAGCGGGGTCACAGGTCAGAAACGATTGTGATGCAAATGAATGCAATCATGTGAGGTACATGCTCATTCCAAGCTGCATTACAGGTACAAGTTGCAGCTGCTCAAGTTGAGCAAAATGTCTGAGTTCCAAAAAGGAGTTATTGTGGAAGCCCGTCTAGCTGGAGCTACGATTTCCATGACGGTACAAGTGACCGGTATCTCAAAAGGTCAGGTCTCCAAGGTGTTCAATGCGTGGAAACGGAATCCACAAGAGTTGTGGAAACGGCAGAATTGTGGATCAAAAACAATCAACACAGACAGGGACCGACGTCGTCTGAGACGGATTGTGCGGCAAAACTGAAGATCGGAGGTGGAGCAACTGACGGCAGACTTCAATGAAGGATCATCGCAATCCATTTCCTCCAGAACAATGCGCCGAGAGTTGAAGCGAATAGGGATGGGAAGTCGCATGCCAGTGAGGAAGCCCCTGGTGTCAGTAACAAACCGGAAAGTTCGCCTGCAGTGGTGTAAAGAACGGTGTGATTGGACAATAGACGACTGGAAAAAGGTGATGTGGCCGGACGAGTCACGTTACACATTGTTTTGCACCGATGGCCGGCAGAGAATTTGGCGGCAGCCCCATGAAGCGATAGACCCCTCATGTGTTGTGAACACAGTTCAAGCTGCAGGAGAAGGTGTCATGGTATGGGCCATGTTTTATTGGTATGGCAAGGGTCCCCTGATATTCCTTGACAGTCGGGTGAAAGCCAAAGACTACCTGAACATTGTTCAGATCAAATCCATCCTGCAATGGTGCATTTGTACCCAAATGGTGACGGGTTCTTCATGGACTGTCCATCGAGCAAGAATTGTTCAGCGCAAAGTTGACACCGAGTTGCAACATCTGCCGTGGCTAGCGCAAAGTCCGGATTTGAATCCGATCGAGAATGTTTGGGACATGTTAGAAAGAGACATTCGTCGAAGGCTTTCGCTTCCGTCTACTCTGAAGGACCTGAAGGTCTCTCTGACGAATGCATGGTCTGCGATTTCCTTACCTGCATTGCAACACCTTGTAGAGTCCGTGCGAAACCGCGTATGTGTTCTGTAATTACAGCCAAAGGAGGTTCAATACCATATTGAACGATAGAAATACACTGTTTGTTGCAATATGCTTGGGACAACAGTAAATTTTTAGCAGACAAACTTTCGAAATTAGTTCATGGTGTATTTCTATCGCTGCCCGTTTAGATTTTTCAAATATGCCGGTCATTTTTGAAACACCCGGTATATTTCAGGTCTTGCTGAAGTAATGCTAAAACCTCATCTTGCTCGTGAGGAAATTATGTTGCAAAATAAAATTATCATCCACGTAACTCCATATCATACAATTAAAATCGTGACTGAATACAATTATTATCGTGCAAACAAAGCATAAACGTACAGACCAAGTTGGACCTCCTAATAAAGATATTATGCACATATGCAGACGGTATGAAAACAGCTGTGTTTTTCAATGACAGACGGCACATTGAACATTTGCAAGCCGATAATTAATCTGGCATCTTACCGTCTAAAAATGTGCTTAAACTGATGTCTGTTAAAAAGCTTTAATGTCTGTAATCTGACAACGCCATCTGTTGGTCAAAAACTGAACGATTCTAGCATTAATTTTTTTTTCCTGGAAAAAAATCCGACTCCATTTCAGTCGTTGTACAGAATCTTTTTATCTGCATTCGTTTGCGAATTATGGATTTTTAAATTTTTTCCTGACTTTTGGATCACCCTGTAGGATGGCTGAGCTTGAGACCAGTTCATATTTTTAGCCTATGAGGGATTGACTTTTATTTATTCCCCAAAGTGAGCAACCACTCCGTAGGAAATGTTTTGGTTTAATTGGAAATGCTTCTGATGAGGTGACTGAGTAATCAGGATTGTTCTCCTGAAACTGATTTGCCATTTTTGAATATCTCAGCAAAGTTTCCGTATGTAGTGGCTACATTTTCAACACAACAATACATAAAATACAACGATACAATATTTCAAATCAGAAACCAGATGAGCAAGTTATCATTAACAAAACGAACTTAAAAAATGTATATCTCCGTAAGGAATGGTCTACTACTGTACGTGCACATCTACAGGGTTTCTCAGAATTCATTGTACAAACTTCTAGGGGATTCTAAGAAGTTTGGGTGATTCTAAGCAAAAAAGTTCATATGAACATGGATCCGAATTTGAAAGCTAACTGAGATATGAACAGAAATAAAAATGCCGCCACCAAGATCAACAAGTTAATAACTCAGGTTCTGTAATGAATGAATGAACTGTAAGGGGTGGTTACCATGAAACCGAAGTGGTTAAGAGGAAACCTGAGCACTGCGACTCTCTGAGTCTATTGTACTATTCCCAGTAACGACTGCTACAGGAAACAGTAGCAGCCGGGACCGACGGCTTAACGTGCCCTCCGAACCACGGGGGGCGATGGGCATTTCCAAGTGGTCACCCAACTTGTGATTAACCGCGCCCAAGGTTGCTTAACTCCACCTTTGCATAAGCAAGGCGAGACAACTGGGCTAAGGCTGCCCCCCCTAATGAAATTTGGAGGAATAACAGGGTACATAAGACTGTGTATACCGTTAAAATTTGATTGAATTCCAACAAGAAGTTTCCGAGTTACTCATTCAACATCATAATACGTGCTCACTTGTGAATACTAACTAGCACTTGTTACAATTTTGACCAATAATTTATTGATTTTAGGTGTATCATTAAACTGCGTTGATCGGGGTCGGCGGCTCAGTGGTTGCGTGATCGCCTCTGATACCCGAGGACGCGGGTTCGACCCCGGCCGAGGATGACCAGAATTTTTTCAGGGGGAAATCCTGAGATCATGCACTTCCTTCAGAAGGGAAGTAAAGCTGTTGGTCCCGTGTAGTCGTTTGCCGGCTGCACGTTAAAGAAGTCTTGCGAGGCAAAATTTGCGGCCCCTATAACGCCGTCCTGAAATGACCATAGCAGTTGAAAAGGACGTTAATACCAAACACACCAAACCTTAAACTGCTTTGGTTCCATTTTTCTGTGATTTGCCATTTTCGAGATATTTCGGAAATTCGAATTTTGGCGATATCTCAGGAACTATTGGTCCCATAGAAACTTAGATGCGATATTCGTAATCAGCGATGAAAGACGCATTCATTTCATATATAATATGTCTCCTACCTTTAAAAAAGTGCGGACAGACAGAAATGCAGAATTCCAACTTTTTAAGTTCGATGAACAGCTAGAAACTAAAGATGAATCCAGGATAGATTCGAAAATAAATAAATAATTAATTTATTCACAAATATATTTACAGGATTTGCATATATAGATTATTAAAAAATTTTATTTTAATATGAAAAAATTATTTGTGATTTGAATTAGCATTACTTTGAACGTCCGTTTGTTTTGTTTTGTTTTTTTTGGGGGGTTTTTTTGTATGGATAATGGTAATGAAACTTTTGTAAAACTTTTTATAATTGGAATAGCAATAATAGCATATTTTGTATGGCGGTGAAATTATTTATATTTTATTTGCATATTTTTATTTTTTAAATGCAAAAATATTATTTTTGTCTT
>JAHWFO010001731.1:259453-331925 GCA_023313115.1 Rhysida immarginata | reverse complement strand
TGTATGTCATCTGAATATGAAAATCATATGCTTTTCTTAAACTACATAAAAGACTGATAGTGTAATTCCGAACTTTAAAGCAGCTGAAATATTTGAAACTACTCTGTACGTACTGTAGCCCTCTCTGCACCCATATTGATAAGGAGAGAAAAAACTGAATGAAAGTTTCAGGTGGTCATTATTATATGCTAAATAACTTGACTTCAACTTAGTTTTGAAGTGCATCAACTGGTGTTTTAAGATAATTTGATTCGGCTATAAGAAAGATCATATTTTCATCAGTGTATCTACCGTCCTCAATAAGCACCAAGTACTTGAAAAATGTGAGGACATTGCTTGGTTACAGAAGAAGAAACTTTACCAGACTGAAAACAATATCTGACCTTTTACGTTTATATACGTTGAGATTTATTGCTTTTAAATTGAAAAGTCTGATATCTCAACTTAATAATAAAAAATAATCAATACAATTATCATTTAAAAAAGTTTTCAATTTGCAATGTAAACAATTTCTAATTCAATTCATAAAAATTTAATTCCTTAAAATATTTTCAATATATTATTTAATCAATTATATATTTTCAGGGGCTTAGATAATAAACCAAAATACTAAAATTGTAATTAATGCAAATTGACACTGTCGTTGTTAAATAATAAAAAACGACTGTTGTTTCTAAGCTCATTTCTTCGTTTCCCATTTCTTAGGGATTGTCATGACTTTTCATCCTCTTACGTAGTTCAATCCAATCGTTAATCATTGCTAGAAGTTCATTAAAGAGACCCTATAGGGCTGGAGCTGTCTCTCTATCAGGTTGTTGCAAAAGTTTTTTCCGGATTTTTATTCCAACACAAAAACGATTGAACTTGAATGACAGATTCAACTCATGCAGATGCCGGGCAATGGTTGAAAAGTGAACCTTGAACTGTTCTGCGAGTTCCCTCGTTGTTACATTGTGATCTTCATCAATTGCTTGGCGTAGATCACCATCTGAAATCATGACTGGCCGACCAGAGAGGTGCATCTTGAAGAGTGCTATCTCCGCGTCTGAACAGGCGATACCATTCTTCTATTGTACATAAACTAAGAGTATCATCACCTAAACGTTGGCAAATGTTTCGGTAACATTGCACAGCACTGATCTTTCCAGAATACTCGTAGAAGATTATTGCTCGAATATGCTCGCGTGAAAGGTCCATATCAGACCGTTGAAGGCACTCACAGATGTATAGTCACAAAGCTGATTCTTGGATGGAATATAGCAAAGATATTCAGGAATCGAATGCAATAATTTGTTTGAAAAAATATGAACACCCCCTTCGGAAAATGAGCCCTTCTTGGGCACGGGTTCTAGAACCGAAAAAAACTTTTGAAACAACCTGATATAACAAAAACTCAATATTCATTAATATGTGGTATGTGCCCCTTTTGCACTGCGCCCTTCAATTATTGCAGCATATACCTACTATTAAATATAATGCATCCTATTGATATCTATAGTTTATCAATCACCCTTCATTAACGTTTTTTACTAGCACATTAGCTACCAAATTACAATTTCTTATATTTAGGAGCAGAAGTTAACTGCTTTTGTGTTGGATTTTTTTTAAAAAGAAATAAATATAACTTGTAATAACCTTTCAATTTATGTAAAAATAACCTTAGCAAATCGGAAATGTTAGATTATGTTTAATTATTTATTTATTTATTTATTTATTGTAATCCAATACGTCCATCCAGGGCCTGAATGGCCAGAGGCCGACGAGTTGGGTCCCTGGATGGACCTGGATTAACGTCTGCTGTATGATGGTCGCAGCAGCAGGGGGGGGGGGGGGGGAAAAAAACGTGGCTCACGCCTCCCCCGATGGAAACATATTGGAAAACCGGAGATATATTTAGCAAATGAACTACACATTCCCATAAATGTTAAAAAAAATTTACGAAGAGGGAAAAAACTATCGAAATCGGGATTTGAACCCGTACCTGCAAAATAGAACCACTAGACCACCTGAACATGATAAAAACCTATGCTACAGTTCGAGTATTTATAAAGTGTAGGCAATTATAACAAACTTTATGAATTTTTTTTCTCAGAAATTTTTGAGAAGTGCGTCGAATGGCTTTGCGTGGGTCTTTAATTTGGTGAAAGCTACTCGTAGAGTATTTTTTATCAAAATCGGTAAGTCAGAGTACGTGGAGTCTCCTTGTAAGAGTGCGATTTTAAAATTTGATTATATAATATAATATAATTTTCACTAATAAATGGGGTTTTAATTCAGCTAAAAATATAGAATTCATTAGAAAAGAAATTCCTCCAGCAGTAGTTTGTCAACACGTTGATATTTCCAGTTCATCACATACTGGGCAAACATGTTTAAATTATTGATGAAAATAGGAAAAAAAAATTCCCCAGCATGGACTCGAACCAGGAATCTTCAACTGAGCGATTATGGACATGGAAGCATAACGCTATCTACATGTCCTTTGGGCTGGTTACAACAGTCTCATCAATAACTTAGAAGCATGGCGTGCAATAAATCCTCGTCGAAAATTCATGAGTTATTCTTTAATGAATACCACTCCATTAGGAAAGATAGTCCCAACCTGCGAACTTAAAGCTTACAATTCAGTGAAAGGTTTTAGCAAGATGAAAGTGCCATCTGAAAAGTTCTGCGACTTTATTAAAGAATGTGGACAATTTTTTTTTTTACCTGCTTACATGTGATCTTCACGCCCTCGGAATTGGGTACAACTGTAGAACTGATTCGTGAACAAATTTCTTTCCCAGTGAAGTTTACATTTTTTGCTGAATTAATGCCTCGTTTATTTGTGAATAATTAGATTTTATTTTATTATCAAATTTGCAAATCGCACTCCGAAATCTAAAGGATGAAAAAATAAATAGATAATAAAAAGGTCTCTCCTTTTAAAGTTCATAAATGTTTAATTTTTAAAAGAAGTTGCATCATATTTTATTTATTTTTCATATTTATTTATACCTTTCACTTTACCCACTCGATAAAGGGCAGGGGATGAGATCTTTTTCACCGGGTTTTTTGCTAAACCCACATTTCACAACTTTCTAAATAACACATGGGGTTTAACCCCTACCCCTACAAAATTAAAATTTTCAAAATTTACCCCTTCACCCCCAGGGACGCGAAATGTTTTTATTCTGAATTAGGGGACATTAAAACCAAATAATCAATATTCATTTTCCCCCAATCTGTTCCCCTTGAGTCGTTATTTGGACCTAAAGACGGGACACCAATTATGAAACACACTGTATAAGAGTAAGAGTAGAATTCTGTATAATTAATTTTTAAAAAAAATGATAACTACATTTTAATGTAAAAAAATAGAAATAAAATAAATATTAAAAACAGTTAAAAAATCCACCTTCTTTTCATCTATGTTTCGTCTACATCAGCTCCACAAGACCTTCGTTTCATCTGTGTTTCGTCTTCTTCAATATTTGTATTTCTCCACATCGGGTGACTTTTTAAACTGTTTTTAATATTTATTTTATATCTATTTTTTACATTAAAATGAGTTATCATTTTTTTTTAATTAATAAATCCATTCCATATTCGGAAAGGAAAAGTTTATTCGGAAACTAAAGTTAATAATTTCTGAATGCAAATCAGGTATAAAAAATTAACTGAATTGTTCTTAAACCAATAAACATGTTAAAATTGTTTTAAAAAATTCTCATCTTAAAAGATAAAAAAAAAAATACCTGAACGCTTCCATAAGCTTAATGTAAACCGTATTTAGTGGCGGCCTCCACAGATACCTACGTGGGGAGTCTGTGTCCATTGTTAGGTTAGGTTAGGTTAAGTTGACAACACTAGGAGCTACAGGAGTTAGGTGACTGCTTTTATTTAGACTGTATTTATATTTTGATTAATGATTGTTATATTTTTAATTATTGATTACAGAATTATTTTTGAATGTAAGCTCGATATTTTCAAATCTTCATTTGTAATGTGATACTGTATTGAAATACCTTGACCAAAATAAAGCGTATACTACAGATTAGCGTCCATTACCTTCAACACTATAACTCAAGGGACGCTAATGTGTAAACTTGCCAAAAGAGTACCGTTATTAACAAGTTAATAATGTATACAGGGCAAGTCAAAATGATGAAATCTAATGAACATATGGTATTTCAAGACGTGTGCTACGAAAGGTAAACGTTCAAAATTTACTTCAAACACGTTACATTACATCACATCACAGGTATTCTATGTGAGCTCCTTGTGTAACCTGACACACATCAAGCCGATAGTCTATCTCCTGGCAAACCTTTCGTAGAACGTATCGTAATGTGAGACACATGCTTCGAAAGGTTAACTTTCACGGTTTAGTTTCCACGCACTGTTTTCACTGCAGCCATTGCTAATATTGACCACGCCATGCTACGAAAGGTTTGGCAGGAGACAGACTATCGGCTTACGCAAGGCGTTCACATAGAACACCTGTGATATGATATGATGTGATGTTATGTGATGAGATGAAATCGTGTCCATCAATTTGACTTGCCCTATACATTTATAGTTATTAGCTGAGACCACTCCAGCTGAGACTACTGAGCTCGTGAAGTATAACAGGTTAGATTAGGTTTTATGTAGTAATGTAAAATCTAGATAAAAGCTATGGAAAGCAATGAAGAAATGCAGCATTAGATTGACGTTTGAAATGAATCACAACTCAACTCACAGGAAATTAGATAGTAGCCTGCAGATGCAACGATAGCATCTTCAACACATTCGGTAACATCCATTTTTGTTAAAACTCAATAAAGGCTAATTATTTTATATTTACTGAAATACTATTCTTAGCAAAGGATCACTGACTTCTTTTGGGCTTTTTTTGCTGTAATTTCTTTTGTCCATATGTATTACTATAGATCCCTAAAATTTTGACCAGCATTTTTGGAGCACTTTGATATAGTAAATGTGGAAAAAAAAATCGGTTCTGTAGAAGTCGAATTGTCTGGTGCGTTTATATCCGGGATTCCGCAGACTGGCCTGCGGACTATATCCGGGTACTTTCCCCAAAGGCTTTCAATTCTTTTATTCAATAATTATTTTTCGAACCATCTTTCAGCCACAAACGAAATCTAGTCCAGGGGGGCAAATTGGAAACCGATCCCAACTTGTAATTTATTCCTCCACCGAATGGCGTCCAAAATGCAAATGGCGGCATTTGTATTCGCAAGAAACGCCATTCCTCTCTTGCCACCTAGTCATTACAATTGAACCACACTCGGGCTCCTCCATCATCAAACAGTTCCTTCTCTTCTTTCTATCTGCTCTATCTCCGCACACCGTCCAATGGGAGGGTTTCCTATTGCCACGAGCACTCGTCACGCGGATGTTCCACGACATTCCCTTCCTCCGGGCGACGAACCATCAAAAACTGACTCGTTTCATTCTCAATTTCATTCAATTCCTTCTGAGTCACTTGGAATGCAATTAGGGGCAAGAGGGTAGAATTGCTTTTTGAATCCTAATCATTATCAAATGGAGTAGGGCAAAAAAATTTCACTTCTTGGACGTGTATAGGAACATCTGGAAGGCTGAAGGGAATGCTAATCAGGTAGTGCATAGATAACTAGATATATTCATGCCATTATTTAATGCTTTGTCCCAACCTACGATGGTTACGATGTGGCTCAGAGGCTGCAAGCCGCTTTTTCACACGTCGAGGTGGCTATACCCTTTAGCGTACTTTTCACTTCCTTGCAGCCAATAGATGCTTCTTTAGAGTAGTATTTTCAGCTGATTCTAATCAAAATCGCTATCTATTCGAGATCAACAAAGGTTGCCATAGATTAGGCTACAACCCTCATTAGCTTACGCATTAGAAGATCAGTTTTTTCCAAATCGTTTCATCACGTCGCTCCAATTCACCATAAGAAATAAACCCTTTCTCTTCGGATATTTGTTTTGTAAAAAAATCATGAAATTACTATAGATGAACCCGGATAACTCGAACTCCCAGTTAAGTCGAACTAAACGCTTGGTCCCATTCCTTTGAAGGAATAATTAGTTGAAATTTTATATGTTAATTGTAATATAATCAGTTTATTAAATTGGTCATTATGTTTTTAGTACAATCGAATCCGCGTATCATAAGAACACTCTGCTTATAAAAGACACTTTTCATTTAGTGAACATATGTTTCATTTGCTAAGGTATTAGGAATTGGATGTTTATTACAATTTCCAAGAGTTTCATTCGTTTAAAACAAAACGTGACGTAGCATCGTCCTGTATTCATACGCGAGGAAGATTTTTTTCCGTACATATACAGAGGGGTTAGCGAGCAATGTAAATGACGGCATCCTTAATCATAAAGTGCTTAGGAACTAGGGTTACTACGGAAATTGCCTACTTGCACACCTTATTTTAAACATATGGGATAGCGGCCAAAACCCTTCTTCAATGAAACAAGCTTTGATATGCCCCATTTTTAAAGAGGGAAACAAAGAGAACCTAAAGAACTATCGTCCAATTTCAATATTACCAACTGCATACAAAATTATTGAAAATATAATCTTCAAACCTATGATTCACCACTTACCAAGTTGCCAATATGGAAGTAGACCAGAAACCTCCCCCAAGACCTAGTGCTATCTATAATGATGGAAGCTGTCAAAGCCATTGATCGAAACCAAATTTTTGTAATTGTTACTATAGACATAGCGAAAGCCTTCAGTACCCGGAGAACAACTTTATGAAGAACTAAAGACTTATGGTATATCCGGACAAACCTTAACCTTACTTAATCCGAGACCTTTTTAACAATCGTTAGAACTGTCTAATTATTGACGACCACACATTTTACCAGTCTTCCACACGAGGTATACCTCAAGGATCTTCCATAAGCAATAACTTATTTGCTACTTTATTGGCTCCTTTAGCTAAACTGTCATTGAACCTTAAGCTGAAAGCCTTTGTTGACATCACTTGACAAAATCATATGATGGATCTTCGGAATTACAATTAACCCAGCAGATTAGTAATGATATAGACACTTTACCAACTTGGTTCCAACAAAGATGTATGGCCATAAATAAAGTCAAAACGAAAATTTATAGCAAAGAAAAATACCACTTCAAATACACTTAAGTTTTTAGGCATCATTTTTGACAACCATTTGAACTTCTTTGCTCACACAGAAAATCTTATCTGCCAACCAACTTAATAAATTACGTTATCTGGTAAAGAGGTTACGGTCAACTCTTACAAAATATGAAATATTAATAATTCTGAAGTCTCAAATCATCCCCAAGATCACTTATGGTCTACCCTCCTGGGCTGTTTCGTACAAATTTATCCAGTGCAGACTTAAAGTGGCCTATAACAACATATTACGAGTTGCACTAAACATAAATGGTGAGCACTCAATTACGCAAATATGCAAGAACTTGAATAAATTCACCTTTGATTCGATAATAGTCTAGTCAAAGTTACGGGAACTCGTAAAAGCTTTCAGTTGTCTTACTCACCCGGCCCATTTCATTAAAACATGGCTTACGGTAGCTCCAGATTCTAGAAAACCAAAGTTGTTATTAATACAACCACCTACTATAATTTCGAACTTCCGGGAGAAATATTTCCCTTATAATTCAGTTAAATTATGGAACGATATCCCTTTAGCATTTCGCCTTAGTATATGGAAATGTGAAATAAAGACATTTAACAACCACAGGCAACACTATTATTCGATTATTAAGAAATATGTCCTTGCCCGGCAAAATAACATTGGTAATAATTTTGCCTCTGTCCATGTGGACGCACTATAAGTAAGAATGAAACAAGCATAGCGTAGTTATGCATAATGAAACTATAATAATAATCAATGGTAACTACATAGCGTAGTTAACCAAATAGACGTCGAATTTAAGCCAATCCCATCTTTTTTTAGCCACTACCACGGGGAAAAATATTCTCAAATTTAACCCGACCTCTATTTTTTCTGTGTACTAAGAATATTTAAACTCCCCTATACGCCAACAGTGGCCATACTGACCCGTTACACAGATTTTGCCTAATTACTAATTTTCTTTTGTTTTTTTTGCCACCCGAATTTTTTTGTACTGTTCTATACATGTTTTCCTAATTAACTGTTTTGTTTCAAGGTCCTCAAATAGTTTAACGCTAGGCTTCATAGCTTCCAAGGAAGGGATATCAAGCGTATTAAATAACATTGGCAAAACCAGAAGCGGCGCCATTCCTGAAAAACAGCCAATCCGAGGCCATCCACTAGCCGTACTCCTCATATCGTCAGAAAAGTTAAGGCTTTCGTCACCCATGGATGTAACCCATTTACACAACACATCTGTGTACATGGCAAACACAATAGCCACGTTCATAAGTTGTTGCCGCTCCATGCTCAAGAGCGCGGAGCTACTACCGTAAACTGTATGAACACTACCTGGTGGATGGTAAGTGGAAATACGTGTCACACTACATGAGGCATATCTTTATTTAAACGACTACAACTAGAACCGTGCAATTTATTTTACCGCGCAAGATTGTTTAAGTACTTCAGAAAATGGTACCATGAATGCAAGGAGATATTTTCAAAATGTTTCACGATCGTGGCGGGATACAGCTACAAAGGCAAGTTAACTTTACACAGAGTTGAGTAAAAGGCCATGTCAACGCCATGTACTATCAGACTAACGTTCTAACCCCCCATATTTACCCATGAAATCCTCTGCAAATTGTTTCCATCAATCCCTAACAATCTTCTGTATTGTTCTGTATTTTTCCATTAGTGAGAAGTTTCAAATATTGGCAATCAAGCAGACACCTTAGAATAGTAACAGTTTCCCTTCCAACGCGGATTGATACAAGTTTCAGCATGCGCGCGTCGTTTTAGTTCAAATGGCGAGACAGAGCTGTAATTGAGTAAGTTTACTTCTGCTTTTATTATTATTATTATTATTATTATTATTATTATTATTATTATTATTATTATTAATTTTACAATTCCATCCAATTTTCGAAAATCTTCCAACGTTGTAGATTAAAAATTCTTGTCCTGCGTAACTATATTTTATGAAATTTTGCCCATAATTTTAGTATTAAGTATTAACATAATCATATGATGATGAGATGCCATGGGCTAAGGAAATGTTCAAGGATATCATACAGGGCTACTTATTGCTTTTACCATATCCGTCTATCCCCTTCATAGTTTCTACATTTTTAGGATCGATAGGTACTTATGTTTTCACAAGGTGCGTCCGTCCGTCGGTTTGTCTGTTGGTGCTCTAGCGTTCGAACGCTTCTGAATTTTCGACTTCCGTTTCCGCCATTCGACAACTTAGGCGAAACGACAGAGTTCGTTGGTGGAAAAAAACGGTGAACTACTTCCGGTTCAAAAGGTCATAAATAACAGAGGGGACCACGTATTTCACGTATAAATGGCCTGTGCATTGATCAATGCTTTTCTGTCTTGTCCATTCGATAGCTAAGGCAGAGAGAAGGCTTGTAAATTAAGTGAAGACACGTGATGGACTTCCTTGGTGGTCAAAATCAGTCAAAATTGGTTCAATGGTACGTGATTTAGTGGTACCATTATGCTCCATTGGAAACTTTCAGTGCTAAGATATGGCATTTTGTAATTAATTATACCTTACATTATCAATAGCTAACTTCTGCTAGCAATAGATTATGAAGAAATAGTTAAACCTTACACAGAAAGCTTCAATAACTGACGCTCATTTCATTAAATAGGAGTCCGTACAGATTAACAGAGTGTTATATGTTCGAATATATAGAGAATTTCTACTCTCTCCGTTTAACTTTTCAGTTACTTTTATTCATTTTGAACTATACATTTCCGTTAGAAGTACGCCTTGCCTTAGCAAACATAGGCTTCTTTAGAAATCAAATGCTTTCCTTTTTATCTATGAATGCCTTAAAGTCCTATCGGTCCTGGGCATTTCGGTCGCCTGACTTGTTTTTTAATTCGAAGGTTGAAATTCAGAATGTAAAATCCTATGTGCTATTTCGCTATTTACTTTGTGTTGGTTGGCCCACTGGAATAGGAGTTACGGGGGTGGGAGTAAGAGACGTCCATCTCTCTATATGGTATATAAGTATGTAAAAGATCTCTAAATATCGCGTTCGACAAAATCAATTCGGATAAAAAGAGTAAAAAAATAAAAAAAAATAGATGAACTCAGGATTTCCGCTCTTTGGATGGATTAATTTCTTGTTCATTACCTCTATAGCTCTAATTTTCTCAATTCCGCAGCAGTATTTCCACAACAATAGAAACTGGGGCATTAGGTTAGGGGTAAATAATGGTTATATGGCAATATGAGTTATTTATTTTTCCTTGTACCTTGACAATTATGAAACATCGAAACGCTTCGGGGTATATATGATTAATAAAAAACGTGTAAACAGTTGGTCTTTTCCAAGTTCATAGTGAAATGTTAGGTTCATGTAGGTAGTCATGCAATTTCAGACTAGCTAGGGAGCATTTATAATTTTTTAACTCATATTGGCTGCATTCATAGTCTATTTCGAACGTAAAATTTTGCATTATCTCCTCTCTAAACTATTCAAAGTGCACAGTATTATTTTTTAATTTTTTTACCAAAAAATTAAGGTAGATTATGACTTTCTCTGCAGCACATTACTCTATCGTAATTTTTTGGGTAAATTAATCTAAATTGACGTGTCTCTTGTTCCTATTCATGATCTTTAATTTATATCGCTCTAACTGATTTTAAATCTCATCTATATTCCATTAATATTTTCCTATAATTATCTCTCACTTTCTCTTTGTCTTCCTTTTGTGTCCTACATTAACTCCGATTGGGCTTACCCTGTTAAGGAGCTCCTCCTAGGCAGCCCAAACTCCCTGTTTTTTTGTCTGGGGCGCTGGCAAAACAAGTCTTAGAAAACTGTAGTTTCGGGATTACAGCTGATATAAAATGTTTTCTCTATATCTTAAGCTTACTATTCTCACACCAGTAAATCGAAAATAAAAAATATACAGAAGGAAACATTTATGCAGAAAACAAATTTGTCTAATAGCAAATCGATTTTATTTTATTTTTTTTTTTGGTGTTTAAAAAAGTTCCCGTACTTAGACTTTGAAAATTCCTGTATTCTGAAGCTGAAAATTGAAAATCTCAAAATTTTGAAAATCTCAATGGGGGTATTTAAAGAACAAAGTGCTTATAGAAAATCATCCACAGTAGTCCATAAATCTGTAGCACTTGAAGGAGGAGGGAGTGTTTCGGGCAGCGTTATGTAGAGGTAGGGGGGGAATCATGTCTGGCGATACGAAACTTTTCATTTTGAGATTTAAGACTAACTTTGTGGGATAGTTAAATTTATCAAGATCATGTACAAATGATCGCAGTTGAAAAAGATTTTTTAACCCCTTGCAGCCTGTGTTAGTTTAATTTGTTTTACATAATTTTGTACGTCTAATAATTTAATTACAGACTTACTATTACTAAGACTCACAAAGTCTATGAAATTGTTTTATAATTTTTATTATAATTTATGATATTCGGACATATTTGTCCCAAAAAGCCATAACCTTCTCTATGGAGATTTTGGTAAATGTTAAAACGTAACACAAACACTAAAGATACAGTGAAACGTATCTGTAAATAAAAAAATTTTTCCCTTTCTTGGCCTTCAATTTTTCTGACAAGAAGACCGCACGGACATGTCATTACGGAATTGGCCATCCTACAACATTAATATACTTTCTGTGTAAAAGGATTTTAATAGTTTTCCCTTTCAAAATCTCCCTGCAATCGGGCGGGTAGGCTTTCCGATATACTGCCTTGTAGTTATCTGCAACACCCTGCATATGAAAGTTACTATGCAAAGTGCAAACAAATAACAAGAAATTAAGCCTCCCGAGGAAGGTATAAGAAAGTAGCGGATGTTCTGAGTTCATCAGTTTTTTATCCCTTCATCTGCATTTTTTACCCCCCAATTTTTTATGAAAAATTTTATTTTCCAGAAATTAGTATTAACCCTATCTTCTTTCTTTTCTCATCAGTTTCGATCGAATGATATATTACACCCCTTATGTTGCCATAGTTCTAAAAACCAAGTGACTGCCACCCCTACAACTCTGACCTCACTGGGACAATTTGGCCCAAACTTCATAGGAATGTAGATTTTGCCTAGAGGATTATGCATATCGAATTTCACTCCTTTACATATATAAACACCACATAGATCACTTGGTCCCCTCTAACTCCTATCCCCGTAATTCCTACCCCAGTGGGCCAATCAAAACCAAACTAATTCCATAGTAAGCTACATTCCGAATTTCAACCTTCTATCTCAAAAAATGCAGAAATTATGAAGGAGACGGATAGACGGATGGCAAACAGACACTGAAACCAATAAGTAGCTCCATTCTTTCGCTACTTCATAATGGCGAAAAACACAAAAAAAAAGAAAAAAAAAGGGGTGAAATGAAAAAAAATAATAATAATTTAAAAAAAAAATGACAGGAATCGAATGCGGCCCAAGAAATCACAGTGGCCTGACGTTAACTACTGCGCCACTGCTGTTAAGTTGAATACTTTTCTTTCTACCATTTGGCTTATCTGGCAGTACAATAGTAAACGTAAAAAAATTATGTTTTTTCTCCGAAATGAAAGGCCATTGATTCAAGCCAAATCCATTTACACAGAAGATATATAAATGTTGTAGACTGACCTCCTAAAATTTCAACCAAGTCCATGATGGCATGTTCGTGCGGTCCCCTTGCGAGTTTGGTATTAAATCATTCAATACATACGCATAGACACTGTCTCCAAAGGACTGCTGCCCCCAAAAGTTTACTTGTGTACTAAAAAATTTTGAATTTTTGAAATTCTGACTTCGGATTCTTAAAGACCATCAAAAAATAGAATAGGAATATCTGCAGACCCACTCTCTATCTCTTTGTCTTCATCGATAAAATTGGGTTCAAAACTTAAAAGTTCCACACTTTCAGGGCCTCTATCTCCTAAACGGTTGGAATCACCAAGAATAAAACATTTCTCGAATATTGTGTACAATCTGAATATACCATTAAAAATAAGGGTTCCTATTTAAGATTTCAAAGTTACCCCCTCCCCCCAGCCCCCTCACAAGGGTGATTTTTTAACTAATGAATTTCCCCCGCGAAATAATTCACTTTTGATTTTGGACATTTTTTCGTACAATGCTTAGTTTCCGAGATATTCAGTTGTCTCAAGATAAATTTCTCACCCTGTATTACACTTTTTTCATTTCCTTCTGGATCGTTTTTTCAATTTCTATTAAAATGTTGTACTCTAAACCTTTTTTTGAATATCTTTGGGGGGGGGGGGGTAAAGTTCAGTGTTAGATAATATTCGAATGGGAGGGGGAAAGAGTCAGAAATCAGCCAATTTTGCATTACGTGATTTATGGAGTACGGCTAAGCTGAAAATTGCAATAACACGAAGGGTACAAGACGTCACTCTTGCCATCTTGAAACGCAGGCGCAAACTTAGTGAGCTATGCCTCCAGCGGTTATTTCGAACATGTATTATAAATTCCTCTAATGCGTGTTTCAAAAAGATATGGCCACTTTGTTTTCTTGTTCTAAAGTTGTAAGAAACCAACGAGGGATGAAACATTTTTATTCAATATTCTAGTTAACAACCTTTATGTTAAGGTACAATATGAATTTTTATCACAATAAATAAAAATAAAGATAAACAAAAATGCGTTTGAGTACTATATTGAGTGTTTCAAAAAGATATGGCCATTCTAGTTTAATAGCCAATAAAGGCTCCTTTCTTCAAGATAAGATTGAAAGTTCTGACATTCATGCTGTTGACCAGCTTTTGAAGCACAGACAAGTCAATTTGTTTCCAAGCAGAAATGATGGCGTCCATTAGTTCCGCAGTATTCTGGTATTTCTTTCTGTCAGCATATACAGCCCGAACTAAGATGCCTTAAAGGTTCTCCATCGGATTCAAGTTTGGGGATATTGCAGGTCATTTATTCCATTTGCCAGGAATCATACTCACATTGTTGTAGCGGTGTATATGCTTCCATTATCTTGCTGAATGATCCAGAAAGGTCCACCTAAGTGCTCAGCAAATGGCAATAGATGGGTATCCAAGAGTTCTTGGTAGTTGGTTGCCTTCATTCTACCACGAGTGAGTGATCCTCCATCTTATTGCGTTTCGAAAAGATTTTTCCCTCGTTTCGTATATCATACCAGCAGAAAGCTTTCCCGTTTCGTCCATTTTTCTCATCGCTAAACAGGACTCTAGACAGACATTCTTCCATGCAACGTGCTCTTTGCCCAATGTGTGTTTGATCAGATGAGGTTGCTTTATCCTCTTCACGTACCTTCAAAAACTGGCTTCGTTGAATCACCCTGGACAATGTGGACTTGTTAACGTTGAGGTTGGGATCACGAGAAAGCTGTCCAAGACTTGTTCCACCTGCACGGAGTTTTCTTCCACTTTCCTTATTTGTCTTTTTGAGGTTTTCTTGGTCTCCCATTCGATTTCTTCGCACCATAAAGTGATCCAAGCTTCAAAAAGTTGTTCTATTGCTCTATGCGATCGGCTTCCGACCCATTGTCATGTCTCACTACTGTTGCTGAAAATCACATAAATAACCGTTTTCTTTTTCTTGTTTCCAACCTGTTCCCCTCGTAATATAAAGTGCGGTTTAGTCTGAAAATTAAATATTTTTTATTCAGTTGTCTAATTACTTAAATTTTGCAACAAGCATTGAATTTTTGGCTACTTGATTAAGGTGGCAATATCTTTTTGAAACACACAATATAGTACTCAAAAGCAATTTTGTTTCGCTTTAATTTTATGTATTAGGAAAAAATTCATATTGTGACTTAACATTAAAGTCATTAACTGTAATATTGAATAAAAAAAGTTTCATCCCTCGTTGGTTTCTTACAACTCCTTTCGAACAAGAAAACAAAGTGGCCATATCTTTTTGAAGGACACTTTGTAAGTTCCTTTTCAGTATTACGTACACAAAATAATAATATTCAGTATATTGTTGCTGTAAAGTTTGTACGGGAACTTTTAGGACACCATGTACAATATTATTATTATTATTATTATTATTATTGATAATAATAAATTTTGCATTCCAGGGTGGAAAAAATCATATAAAATCAAACATAACATACATTATGGACAGTTTGAGAAAAAGTTTATACACATGTTCTTTATGATTAAAACAACGGTCCAAAGTGCAATATACAGGGTGAATACAAACGTCTGAACCCCCCCTTTTATTTTTTGAACCGAAGCAGATATGTCAATTTTGATGAATCCAATGAATAGGAAGTTGTGGGTGGCCTATCCCATGGTGCACTTTTCATCATCTCAAATATGCAAATTAGGACTCATTCAAAATTTATCTCAAAAACCGTAAGGGATAGAGAGAAAAAAAAAACCAATTGCAAACTTATTCAGCATAAAAAAACAAACAAAACAAAAAAAATCATCCAAATCGGACCAACCAATCACTCACAATCAGAAGATCATGTTGACCATTTCCGGAACAGTGTAGCTTGCCATCCTGGAATTGTTCTGTCTTCTGTGTGCTGAAGCATGCGTTTTATTTGCTTTTCCGCATGAAAGTGAATGTGAGTATGGTAATTTATGTTAATTTCTTGATTTGCCTGCTTTACATGTTGTAAATTTCAACATTCAGTGTATGTTGTGCAGTTCACCACGTGATTGTGGGTGATTGGTTGGTCCGATTTGGATGATTTTTTTTTTGTTGTTTGTTTGTTTTTTTATGCTGAACAAGTTTGCAATTGGGTTTTTTTCTCTATCCCTTACGGTTTTTGAGATAAATTTTGAATGTGTCCTAATTTGCATATTTGGGATGATGAAAAGTGCACCATGGGATAGGCCACCCATAACTTTCTATTCATTGGATTCATCAAAATTGACATATCTGCTTCGGTTCAAAAAATAAAGGGGGGGGGGGTTCAGATTTTTGTATTCACCCTGTATAATTTGATTACGAATATTATAAGTCAAAAAGTCAAAATATTCCACATAGAAAACGTATTATAACGAAAACAGGTTTCAAGAAAGCTGGAAATTCTAACGGTAGGGCAGATTTTAAGCTTGCGAATTTCCCAAATATTCTCAGCATCTAACATCCAGAGTCTAACATAATGCATAGGGTGTTGAGGAGTGACCAAAGCACAATAAAGTTCCTTAAGTCTAGCGTAAACACTGACAAAGTTAAACGTTGGAATATCATTCCTAATACATTGGAAGCCGTTCTAGGAAGATTTAGAGCAATTTTCAAAACATCAATATAAAATGTTTGTATTCTTCTAATTTGCATTTTTGAAGCCCTGACCACAACACAATACCATATTCCAACTTTGTTACCAAAACACTTTTAATAACTTTAATCATTTCATGCTTTGTCAGTATTTTCTTAAGTCTTCCAAATAAAAATTTTAATTTCATTATGTCAATCAATAAAGATTGAGTATTCTCCGCAAAAGACAACCTATTATCAAGTATTAAGCCAAGCACTTTGCAAGTATAATGAGTACTATGCTTTACTCTGTCTACCACCAAAATACTTGTTTTGTCATTATTATGCTATGTGTACCAATCGCTTAACATACCAATGTCGTCTTGAATCTGTGTTTGGACATCATCGATATCTTCAGGAGCGAAGACCTTAATTAGAAAGTTATCATCAACAAACGAAGAGACAATACAATTCAAGGTAACTGAAAAATTGAATTTGTGGTCGCAGGATAGAAAAATGTAGCTGTTGACGAACCTTGTAACAAGCCTCTGGTGGAAGGGAATTTCATATCAGATTGGGTTAAACCAATATAATTAAATCGTTGATCAAAATAAGTTGCAAACGAGCTCCACAGTATCCGGATCAACGTTGAAGGCTTTGGCAATGTCAGTATTAATAAGATAGCAATAATGTCCTTGATCGATGGCATTAATAATATAGTTTAGGGTAGCCAGGGTTAAATAAATAGGTATATGGGATCGACCTCCCCCCCCCCTCCATCTGGTTGCTCGGAATTACTGTCCACAGGTACTCGGTTTGTAATACCATGAATCGAGCCTTTCTTATAGATGTGTATACTAAGGCTACTCTTAAAGTCAGAAGGAAAGGACTTGTTCGAAAGTCAGGAGTGTTCGATGTTCTTTATTAGGTACTTATGGCCAAAACAGAAAGCCAGTTTCTCAATTAGGTCGCGAAAAAAGTTTTAGAAATGAGAACTTTCTAATCACCGTACACAAAAGCATAAAAATTAGAAATGAGAAAGAAGACTCTACGATGACCTTGTAGTAAAAAAAAAAATAGTTTTCAGAGTTAAAAAGTTTGAGAAACTTTGCGGTAGACACTAACCTTATTAGTTTATAATTAACAGTTGGTGAATTGGTAATTAATGAAGAGGTTAATTGCAATATCACTGTCTCCGACTTCTCGTCATTATATACAATGAAATGCGAGACAGTGTTCTAGATATTATTACTTAAATTGCATTCAACCTTCTATTTTCATGCTCGAAGCATTCAACATAGTAGTAATCTTAAAGAAACCTATGAAGCCACCAGATGGACCTACCATGCAGCCATCACCCCGAGTGACCAATGGGACGCAACGACGACAAAACAAGGACGACACAATCGAAGAAAGAAGCCCATCCTCCCTCCCACGAGTGTCATGGAAAAACTCTTTGACAATTTCCTTGTCACTTATTTCCTCATCAATTAGCGTTTCTCTCTCGATACGGCCACTTACATAATTGTGGTCTGTTTGCGGGGGAGGGCTTCAACTCTTTAGCATAGGTTCCACCACCACCACCACCGTTCACCTGTGGAAGGTCACTTCCTTATAGGAAGCCCCTCGTTAATGGCCTGACATGGGTGTAGAAGGAAAAAAAGTTCTTTTTCCTTTTGTTGCCAGAGGAGAGCCAATGAGAGAGGAGAGGGTTAAGCCATGGACGCGAGAAAACAAACAGCGCTGAAATAAATAAATAAAAAAATTAATTTTTTTTCTTCCTTCCCTTCTCTTTTGGGACCTTTCTTATGAATGAAACTGGCAGCTCGTTTCTCATTCAAATGAATGGCATAACGGTTTTTTCACTTAGCTGTAGCCTTTTCTGAATAGTCCTCTTGAATCGACTCGAGCTTACTACTTTATAGCATCGACCTTTTAGGAACTAGGATCATTCTTCATACATTTGCAGCTAATTACTCTAATCAATTCAATTACAGGAATTGCATAGAGTAGCAATTCAAATTTAGAAAGTTTTCATCTGAAAATGCAGAAAATTATGCATCCAAATGTATAAATGTGTATCATTGTTTATTGAGTCAATCCATAAGAAATCACCCAGGCAGTGTTGCTCGAAATTTTTAATTTTTATTATTTTTTTACTAAGTGTTCCTTATGTCTATGTGAGTTAAAAACTGTGGTTTAATTATATTTTTACGAAAAAAAAAATTTTTGACGGTCATTTGAAATCCAGTCCAAATTCGCCGAAAACACGGTTTGCGGAAAATCTTCTAACTCTGTTACTTTTAAAGATATCAAGATGATTAAAAAACCACAATGTTCACCATGATATGCTCTAAATTTATATCTTTACTAATTTTTCCCTAAATAGTGAGGAACGTAGTTAAAAAAATTACAAGAAATGAAGAAAACGAAAATCAGAAAGTGATTTTCGGTGCCATAAATTTCCATGAAAAAAAATAAGACTCGCCTTAAATGTTATTTTCTTACATAGAATACTTACAGCACTACTTGCTGCTGAAACTATAATCCTGAGAACCCTCTCGTTTTTTGTTTTTTTTGTAGAGTCCTTCAAAGATGAAGGAAGGCCCGTTGTCCGTCAGTTTTAGTGCTTGATGTCTCAAAAGCGACTGAGTGAAAAATATGAACATTTTACAGAATAAACATCTTTGCAAAAGAAGCATGCCATATTAATTTAATGACTGATCATTAGCTGGTTTCAGAGTAGTAGACCACCAAAGTTGGTAAAAAATGCCCCATTTTTTGTATGTTCATTATTTTAACTACGCAATATTTACTGTTACTATTAAACCTATTCAATTATATCTATTCAACCATTCAATTGTACATTTTAATTAAAGTAACCCCCAACAATAATCATTATTTACTGAATATAAACGAGTTTTTGTTAATTTACCACTTGATCTGCTGCAAAAGAAATAGCGCACTTCAGATTATAGCGAACTTTGATGCTCTATTGCTCGTTAACCAGCTAAGAATCGTATTTCAAATTAATATGAACTGTTTCTGTTACAAAAATGTTTGTTCCTTAAAATTTTCATAAATTTTCACTCAGTACTTTTTGAGATATCAAACACTGTAAATGACAGATAACGAGCCTTCCTTCATCTTTGAAAGACTCTACAAAAAAAACCAAAAAAAAACCGAGAGGGTTCTCAGGATTTTAATTTCTGAATAAAGTAGTCCTATAAGTATTCTCTGCAAGAAAATAATTTTCAAGGCGAGTCTCATTTCATTCTTAGAAATTAATGGCACCGAAAATCGTTTTTTAATTTTCGTTTATTCTTTAGTTGTAATTATTTTGACCAAGTTCCTCACTATTTAGGGAAAAATAATACGGACGTCAAATTTAGAGCATATCAAAGTGAACATTTTGTTTTCTTATTCATCTTGATATCTTTAAAAGTAACAGAGCTAGAAGATTTTCCACAAAGCATGTTATTGCCGAATTTGAACTAAATGACAGATTTCAAGTGGCCGCAAAAAAAATTTCATAGTCATAAAAAATTTTTAAACCACATTTTTAACTTAAATAGTGACAGGGATATTTAATAAAAAAAAATAATAATAAATATTAAAAAGCGTCGAGCAACAAGTTTTAATTGAATTGTGTGATTTCTTAACGATTGACCCTATTGATTTTTTATTATTATTTATCCTCGTTAAATCGTATAATTTCAAATAAATTAAATTAAATAATATAATTTCAAAGTGATTTTGAACCATCTGAATATTTGTTGAATATGTATATATTCAACCATAAAAAGACATCGATGACATCAACATCAAAAAGTTTCTAGCTGATGATATTTGGACTAACATCATTCTGACTTTCAACATTAAAAATATCGTTAGTTTCCTTTGAAGACATCAAATAATTCAAGTAAAATTAATTGAAACTCATATGAGACTATATACTGACATTTCATAAAAATCAAATTTTAAATAATTTTAACTTAATAATTTACGAAATGCAATCAAATTTTAGTTCATCTTGTTTTTTTCTTCTTTGTGATGTTTAAAATCTCACATTACTGTGGTTCCCGTTGAATGGATCGTTAATTTTTGTATTTTTTATTTTTTATTTATTTTGTATTTATTTTTTTAATAGCAACAATAAACTACAAGGGCTTAATCTTTTCATGTTACCATACAAATAAAACATATAAAAATATAGTTTCGTTATAGAATTAATCATAACATATCATAGGAATATATCATAAAAATAATAATATATATTTTTTTTTATATATAGCGTATAATAAGACTTTATTGTTTTAAAGAAGAAAAAAATCTCAATTCCATTATTAATTCAATCAATCGAATTCAACATAAAAATTAGTTTCTTGAGGAAACAATTCTGGCCAATGACACTTCTTAAATCATTAGCAAGATTATTAAAATAACATGCAGCTGAAAAGTAAAAAGATTCTTTCGTCACTTGCTTTTTACAAAAATGTATTTCTAACATGTTTCCATTGCATGTTTTTTTAATTAAAAAGCCATTTGAGCTATTTATAATAAATGAATTTAATAGCAACATCAAACGATAATAATATATTTTCGAAAATAAAAACAAATAAAAGATTTGCAATTTAATATAATAAAGAAAATTTTACAAAAATAGAACAAATAATAGAAAACAAAAATGAAAACATGCACATCATATAAAAAATTAAAAATTACATTTTAAGAAATATAATCAATGAAATGGATGAAGAAAAAAGGAACAAGAAATTCTGGTATAATAGCAATGTTGTTTACGAAATTCCATCTCAAAACTGTAAAAGAATTTACACTGGACAAACAAAAATAATAAACGAATACAAACGAGCAGTTAGGTTAAATTACACAAGCAACCGTTCAGCAAATCACGGTAATACAGAAAAATGTCAAAACTTTAACAAAAGAAAAAGAAAAACAAAAAGAACCTGGTAACTTTTTATTATTTTAGTTTTCAATTTAACTATCAATATTAGCTAATTTAAATGAAACCAATAGACTAGAATTTACCATCTTTATAACATCGACCTTTAGAAACTAAGATCATAAAGTGAAGATCTTCATTCATTTGCAGCTAGTTATTGCAATCAGTTCAATTACAGGAATTTCCTAGACTAGTGGGTTTTCAGTCTAAAGTAGAGAAATCATCTAAATTCTGCTGATACTTAGTGAAAAACAAATACAGTATTTATATTCCTCCAACAACTTTTGAACCCACGTTCCAGAACCCTTTAATGATAACTTCCTATCTTCAGCGTCACGAATGTCCGTTACGTTATCAATTAGACAATCATCAGACAACAATTTCATTGGACACGCCCAGTTTTCTTCAATAGGGAGAAATATCAAAACATAAACATTGAATATCCGCCATCTTTTGAAGGCATCGAGACCCATGGCTGCCATGGCTCTGAACTTATCCCATTGTTATACAATACATCCAAACACGCAACAACTCGTTACCATCGTTATACAATAACAAGTCGGGCAAAAACGGCGCACTTCGATGAGTAGCAGTATAGGATTGCCTTCCTTTTGCCCTCAAAAAATGGCAGCTGTACCCATCATTCAATGCGAAGATATTTTCCCCTATTGGATAGATTATTGTGATTATTATTATAAAATGTATTATTCTGACTGTCTTTATTAAACAACCTAGATTTATAATTGTATATAATAACGGAGCAACTATGCTTGAGTCGAAGATATACGAATTCAAAAGCACGGAGGTAGCATAACTGGCAGTCGAGCGCCGCCGGCATCGAATTAGCCTTCCGTGCTTACTCGACGTTTTCGTCTCTCCCATGGGGATCTTCCCTGTAATCCAAACTCCAAACTGAAATGGAGGTACGAACGTCTGTCATTTGATTTTCACATTTAACGTTCGCCGAGTATACTTTAAAACAAATGTTTTGCCTTCAGTCTTTAATTGGAACGACAAACTGTAAACATGAATCTACTGCTCTCAGTTTAAGCAGAAAATACAGACCATTTTTGTAAATATCATGCATAGCAAACACTAAGTTTGAGGAATCTAATGAGCTAAAAACTATGCATTTTTAAAATTAAGCATCTAATACACTAGTATCTACAATATTGCATCTACACATATTAAAAATCTACAATTGGCCCGCTGAAAATATGCATGTTTCTTTGAATTTATATTTTTTAAATTACATAATTTTTTAGATAATTTAAATATATTTTCTTTAAATTGTAATACATGCTTAGAGGGTTTCGACCATTTCAGTTTATTTCAAAATTTCAACATATCTTCATGAATCATGAGTTTTAAGTCGATTTCAGATTAAAACAAACAACCGAGTTGGGGAAACGAATTCATAGGCCACCAGTCTTAGTGAGTGGTCGGCCAAAAGTGCCAATATCGTCCACCTGAAATGCTCCAATTTGATGGAAGATGGCCAAGATGCATTTACTTCCAGCAGGATGCGTATTCACGTTTTGCTAGATCAATGAGTTTTTTAGATCTCAAACTTTTAGACGTCATTTATTCTGGTGTCTTCATTCCACTTTTACTAGCAAAAGCTCTAGAATTAACCAAAGTTAATCGACCACAACTAGCTACACACTTAACAGCAGATACGTCGTCATTAGCATTTGCCTATATATACGATGATCATTACGAAACCTACATGCAAACAGAGCTTCTCTGCTTTTTAATTTGCCTATATTCGCAAGTTAGATGAGGAATTTATCTTATCTATTTCATCTTAATAGAAACCTGAAATATTTGTGTAATGATCATTTTATAAATAACTATATTTTACAGCCTTTATAGGCTATATGCTACCATGAGGACAAATATTCTGAAGTGCAACAGTCATTACTAATCCGCCATTTCATATTTAGGTACTTTTTATTAGAAAGAATACGAGGAGGATTTGCATTAGATAATCCAACCATAAAACAATGTTTCACTTTTAAATTCCTATTTTCATTCGATTCGCAGTCTTAGTAATTTTATATTTTTATTTTTGTATCAAATGGGACCTAATAATCCAATAAGCTTTAAATCAAATTTAGATAAAAGACCCTTCTACTCATTAAAAGATATTATATTTATTAATAATAGTAGCAATATTTTATTCTTAATTGTTATTTTAATGGATCTACCTCGGGTTTATTCTCATTTGGATCTCGGAGTTTTTTTGATAATACTTTACTTTTTGGTAAACATGTAGCGATGATTACCAAAAGTTGTCTTTTCCGGGTAGAACTGATTTCTCGTACTTTTTCAGGCGAAGACTTTGGCTATCTTTGTTTCGTGCCTTCGTTTTGTCGCGTTTGCTTTTTTAGTTGTGTGGTTTGGAATGCTTGTTCTTCATTCATATTGAAAAATTGGAACGAGAGTATAACGACGTTTTGTATTGGTCAGTCTAATATTGCATATTCGTATACTGAAGAGTGGTGGAGGTTGGGCCTGTTGGATATAAAAAGCTGTGTTAACTTCATATGTATTAAATGTTATCTAAGTTGTTATGCGGCCTTGTGAATTCTCCGTTCCTTATTGGCCAGGTTTCTTTTTTTGGTATCAAAATGTCAACTCTTTCAACGTTGATGTTGGTTATACCAAAATTTATTTAGGGAATGGGACCTCTTTAATCCGTCCTGATTTAATATTTAAGTATATTATGTTTGTGTTCGTGGTTTGTTTTTGTGGGTTTGAATCGTCATGCCTCTTTGTTGGAGTTTGTTTTTTTCTCTGTTGGGCATGTCCGAATTTAATAATAAATAAATAAATAAATAAAATATTAAATCCAGATAAACAAAGTGACCGAGAAAATATCAACCCAGCCAATCCCTAATAACTCTAGTCCATGTCTAACCAGAATGATATTATTTATTTATGAAAGGGGGCCCTACACAAATATATAATATTTTAAAATTACTCTACATTAATATCTTTCTATCTTAACCTACCCACTAGATTGAGACCAGTGGATTTTAAACTGGAATACTATAATACTTCTTTACACACCTTGTTGGCTAGTCTTCGGCCAAAACTTCTTATGGGTGTTGGTTGTTCTGGCACATGCGAGCGTTACGCATTGTTGTCCTTGGCTTCGTAACTTGATAATTTAAAATATTGAATATGGTCATTATTTTTCTATTTTCGACATTTTTAACAATTATCTTTGCAAACTTTTACTAAATACAACAGTACTCTCCCAACCTAATTAATTTATATACAAAAATTATTCGTCTCAATGTGAAGAGTTTGTACATGTAGAAATATTGATTACTTCGCTGTTATGAATACTATAGCCATATGATTATTTTTAGAAAGAATTGATATCTCTTAACAAATTGTCATGATTTAAGCAAGCCCTTAGTCCTTAAGTGGGCTTTGTTATCATTTAATTCTGTGGCTTGCAGTTTCGGAGGAGTTAGCTGTACAAAATATGATCACATACGTAATTACGGAAATCGTTTCTGACGAAATTTGTCTTCGCGAATCAAGTGAGAAAAATGTTTGAGTTGGGGCGGACGAAACATAAGGCTACCACCTGTTACTGGGTGGTCGGCCAGCAATTACAAGAGTATTGCGGAAAACCGGCAGAAGGAACTATTCAGACGTATTCATTACCTCGCTCACATTTAAAAAGGCAGGAAACCACCCTGAGGGTACATCTTATAAACTGCTATAAAATATGATAAACTTAGGTCTACATGCGTCTTAATATGGTTAAGTTATATCAGAGAGAGGGAAATCCTATCGAATATTACATGAGACATAATTTCTCAAAATATCTTAGTTTGATTTTATTTATTGTTAATATCTTATTTAATTTTTATTCATTTTTTATTTTATTTTGGTTTTTTAAAGTAATGAATTAATTTAAAAAACTTTAAATGCACAAGTCGAACCTCTCTTTGACGAATCTCATATTAACGACATTTAATTCTTACAAATAATTTTTTTGAGAATTTTAAATTAAAGTTTTAAATTTTGTTGAGGTATAAATAACTTTTATATAATTGCTGCAAATTTCTTCTAAATTATTACAATCAAAAATTACAAATTTTTTTATGAGTTTACTAAGCCGTATTGTGAGATTTTGACATTTCTGACTAAGTTTGTTTCTCAGTTGCTGATGAGAATAATAAGCCTGTACAGTATTGTGTAATGACATGATGCAAAATATGTGAATGATATAACAAATTTGAAACCTACAGTAAAAGCATCTTTGCATCAAAAACTGCTGATGCATATTACTTTCAATCAATGGAACAAAATTATCGGTGATGTATTGTAAAGAAATCAATGGTGCCAATTTGCTTATCCATAAATATAAGCTATAAAGAATTGTCAATAGCCTAAAATACGAAGAAATTTGTGTAATTATGAAAACAGATGTTTCTAAGGCATTTGATGGGGAAAGACATTATGAGCCTGATAGTGAGCTTTTTTGAGGATCGTAGAGTTTGGATATATAGTTCTGAGTATAACAAGGGACTAAACTGAGATCAATGTTTTAATCTATCTTTGCAACTTCTTTACATGATTTACAATTTAAGCTTAACTCATATATTTTTTACATGATAACTTATTGATAAAAACCTATCAAGATTATGAAGAAAAAAAAAATATTCAACCTGAGTTGAACCACGACCTGCAACTTATTAGTATATGATTAAAAAACAGAAAGAACTTTCAGTAGTAAAGAAATATCAATGGTATTTAAAAATTTTGTAATATCAACATTAACTTATGGAATAGTGATATGGTCCAGCACTCATGAAAAATGCATTTATCCATTAAAATTACGACTAATTCTGAAAATATCTCGATATGAACCGGTAACAAAAGCATGTAATGAATATGAATTACTCGACTTTAATTCATTGAAAGCACCCATATCATGAAATTATATTTTTGAATGAACCAAAGACTGTTGTTTTTTAAATTGAAGAACAAGACGCCTCATATTTGAACTAAATATTATAAATAACAATCAAAAGAAACGTTTTCCTTTTAAATTTATGAAACTGTGGAATAACATTTCTTATGAAATTATTAGTATGCTCTGGAACAATATACAACATCACTAACATTGTACGAGAGCGTATTTAATCATTGTGTTGTCCTAGTAATATATACTCTATTATTCGCTTCGTTGATATTTTAATAGTTTTGTTATCATCCAACTTTAATTTTATTTTTCTCTATTTTCTATGTAATTTCATTAACCCCGTTTTGGGCTTTCGTCTGTTGGGGGACAACTTTGGGCTTTCTGGTCGGATTCTCCCGTTAATACATTATTATTATATTATTATATTTAATTGTACTGATTTTAAATATATGTATTATTCTAAGCAATTTAACAAAACAAAAATAAGAGTTTGTAGTGATGAACAAAAATTGCAACTATATCTTCTGATTGTATATTATTTTATACTGTATATTTCTACAGTGATTTGGCAAATAATGTAATAATAATAATAATAATAACAATAATAATAAATATTTTTGTAAGAGCTTAATTGCTGATCATAAAATCAGTTTCTTAAAAGATGATTCTAATGATACAATGTACCTTATTTGGAAGTTTTTTAATAGAATTTTTAATTTCTTTTTTTTTTTTTGGGACTCGTTAAACTCAGATTTCACCTGTTTTATAATTGTATACGAGTAATTTATATTTTTCATTTTATTTTTTCTTTTTATTTTTATTATATTTTTTTATTACGAATTTAGCTTTTTTTTAATGTTGTTTACATTATTTTTTCTAATTTTTTATTACTTTTATTATTAAATTCAATTATTAATACGTTGAGACTAATATGATATACTAAATGTAATATGAATAAATAAATAAATAAATAATAAATAAATATGAATAATTAAATAAATAAATAATAATAAAAATAATATGAATGAATAAATAAACTGAATAAACTAATATCTCAATTAAATAAAAAATTAAGTAATACAATTTATCATAAATTTTTATATATCAATTTATTTTCCTTTTCGGGGCCTTCATTAATTTGAATTTTAAAATGTAAATAAAGCAAAAGTGATATATTGTATTATTTAATTTTTTATTTGGTTGAGATATTAGTTTATTCAGTCTTTATAATTATTCTTAATTGTATTTTTTATTTAATTTATTTTTTCATTAAAGTGGAAAAATTTATTTAAAAAAATACAACTAGCTAAAATGGTAAATTATCTTTTTAAAACTCTTACATAAATTCCTTTCTTTTAAATTTTAAAAATAACAGAATCTAATGAAAGCCTTCACTAACTAGCAATACATAAACATATTAAGATGCATATCATAATATCACTAACAGATGGTTTTATCATATTTGCTATGATCAAGGTATGAGGTCTTCGTAACTAGTTTTATCAAGGTGGTAGAAGAAGGAATGACTCAAATTACATTTGAAATTAAATTTCATG
Organism: Rhysida immarginata; assembly: GCA_023313115.1. NCBI lineage: Eukaryota > Metazoa > Arthropoda > Chilopoda > Scolopendromorpha > Scolopendridae > Rhysida > Rhysida immarginata. The sequence continues at coordinate 304,157 of JAHWFO010001731.1, read as the reverse complement.
ATATATCGTGATTGGTTTAAAATAAACAGTAAAATTGTTTGTAAAAGCTAAGCACAAATGGCGAAACCGGTTGATAAATATGTTTATTAATAAAATATATTCAAGGTCTCTATATCCCTTAATCGTATTTGTCAACAAATGCAACTCAAGAACATGAATAATTGCTGCTCATTTAATTTGGTATAGAGACAGGCCACAAAAACCTGTTGCGTCTTATCTAAAGAACTTCTGTTTGGTGGTAACTCAATAGCCCTTAAGATCTAATATTAGATATTAGAAATAATAGTCATTCATAGAAAAGAATGAGTTCATTTTTCTATTTGGATTCTGATTGGCCTAAACTTTCTTCGTGCATTTCTAATTTAATTACTCACAATTATAAGTTACTTTTAACAACTATTCAGGTTTCGTCAAAATTGTTACCTCCAGAATAATAAAAACTTTAAAATTCGTCTTTAAAAATGCAATCAAAAACATGAAACGCAATCAATACTTCTATAAAAGCAAAAGCGTCATTATTTTCCAAGCACAAAACGAAAACATTTTTATTCAAAATTGCCATTTAATTGTTGAGCGACAGATTTTCCTCCATTTTTATGCCAATCAAACGAAACTATAAACGAGATTTTAACGATTGACCCTCTTTCTATTGAAGTATATTAAAAGGAGACAAGATGACGTGTATTTTCAAGTTAAAAAAATAAAAATATTAATGTAAATTACGAGGTCAATTTTAGTCGGAAAGCTATAATTTCTTCACTTTTTTTGTTCACTCGATGGTCTCTTGTCACGAAGAGATTTTCAACGCTTGAAGGCCATAAACAGATTTATTTTTATATATGTGCATATATTTGTGCAAACTTTTCACGATGTGCATTTTTAAGTATTACTTAAACTATCTTTTTTCCTTTAAGTGTATATAATTTGATTTATGAAGTGCATACTATAGAAAATGATTTGATCGTTGACATTATTTCAAGAAATGTATCGGGTTGCATTATTTGACTAGTTTCTCCTAAATCATTACTGAGTGACATATAGCAACAATAATAATTTCACGCCATAACTCTCCTGAGAGGAGAATTATGGCGTGAAGCAAGGTAAGACTTGGGGCTAGTTCATCCAGATTCAATGTCGCCAAACACCCTTTTCTCTAAATAACAATCTTTGTTTCATCCACTGCCATTCAATACACATATATCTGAGCAATTACGCAATATTCATAACGACTAGGGGCTTGTTTTGTCGTTACAAGAATATAAACAAGGTGATGAACATACGCTCTTTAAACTTCAAAACTTCAGACAGCATTTTTTACAGAAAAACCTGTTTTGTAAATTTGAAACAATTTGAAGGATCTGTTGAGCAAACGAAAATATATCATCAAGTTTTTCAGTTTTCTCTGTATTCAGTTTAAGTTTTTTTTTTACTTTCACCAATTTAAAATCTAAAATCTTATTTAGATCACAACTTGAGATTCCATATTTAATAATAAAGAAATGTGCAATAAAAAGTTTCAACACACATGCACGCACATTGTCCACGTCTATTCAAGGTTAATTAATTTGAATAATTAATTTTCAAACTTAAATCTTAAAATTCCTAAATATTTTTATATAAGAGGAGAAGCGGTTTGTAATCTTTTAATTAAATAGGTGAATCTTCTTTTTTAATCTATAAGAAATAAATAAAATAATCAACATAATAAAATTAATCAGTCGATAAAACTCGAAGAATTGAGAAAACTGGATGTACTTGAAGAAGAGACGAAATAGGTATGAACTTGTTTGGTTTGGTTTGTTTGATATTAACATCCTTTTCAACTGCCATAGTCATTTCAGGACGGCGTTATAGGGGCCGCAAATTTTGCCTCGCAAGGGTTCTTTAACGTGAAACCGGCAAACGACTACACGGGGCCAACGGCTTTACTTCCCTTCCGAAGGAAGTGCGTGATCTCAGTATTTTCCCCCTGAAAAAATCCTCGTCGTCCTCGGCGATCACGCAACCCCTGAGCCACCGAGGCCGATATATGAACTTGAAGAACAGATGAAATCATAGAGTTGTAGAAGGAATGAAGAAATAAAGACAAAAAGAATCACCATGTAAACCATTACCTTAATCAAAAACCATATACTTGAATGGAATAAAACAAAAATTATTAGCAAAGAAGAGAATTATATTACAAGAACAATAAAAGAAAATATATACATCATTTCAAATAATAAAAACTACCCAAACCATCAATAGATATTAGCAATAAATGGAAAATACTATTAAAGAAATAAAATATATTACACAATATAACAAAGCCACACAACAATGCATCACAACAACAATCAAATGAAATACAACACACCAATGTTTTTTAATCTTTAATATTTGGAGATTAATTTAAAAATTTTGAACACTTCTTCCACATCACCGTATCTCCGAGAAGTTGACTCTCCACCGTCTTGTCACATTTCTTATCAAACTTTCTGACTTCAACAACTCTGTGGTTTCATCTGTTCTTCAAGTTCATCCTATCTCGTCTCTTCTTTAAGTACATCCAATTTCCTCAATTCTTCGAGTTTCATCCAGTTTTTGCCATTTCTTCATCATCCAGTTTCATCGGAACTTTCATTGGTGACTTTTATTTCATTTTATTATTTTCATTATTTTATTTATGTCATTTATGGGATCACCTTTTGGACCAATTTTGTTTAATTTTTACATAATCGATTTAGGCCAATGTTTTACAAATGATTCTATCTCATATCTGCTGATGATTTGAAGATTTACTCCAAAATTAGTTGTTACTTCATGCTCTGAATATTCTGAGAAAATCACCGAGATTCATCAGTGGCTTGAAAAATATGGTTTCCAATAAATGCAAACAAGCCTAGAACGATCAGATTTACAAGAAGGACTAATTCAATTAAGTTTGGATACACTTTTACAAGGGTCTCTACTACAATTGGGAGTTCCTTACACAAAAGATTCGGGCGATTCTTTCAACTGCAATGGTTCAAACATCATTGTGAACATCTACTGTTGGAAATTACTAAAAAAAAATAATTGGGTGCTTAAAGCGGTTTTATCACATATACAAAACTCCCATGCAATTTTTAAAATTTACTAAGCTGTAGTATGGCCAGAATTCTATATAATTTGCCAATTTGGTTCACTGGCTTCTCAAACTAGTATTACTTAAAAATTCCAAGTAAACTTGACTACTTCATAAAATTTTGCTCATCAAACAGCAAGACTGTCCAAAAAATAATGTATTGATGACCTTGTATCAAAAATTTTAAATTTATCTCTTAAATCAATCTTAAACACGAATTAATTGAACCTTTTCTATTGAATAGATTAGGTATAAAACACTTTCGTCCTAATAGTCGTTTAGCTGGTAAGTTAACCACACAGATCTATCATACCGGGATCTGACTGATTGACCCTGTTAATATATAATTTAAAAATTATAATACTCAAGATCCTCACCCTTGTAACTTTATTGATATTTATTTTGATAATATTTTGTATCTTTTAGCCTCTTTGGTTCATATTTCTCTGATTTATGTGCTTATTTATTTCTTTATTCATTATCTTCGTTATTTGTTTTATTAACTTTTGTAATCCCTCCTGGGCTCCGCCTATATGGACACTACCGCCACTGTATGGTTACCGGTGTTAAATATATAAAATAAATAAAGAAATACGAAGTTTAAAAAAGGTGATTCATCTATTTAATTAAAAGATCCTAACTATTTCCCTTGTCGAGAATTAAGCACTAGAATCCGTTGCCTTATTTTTTAAGATCTGAATCCTTTGATATTTTTAAGTGCTCATATGTGTAAATGCATGTAAACACTTTAATAGAAGAATTAGGAAATACTTGATTGACCATCAAAAAGTAAAAAATCTTATTTGAAATATTGAATTCTCAATTTAGACTCGCATTGTTTTTTGTTAATGGTTTTGCTTTTAGTTATTGTGTTTGTTTTTATTTTTATTGTTTTATGTTTCCGTTCATGTAAATGGCGTATTGCAGTTAAAAAATAAACAAATAAATAAATAATTTAATTAGAATAGGAGAAATAGATATTATTGATGATTAAATTAAGAATTCTCCTTCATATAAGCTATAATGATGAGAAGTAAATAAAATAATAAATAATAATAATGTAACAACAGAGGGGAGAAAACCTTCAGATAAACTGGAAGGTCAAACCCGCTGTTGTCCCCCAACAGGCCAAAAGCTCAAAACGGGGTTAATAGAAAACATTTAAAAGAAAATATAATAATAGTTAATAAAGACAAGAAAGGACAACAATAATACTGATCATCTAATAGTTAATGTCAAAATCCTTATATCGCTGCGCTGGCAATAACAGCCGTGTCACTAGACCAGAAACTAAGTTAAAATACCAAAAGTAAACAACTAAAAAATTAATCTAGATAGAGAAAAAATCTGGCTTTTTGCTGGACCGATTATACCAATCGGCCAGTTTCCAGCCAACGTTTAAAAACTTAGCGTTAGTTTTAAAAAAACTGAGTGTTCAATCTCATATCAGTGCAACATGTCCCCGAATGCCATTTTAGTCCTATATTATAGTCCAAAATAAAATAAAAAGTTATTCAGAGCTATTTAAATTTAATCTATATCATTGTTTATTGATTTTCTTTTAAATTAAATAATATTAATGGTTAAATTAAAATAATTTTTAAAAAATTATCAGTTTCCTTGCCATTATCTTTGTAGACGTTTTTATTTAATTAAGAAATAATGATAAATGATAATATATGATAACGAACGTTTTCAACCTGTTTCTGGGTTCATCTTCAAGATTTTGTATTTTTAGAATTGTTACTTATATAATAATTATGGTGGATTGTTTGTTTTGTTGCAGTGTTGTAGTTTCTTTTGTTAAGTTTAAGTAGATATTTTATTAAATTTTGATACTTGTTTACCTGTTTTAAATTTGTTTAAGTGACTGACTATATTTCTTATTATAATGTATCAATCTGACGTATAAGAGCCCTGACTATAATAAAGCCACTGGTTGACCTCCAACAGGCACACTACGCACAAACACAGAGTTGATGTAAAAAGAAAGAGTAACAAACAGTGAAAACAAACCAAGGGAAACTATTTAAAAGATATTTAAAACCTTTTTGTATTTATTAAAATATGAGGGCATTTTAAATGTTAGGTCCCAATGTTTCAGTTTAGAGCTATAAAACCTGGTGGAAAGAGATACCAGAACCTTGTGTAATACTAGAAATGGAGAGATCTATACTGTCCAGAAAGAAAGATGCTTCAAGATCACCATTAAGTACATTAATTAAAAAACGTTGATTAGCAGCAGCATCTGCTTTATTTCTTAAAGAAAAAGAAAACTGGTTAGTGTGAGAACAAGAAAACGACAAAGAGTGAATAATATAAAATGGCTAAAATCTTATGTTCAAGTCTTAAAGAGATCTGATCCATATCAGTGAATCAGATCTTAAGGCCGTATGTCAACTTACTCAAAACAATAGAGTTAAATATAAATTTAAAAAAAGACTTCATCTATAAAAAGAGAGAACATACGTCTTTGTTGTATTTAATTTCATGCTATTGTGTAATGACCATAGGAACATTTTATCAATTTCTTTCTGTAAGATCTCGCAGTCTATAAGATCGCTAATACAGCGGGAACTTTTGATATCATCAGCATAAGCTAGTAGTGTATATTTTCTAAGTTCAGGTAGTAATCAAGGTCAATTAAATAAATATTGAAAAGTAAAGGGCCAAGTGGAGAACCCTGAGGGATACCACTAGTAATATTTTTTCCAAAGAAAATTTGTCCAAATCTACCATTTAGTATGCTATTCATCGTTGGAACAGAAAAGCCTAGATACAATAATTTTTGCAATTCTGAATTTGTCCAAATGAAAATCAATAAATATATTGATAAAGTAAAATATATTTGGTCATCAAATTTAGTCCAAATATTGGTTTGATATATGAAGTGCGCGATAGTTAGTCGAAGAAATTAAGATACTGAAGGAAAGAAGATTTTGTATAAATAAGGATGCTGTAGAAATGGTGACTAGTGGAATCGAAATTGAAATTCTTCCAACTTCTTGCCGCTTCTATAAAATTTTTATGCAGTCTGTCATTAAGTCAAATTTCAAATAAGTGACAATCGAACGGCATATTGCATCGGTATTTGAGTGGAACTGAAGCATAGCTTTCATATTCTTATCCTTCATAAACATATTGCCAAAGGAAATACACTTATAGATGTACTCAGAAAGATCGTCCATAGTTAAATTATCTTCTCTTGGTAGAGGGTAATTTGATTGACGATTTTTGAGCTAGAATCATACCCCTAATAATAACTAAACACACCCGAAAACCTATCAAATTCATTTCATTATCATTGTCATAGAAACATACACTATATAATCAAAAATATCCGGACACCCCTCACAGATCATCGACTGGCCCAATGTCACATGATAATGACTTGCACATCATTTAAATAGCTTCCCACACCTTCAGACACAACTCTGCTTGGACATTGGCAAGAATGGGTCGTTCGGCAGAGCTCAGTGAGTTCCAACGTGTAACCATCGTTGGATGTCACCTATGCGGCAAGTCCGTGCGTGACATTTCCAGCCTTCTTCAGATACCCAAGTCAACAGTAGGCGATGTCATTATGAAATGGAAAACCCGGGGATCAACAACAGTTCAACAACGAACCGGTAGACCCAAGAAACTAACGGACAGAGACCGTCGAGTGCTTCGTCGTGTCACCCGCAGCAACCGGAAGTCCTCGGCGGAAAAAATTGCCACAGAGTTTCGAAACGCCTCTGCAAATGATGCCAGTACCATGACAATTCGTCGGGAACTGCACACGATGGGATTCCATGGTCGTGCTGCTGCCCACAAGCCCCACATCAGCAGGATTAACGCCAAGCGACGTCTGGAGTGGTGCAAAGCCCACAGAAACTGGACAATGGACCAATGGAAACGTGTAATGTGGACAGACGAATCTCGCTACACACTCTGGCAATCCGATGGACGAGTTTGGGTATGGCGCATACCTGGAGAACGCTTCTTACCTGAGTGCACAGAGCCCACAGTCAAGTTCGGAGGAGGAGGAGTCATGGTGTGGGGCTCATTTTTATGGTACGGAATGGGCCAGCTCGTTCCTGTGCAAGGAATCATGAACTCCGACCGTTATCTGAATGTTTTGGACAACTGTGCACTTCCAACGTTGTGGCAATTTTTCGGAAACGGGCCATTTCTCTACCAACACGACAATGCTCCGTGCCACAAAGCGAGGCGTGTACAGCAGTGGTTTGCGGACTCAGGGTCGAAGAAATGGGTTGGCCGGCACAAAGTCCCGACCTCAATCCTATAGAGGGTCTGTGGGATGAATTAGAAAGACGCTTGCGGGCCAGATCACATCGGCCAACTTCTGTACCTGAACTGATTCTCGCTCTTCGGGAGGAATGGAGGAACATTCCGGAAAGTACCTACCAACATTTGGTGGAAAGTCTTTCCCGAAGGGTGGAAGCTGTGATTCGGGCAAAGGGATGTGCAACGCCCTATTGATTTCCATGAAATCGTGGCTAGAGCGTAAACGTGCATGTGTCCGGATATTTGTGATCATATAGTGTATCTCTTGGGTTATGATTATGATGCTTTTCTATGTAGCGAATATATCAAAATGGCCGAGACAAGTTAACACATTGAGGTCAACTTCAAATATACACTGAGTGAGCATATTATTATGACCACCCTGTCAGTATCTCGTTGGACCACCTTTTGCCTTTAATACTGCGGTGATTCTTCGTGGCATTGATTCCACGAGATGTTGGAAGGTGGTGGGAGGATCTGACACCATGCCTGATGGATAGCACTATTTAGTTGCGCTAGATTGGACGGTGGTGGATCCAGCCGTCTGATGGTTCGTTCGACTTCGTCCCACAAATGCTCAACTGGAGTGAGATCTGGGGATTGTGGTGGCCACCGAAGTAAGGCAAAAACCCCCCTCATGTTCCTGGAACCACTCCTGCACAATAAGAGTTCTGTTTTCATGGCGCATTGTCTTGCTGAAAGTAACCATCTCCATTGGGGTACTCGATCAACATGACAGGGTGGACTTGATCGGCGACGATACGGAGGCATGCTGTGCCATCCAGACGTTGTTCAACACGTATTAACGGACCCAACGCATGCCAGGAAACATTCCTCAGACCATAACACTGCCCTGAAGGGTTGTACTCATGCATGCGGTATCCATGCTTTCGTGCTGTTTCCGCCAGATTCTCACGCGGCCGTCTGCATGATGTAATTGGAATCGTGACTCGTCAGACCACATGATTTGTTTCCACTGCTCGATAGTCCAGTCCTTGTGCTCCTGAGCGAATTGGAATCGTTTCCGCTTGTTGGCTGCAGACAGCGAAGGTCCTCGGCTTCCGTATCCCATGCGATGCAGTGTGCGGCGGACAGTGCATTCAGAGACCGTTTTGGAGGACCCCTAATTAAGGTCAGCAGTGATTTGATGCACAGTTGCCCTTCTGTTATCCTTTACCAGTCGTGACAGTCTCCGTTCTGTCCGATCATCAACCATACGCAGGCGGCCACAACGCGAACGTTCAGACCCCGTCTTCCGGCTAACCGGTCCAGTCTTTAATTACTTTAACGACGGCTGCTCTCGAGCACCCCACGAATGCTGCTGTTTCGCTGATACTCGCTCCATAGCTCCGAGCACCTACAATCATCCCGCGTTCGAAGGCTGTTAAATCGCGTCGTTTACCCAGTGTTGAAGAATGGAACACGTCTACTGTTGCCGACAACACTCAGCTTCCCTTTTTATATTGGTCCGGCCCGCTAGCAACATTGTGGCGACGTCCGTGCGCGCATTTGCATAAACATGTCAGGTGGTCATAATAATATGCTCACTCAGTGTATATCAATTACACAAATACAAATAAGGCGTTCAAAATGGAAGAATAACATTTCCTTTACAAGTTATTAGATTAACATATTCAGTAGTCCCGGTATTGTCTAAATTAGTTTTTCAAACGACCATCAGATTCCTACTCTACAGTTCTACTGTTACCATTGAGCTAATTTTTATTCGCAATATGTTATGTATCATTCAGGATCGATCTGAAATTAATTTTTAATTTAAAATTCTTCCTTATTGTAAATTAACCCGCCCGCTTTCATTCTCAAAATCTAACGTATAAATACATAATTCTAGACTACGTTCGGTATGTGCAAACATATTAGCGAAATTTCAGGTACATGTGGGTCACGAAACTACCGACCAAAATTCAAGGTCAATTTCCCAGCTATTACTAAGTTTGAGAATTGCGTGATATGTTCGTGGCATCAAGGCAGATTATTTCGAACTGCCATTTTCGAAATTTTCTATGAGCACATTTCGGACAGAATGTCATCGCATTGGATGTAGAATCGACTGGCCTATGTTTTTATAAGATCATATGAAGAACGAAGTCTACAAAAAGAATCCTAACATCTTGGGCGAGCTGCAAGTATATACCGAGCGTGAAATTTTGGTGCCCAATGAACTTGATGTCAATATCCCTGAGTTATTAATTTTATTGAGGTTAATTTTTTTCCTGTGTTTTCGCCGTTTTGAACTGTCAAACGAGGACTTTTACTACCCATTATTGAAATTTTCACTTAGGATGTAATCTATAGGGGAGAGCAGGGCAAAATGAATATAAGGAGCAAAGCGGATCAGCCGAATATTTCCCTTTTTCCAGATAAAAGGCACGACGTGCACCTTTCTAAGTGTTGCCTAGTCAGTGCACACAGAGTACATATCGTCGTAGGACGAGTTAACACCGAACGAAGTAAATTATGTAAGTTAATGTGTTTTCATGCGGTTTTCGAAATATTTACAATATTTTATCATTTAGCTACAGTTCAGTAATGACTCGTTTGATCAAAATTTCTTCTAGTACGCTTAATGTGTTGCTCATGGAATTTTTTTTGTTTTTAAAGTAAGAGGATGGGGCAAAGTGGATAATTGATGAAGGGGAAATGGATCAGGAAAGATGTGAGACCATTGCCGACCAAGACTGTTGGAGAAGTGCGTAAACGAAGTGTCAGGAGGAAACATTCCGAAATATTGACAAGCTCGCCAGAAACGGGAAAAAAGGAATTGCAAAGATTCGAAGAAATGTGTGAAGAAACTCATTGGCATCCTATGAAGGACAACTTCATTTTGTCTGTGATCACTATACCTCTTAGGCTATTCTGCGTGTAAGATACAGTTTACCCCCGTCCACTGATCCACGTTGCCGACATAGTGGGGCAAAGTGGATAATTTGCACATTTGTAAAAAAATTAATATTAAAAAATGCCGGAGTATATAACTTTGATTGCTTCAGATTACTGTTTCCATTGTTTTGACGTATTGGATGTGTGTGAATCTGAGAAAACTAACTCAAATTGCGTAGGTTTGATCTTCACCTAGAATTAAGTGATCCACTTTGCCCTACTCTCCCCTACTGCGTTTTTGTTAAATGTCATGCTGTTCGCCATAAGTAAGAAGGATAACACGTACTTAGAAATGTACCTAAAACATTTTAGATGTACAAATTCTTGGGTTGTATCGTTGGAAAGAGGAAACCTCATTGTTGCTGGTACCTGTCAAAATACTCATGCTAGAGCCTTTTAAAATTGTGTTCCTCATGGTAAAGACTAAAGGAGTCACGTTTGGCAACCGTGAAGACGAAGCTCTAAACTTCTGAACACGACTTCTTCATCCAAATCGTGCAACATTTGAATGTGTTATGACTTTTTCGTTAACTTAAGTACTTGGGGATCCTGCTCGTAAATCGATCGTTGTTTTTTAATGTGACAAGTGGTCATCGTAAAAGCTTGTGCACCTTCACCATAGATGTTTGTGGATATGAAGAACTTGACAATAGGTTAGAAATAATCTAAAGAACCATCTCTTTGCATAGAAATGATAATTGAGGCATTCGTTTTAATTCAACTTAAATTATCAAAACAGACTGAAACTTTATAGACCGTCATGATTTTTTTTCAGTATTTTGAGCAAGTTACCATTCAACATGACTAATTCTGAAGTCTTGATTATTGACTTGCAGCGCAATATGAAAAACAACGGCTGCACTTGGTGTATAAGATATTATATATTTGTTACATTATTATACTCTTCTTATGGTTTTCTATTTTAATTTTATTTCCTAGTCTCTTAAGTCGATTTCATATTTTGATGGTCAACGTTTATAGAAAAGTTAGCGTGATAATATAAGAAAGGGTTCAACAACCTTATATCCTAACTGTAGCATTTCTACCTCATAAAATCGTAATACATGAATGATCTCTCAATCTAGAAAGTAATTTAACGTTTTGTACGTGACAAAGATGCAATATCCTGCTTTATCGGTGCTATAACAGGCAGAGTCAATTTGCATGAACTTTAAAATTTAGTACGGCTTCATAACAGTGATGATAATAATAATATAACGTAATGATTTGTAGTAATCATAGGTTAGTAATATAACTTTAACTTGATTATTGCTCTAAAATGTTAAACGAATATAGCCTATACGACAAGTCGATTTTATAGTTTTTGATATAGCGTACAAACAAACGAAATATGAATTCAAATCTAAAAGAAATGAAATGGGAAAATATGCAAATAGAATATACAGGGTGGTCCATAAGTCTGTCCCCCCCCCCCCCTTTTTTTTTTTTTGAACCGAAGCCGATATTATTTTGATGAATCCAATGAATAGGAAGTTGTGGGTGGCCTATCCCATGGTGCACTTTTCATCATCCCAAATATGCAAATTAGGACACATTCAAAATTTATCTCAAAAACCGTAAGGGATAGAGAAAAAAACCCAATTGCAAACTTGTTCAGCATAAAAAAACAAACAAAACAAAAAAAAAATCATCCAAATCGGACCAACCAATCACCCACAATCATGTATCATGTTGACCATTTCCGGAACAATGTAGCTTGCCATCCTGGAACTGTTCTGTCTTCTGTGTGCTGAAACATGCCTTTTATTTGCTTTTCCGCATGAAAGTGAATGTGAGTATGGTAATTTATGTTAATTTTTTAATTTGCATGCTTTACATGGTGGAAATATCAACATTCACTTTTCCTTGTGCAGTGTAACTGTTTGTAAGCTACAAAGAGTTCACCACGTGATTGTGGGTGATTGGTTGGTCCGATTTGGTTGATTTTTTTTGTTTTGTTTGTTTTATTATGCTGAACAAGTTTGCAATTGGGTTTTTTTCTCTATCCCTTACGGTTTTTGAGATAAATTTTGAATGTGTCCTAATTTGCATATTTGGGATGATGAAAAGTGCACCATGGGATAGGCCACCCACAACTTCCTATTCATTGGATTCATCAAAATTGACATATCTGCTTCGGTTCAAAAAATAAAAGGGGGGGACAGACTTATGGACCACCCTGTATATATGCAAATAAAACATGCAAATAGAAATTATAAAATTTGAATGAGTTTTCTTAATAAAATTTAGGTTCGTAAATATTTTTTTAAGTACGAAATTGAATGGTCATAATATGATGTAAGAATTGTAGTTCGACTAAGTTAAAGGTTAATAATGTTATTTCTTTTTTATTATGAGAAAAATTTAATTAAACATGAAATGTAACTGAGTTTTTAAATGAGTCTAAAGTCTACATAGTTACACATCTTCCATTTTTAATATGGTCCGTAGGGCTAAGTAGACATTCCAGATGAATCGCACACATTTACCAAACTCTGATGCCTTCTTTTCTAGATGATGACAAATTGTCCAATCGGATATGATGGCAAAAGTTGAATATAAAATATCAAATAAAATAGAACAACGTCGGTTCCTTCAATTCTGTATGTGATTCATCTGGAGTGTTTACAATGTTTGAACATCATCTACATAAGAAGTCGACTTAAAGCATGTGTAAAATATAAAAGTTTAGAGAAAAATCGTTTCTAAACATGGAAAAATCAACTTGAATCAAGCGATAGTCAATAGAAAAGAAGGTGTCTTCAGGGAGAGATAACATTCCAGGATGATAAAAACAGAACTGGATTTAGGATGTTATTATGCTTTTTTGATAATTTGAGCCTTCCTGGTGAAGAAATCTCTAGATTCAAGTTCATTTTCTATGTCTAAAAACGGTTTTTATATATAAATTTTTGTAATTTAAACAACGTTATTTAATGCTAAATTTCCTTACATAGCTTTAATTACAATAAAAACTGTCAATTATGCAATCCTTTGCATGCTTTATAACAACATACAGGAGCGTGAAAAGAACGCAAGAGTAGTTCCAAATTCGTCACCATCTCTTGTAATCTATTATTAAGTCCTGATTAAGGAAACAAAATTGATCTAAAGTACAATTTCTAAAAAAGATGACCTTCAGGATCATTAGCGAGATGAATGAAATGCAAATATCTACAAATTCAGTTGAGCAATCGAAATTACTGGAGCCGAACCAAAAGAACAAAACTACTTCTTCATTCCATTGCAAAACTCTTTCATTGATTTTTCAATCAAAAAATTAAAGATCGCTCTATTTCACTCAGTGATAAAGGATATTGAGATTTCAAGTGATGTATCCTTTCGTCCTCATTTTACTTTACGACTTCGTAATCTCAGGTTATAAAAGTTTCTACCTATATTTAAGCTCTTTTTTAATTATTGCTGGTAAATTAATTAATTATTAGATTGAATTGTATTACTTGTTGGACCTACCATTCCAGTTCGATTCTATAAAAGCAAATTTTCTAGAATGTACTAACAATCTAACGTTCTCTATAAAAACTTCACCAAAAAATGTATGTCTGTCTGTAACTCGATCTTCTCAAAGCGTATGAGAGATTTCCTTAATCTGATTTCGTCAATCGATAAATATTGTTCATCGCTTGAATCATTTCGAAGACGGTCGAAATCGGTACATTAGCTCGTGCTCTAATGGTACCCTTCTGGTACCCCGTACAGATTTTCAATGCTAAGATACAGCAAATATTACATCAAACGACTCTTGACGACACGCCATGAGCGAATATAACGTTATTACGTATTGCTTTCACCAATGGATCAGCGCAAGAACCAGTTCGAAGATGCTCGAAACGGATACAATATCACGTGCTCTAATGGTTCCATTATGACATCCCCTAAAAATTTTATTGCAAAGATATACCAAGAAATACGTCAAACAACTCTAAACGAAGAGCTATTAGCGAATATAAAGTACATTTTTGACAATCCATAAATACAGTTCGATGATAATCGAATTTGATTCAGTAGTACTTGTTCAAATGATACTATTATGGTAACATTAGAAATTTCCAATGCTAAGATATGGCTTGTCATATCTCAAATAACTTGTAATGACATGGCATAAACTAATACATAAGGGTAGTTGGTAAGTCCGTATAATTAGATCTTGATATTTTCAATGTGTTTTTAGTTAACCATTGACTCCATAAACCTTTGGAGTAGTTGTTTTACTCCTGAAAACTCTTGTGCTTGATGGCAGCATACACCAATGAAGAACTTGCAGAAATAAATTCTGTGTATGGAGTAGACATTTGCTCGTATTATACCATAATCATAGAAGGGAAGTAGTGAAACTCCGTAGTTCCCTAAGTTCCACCGCATGATGGCGCCACTGCTGTTTTGGCTCCAAGCTTATTTTCCTGTTAACTTTTATTTACAAAATGATAAAATCTAAAATGAATGACAACATACCAAAAATAAAATTTCTCAATTGTGCATTTATTTAGCTTTATTGCCTTTTATTATTAATAAATTTAAAACAGAATTATACTCTTAAAAAATAACTAACAGTTCAAGTATAATCGGAGAATGAGTTCAAATATTAAGAGAGCAGTTTTGCAAATTTTTTTTGTGTTTTATTTCTCACTGCATTACAAACATCTCTCCTCAATTCTCTCGCCAGTAAATAAAAACTAGTCTGGATATAATACAAAATACAGGGTGAACAAAATACAGTCGCAAAACACTTAAATTCTCGTGGCCACTCCTTACAGGACGTTAGTCTTTATATTCTTCATAACAACTTCCATAACAAAAAAGAAAGAAGGCAATTCGAGTCCTTTTCTCATGAAATTCAATTCCCTAGACATAAACCTTCGCAAACGCACCATTCTTTCATTACCTTTCCCCCTCTCCCTCCAACTATTCTCTAATTTGTCAAGGGGCTTTCTACAGCTTCTTTCAGCGTCTTTGGCTCCCCCCCCCCCCCTAAAGGCCCCTGTATACAAGACGTCTTCTAAGCCCCTATTATCACTTTCACACTATCCAAAACGTCAGTTTTTTACAGAATCTTACCACGCTGTGCTCATTTCTTTTTAATAAATTAATTATAAATTTAAAGAAACAGTTTGTGTATCATATGAGAGTACTATGATTATGAATCTATTTGATTTTTTTATTTATTCAATTTATTTTTTATATATACTTAGTTTCATTAACAATTTATTTAACTACATAACAAAGAAAAAATAAATAATATTTGTTCTACAATGTCTTTTAAATGAAACTAAATAAACGACCCAAACTGCATAACAATTCCTGCAATTGGAGCCAAATCTGCAGCAGCGCCACAGTTTTACAAAACTCCCGCGGAGACAATTTCGAGTGGCTGCACACTTTAATGTTCGGTTGCAATTTTTTCTACAAGTATCTCATCGAAAATTGTAAACTAAATTTTTTAGTTTACTTTTAACTCTAATAAAGAAATGTATACAATAATTGGTTTCAGATAAGCATTAAATCTTCAGTAATAAAAAATTATTTTCTTCTATGTCAATGTAAAAGCATAAGGAAGTTTCACTACTTCCCTTCTATGATTATGGTTATACCACAAAAGGTACCGCAATCGGCGGTTATCAAACATTAGAACATTTCAACGTGTACACAGCCAACTTCTTGGAAGAGAAATATTCCGTGTTAATAGGCATGAAACAGGGCAAGGAAGACATGTTCGAACACTTACATTGTCTTAATGAAACCATTATGGCACCATTGGAAATTTTGAATGCTAAGATTTGCCATGTAATATATCAAACAATTTGAAACGACATGTCATAAATGAATATATAAGATTAGTTAATAAGTTCGAAGATGGTCGAATTTGATTCAGTGGAACATGCTTTAAGGTTTTCAAATACGATTTATAAATTTTCAAATGGGTTTATGTGAGGGCACCTAGTTTGGCCGTTCGGTACTTGGCTATGTAATTCCTTAATGATTTATAAATTCTGTTTTAAATCTCTCAATATTTTATTTCATTTTGTATTAAATCGTTGGTGTATTTATCTATTAGTAGCCAAAACTATTCTATCTCTTGTATCAACAATCGTTCAGGTTGTATCAACAGAATTAATTGGAAACTTCTAGACGCTATGTGTAAGTAGCTCAATATTTTGAACAATTCTATTTTACACTACCACATTTCTGGACTATGAAGTCCGCATGAATAAGAACTAGCTACATGCCAATGCCTAGCTAGTCGGCCGCTTTTCCACAAAAGAGTTATTATGCATGGCTATGCATATTCCTCAAGCAAGGCCGTCTTCTTTCGGCATGAGTATTTTAAATTCCATAGTGAAAGAAATTGTAGGAGAACCCGGTTTTACTTGTTGCTCGGTCTAAATCAGGGGAACCAGCAAGATTGGTTAATAAGAGCTTTAGATCTTCATTATGACATGTTTACTTATATTTTGTAACCTTTCTGTTTAAATTTTGGGAACCAAATCCGGATTGTTTTTTAAGTGAACCATTGTTAGGAATTGTAGTTATATGGAGAATGTTTTAGTAAGGATTGCATGGCTATACGATACTGTTAATTGTTGAATTCAGTATGTAAGGGATTGTTATCATATACGGAAATGAAGAAATAATTATAATAAGGTTGAAGAATATGTGGAGAGACAGGCTCGAGAAGGTTTTCGAGCAAGAATTGTTGAATAGAGATATAATTGCCCTTAGTTTAGTATAATGTATTATTGATATTGATCAAGTATCATATTGTATTCCATGTTGAAGCGATTGTCTTAAGTAAAACTTTCTTTTTGATGGACAAAAAGAATACAAAAATATGATTATGAAGCTTAGGACCTAGTCGGAGGAATCACGATGACAAAACTTGGAAGCTGAAAAGGGAATAGAAGCATGGGAATGCCAGGTAGATTGCGTATTGGCTCTTATCGATTTTGGAGTTCTTGTTTCTGATGTCATTGCGTATTGACCTTTTGAAATGTATATGTCGCAGACACATAGCGTAATTCGACACTTCGTGAAATGTCCGGACACTTCGCGAAGTGTCCAGTTGCATTGGACTCGTACTGTAATTAGGTAGAATTACAGTATCTGTCTGGACACTTCGCGAAGTGTCTAAACACTTCATGAAATGTCTAAGGCAGGTCAGACCAATACAGTAACGATGTCAAATCCGATGCAGGAAAATTTTAGCGATCGCAATGACAAAAAAAACTGTTTTAATATTTGTCATATTCTAATTAACTGAAATTTAAAAATTTTTATACGAATTTATTTTATATATTATTTTCAAAAAAATGTTTTAGTTATTAGTCATAAATTTCAACAATTTTTTGCAATGATTATTTTATTTTTTATAAAATTAAAAAAATGTAATTGTATAAATAAATATTAATGCAAAGTAAAACTTTTGAATGGTTATGGTATAAATTTCTTGTAATATATTCGGTTTTACCTTGTGAAATAGATGACAATCTCAAAAACAAAATTCTATGTGAAAAATTTAATAAACGGAAACTGAAATGACTATTCAAAGAAATTGAAGCAAGAAGAAGGAAGCATAAACAATTTATGGTGAATATTATAAGATAATATTGAATATTAATTCTAAAAAAGTAATAAAATAGATAAAAGGAAACACGTATTTCATTTTTCTTTATTTAATATTTACTTTCATTCTAAACAAAATGAATTTGGGCTGATTTACAAAACAGTATTTGTGGATGAAACATATGATAACAAATTTAATTAAAAGTCATTCAGTATTATCTCCTATCTCAAGATATTGAAAATATGCTTAGATCTTGGATGGCTGACATTGGAAGCAAGCAATTGTCAGTAGGTCTGAATTTCCTCCAATGGCAAAAAAAACAGTTCTCATCATCGAACAATTGGTCGATAGCCTTATAAGGCTTTATTTGGTTTCGATCCAAAGTTAGGATTATCTTCCAGCAATTTACCTTTATCCCTTACTCAAACCCTGCATACAGAAGAAGATTTGGACAGAGTTCTAAATGAAGATAACAATAACAGCTGTGATGAGGACATCGATACAGGTAATCAAGATGAAGATGTTGCTCAAAGAAACACAGTAGGACAGGAATCAGAAAAAGTACAAATGGACGAAAAAATTTGCTGTGTTTGCTCAAAGGGGATAGGTGATCAAGAATTGAAATATGAAATATGTAAAAGTTCTTGGAACTAATGATGCACGTGTAATCTGCCATTTGTGTAATCACCATGAGTCAATGCAGATCATTCAAGAAGATTCAGTAAAACGATTGAAAATGGCCGCTGACAAAATGTTATCAATTTCGACAACGTTGGCGGTAAAAGATTGTATACATTTAGCAATTCCAAAGGTTGACAGGGGGCCAGTAATCACTGAAAAAATGGTTTATATCAAATAGGATGCAAACATGGAATTGCAAAAGGTTGGTACGGAATCCAGAATATCAAGAAGGCTGGTTCAACTTTTTTAAACGAAAAGGAAATTGACTTTACGAAGGAACTGACATTGCGAGAAGCTGTTAAACAAAGTTCCGGAGGGCAAGGGTACTTTAAGTGTTCTTGCAAATCGTCTAAAAACTATTGCTCAACAAAAAGATGTATATGTAAAAAAGACGACAGGCAATGCAATAGTAGATGCCATGGTAGTATGCGGTGCCTTAATAAATAATACGGAATGACTTTTAATTAATTATGATATCATATGTTTCATCCACAAATACTGTTTTGTAAATCAGCCCAAATTCATTTTGACAATGTCCTTTTATCCATTGTATTACTTTTTTAGAATAAATATTCAATACTATCTTATAATATTCACCATAAATTGTTTATGTTGATGAAGTGTCCAGACAGATATTGTAATTCTATCGAATTACAGTACGAGTCCAATGCAACTGGACACTTCGCGAAGTGTCTGGACATTTCACGAAGTGTCCAATTACGCTTTGTGTCTGCGACATATATATCTGATCATGAGTTGTCTTGAGATTCGCGAAGGACTTTCATCAAGGAATAGGCATCTAGAACCTTAGAAGAAAATTATATCATGATAGAGGAAGTTTGATATGGCTTGGGGGAGGGGGGTAGGATTGCTATCAACCAAAAGCTCAAGCTTACGATTAATATTTTGTTTCTTATGGCTGAAGATAATAGAGTCAAATTGAGAACTAATAAGAAGATTTAAGTAATGAAACTTGGTCATATTGAAAGAAGATTGCCTTGCATATCCATGCCTAATGAACCTTTTGTGGAAAAGCTGTCGAGTGTTTATTCATGAAGTTTTACATTCGCAGCCTCACAGGCAATTTTATTTTAACTATGCCAATATGAGTTGTTACTTACTAGGCTATTAATAAATCCCAAGTTCATACAATATTATTATATTAAATAAAAGTACAGCAAGATTATATTATAAATATAAATGCAACATCTATCATGTTCATTTTGTATAAAGTATGATCTTCAAGAGATATTTAAACTGACATAACAACTGAGAGCATAAGATAAAGCAGCAACTGCGATAGGAGTGTTGCAAGGGTATGCCGCATTCTGGCCGCCTAGGGGTCTAAAGGGTTAACGGTGACAGACGTTGTGAAGTGAACACGCCATTCCACTCCTCCCTCATCTTCTGTACCCTTTTTTGGCCTTAGGTGCCAAAAGAAACTTTAAATGCCTGAATATATACGATATCCACTTCAAACCGGTTTTCATTAATAATTTTAACAATAATGAAGATATTGTAATGAAATTTTCAACAGAATTATCATTTTTCCCGTATACGTTTACAGTCCGTTCCATTACTGTAGGGTAGTGTAATTGAGAAAAACTAGTTCTATAAGAAAACTGAACTTTTTATATTATAATCCATATTAATAAAAGTTAATCTATCGGTCTATCTGTATGTGTATTCGAGATAATGTCTACAACCGTGAAACTAATGGGCGTCAAACTTTTCATGATGCTTTAACGTAGGCCATGGAAACATTCTTTAAAGACCTCTGTCTTAAACATACCAAATTTGGCTGTAACGTTCTTTTTGATATCCTCTATATCCTCAAATCTGTGTCCTTTCAGACTTGTTTTCACCTTTGGGAAGACGAAAAGGTCTGGTAGAGACAAATCTGGGAAATAGGGAGCGTGATAAAGCTCCACAATTCCGTTACTGGCTAAGAACTTCTTGACAAGCACTGTTGTGTGCGGTCTTGCATTATCGTGCAGTAAGAACCCGCTCTATTTTGCATGAAATTGTGGCCGACTCGATGGATTCTCTTAATCAGACGCTACAAAATCGCCCTGTAGTACTCCTTGTTGACTGTTTGTCCAGGTGGAACAAACTCCTTATGAATAATGCCAGTGCTGCCAAACAAAGTGATGAGCATTACTTTTCTTCTTGACTTTTTAAATTGGAATTTCTGTTTTCGCGGGGATGTTGGGGACCCCCATTCCATGATGTGATGTTTTGGTTTCGGGGTCATATTGATAGCACCAGGTTTCGTCTCCTGTAACAAATCCAAAAAGTTCGGGTTGGCATCTGCGGCCGCCCATGAACACGATTGAGCATGTAGGGAAGAAAACGTACATACCGTAAAATATTGAATACACGCCGGGTATTCAAATACACGCCGGTCTCAAATAAAAGCCGGGTGGGGTGTAAAAAATAGATTAAACACCGGGTCTCAAATAAACTTTTCAGGTCATCGATTCAAATTCCGGCGTTTTTCCTCACTTTCAGATTATTAAATGTCTTTTCATGTGTATGCCTTCTCATTGGCCGCTTCATTTAACCCATTCTAATTTCGACCAGTCCCATGCTGCCTTACCCTTGCTGTTTCTGCATATGAAGAAGTTCTCGTTCGTAGGGTCTCATTACAAACTTAAGGAAAACCGGGAAAAGCCTGAGAATTTTACAAAATCAGCAAAGAAATGCGAAATTGGAACGAAAAATTGGTCAGGGAAAATTACATGATCAACCGGGAAAAGTCAGGGAATTTTACGCAATCGTTTTGGCACACCCTATTAGACACCCTGTTATTGGGAATAGCCCTTAACGCCGGGTCTCGATTAATCGCCGGGGGGGTCCGGACCATTGAAACAAATAGACGCCCGGGCGTGTATTCAAGATTTTACGGTAATAACGTTTTTTTCGCTCTTATTTTATTATTTCGAGTTGTTTGATATACTACTTGCTATATTTTATCATTGGCGATGAATTCCGTGCAAGCATCAAATCTGATTCCTATTGCTCATCTGTTAAGAAATGTGGCACAAACCGAGCACTCAGTTTCCTTTTGCCCAAAAGTTCTATCGATATTAGGCGAATTGTTTCTCGGTATGTTTAAGACTTTCCCCATCATTTTCAAGTTCATTCGCCGATCACTTAACAAAAGTTGTGTGTTTAAGCCGATCAAAATCGGTAGAACGGAGATTCTGTCCTCCCCTTTTTAGAGTTGTAAACAGCGTTGTACTTATTACAAGTATGGTGTAAGAAGCAAGATTGATGTAGATTATAGATTTCGATGCGCTTAAACAAACAACTTGAGGGTCACCTAAAAGTGACTCGTGTAAAAGGGTTTAGGTCAACACGCCTTCGTTTTATAAAAAAGCGACATCAAAAAAAATAATGACCCTGCAAATCGTCCAAGGGCGCCACTTAAATGTTTGTTTGTTCTTATACAAATCTACAGTTTCATTCCGACCTTGATGAAATTTTGCACGCTTGATCTTCAAAGCAAGAGATTTCGATAAGATAGTAATTATCGATAATAATCGATATTCAAAATGATGGCAAGGCATACTAATAGGAGGTGTCTCACCAACCATGTGCATGGCCAACAATGCAAGGCAAAGTTTGTGCAACAATAGACCAGTCGTGTTTGTATCAACAATGTAGTTCTAAAACTGATATGGTAATAAATTTAAAAATTTTAGAAAATGTACCAGATCTAACCAATCGAGCATTCTTTTTGACTCGATATACATATTTAGGAGTAGTTCTTACGTTGCACCTTTTGGACGTTGATATGGGTAAGATATAGTATGTAATACATCAAACAAATCGTAACGACGAGCTATAAGCGGTTATTAATAACCCGTTTCGCCAATTGATAAATATGGTTCCGTGCATGAACCAATTTGAAGATGGTCGTAATCGATACAATGGCACGTGCTTTAATGGTACCCTTATGACACCTTCAAAAATTTTCGCTGCTAAGATATGGCATGTAATATATCAAACGACCCGGAACGACCTGTTATGAACGCTTGTACACTGAAGAGCCAAAACATTATGACCACCTACTCAATAACGCGTTGCGCCATCTTTGGCCTGCAAAACAGCGATGCCACAAGTTCTTGGTAGATGACTGGAGACAGGTTGTACCAAATGTCTAAGCAGCGGTCACGCAAAGTCGAGATATTCCGACATAGTGATGTCTGAACTCTGAGCTGCCGCTCCATGACATCCCAAATGTGCTGTATTGGATTAAGATCCGGCGAGTTAGGTGGCCAGGACATTAACTGGAATTCATCCTTATGCTCCTGGAACCACTCCAACACAATTCGAGCCTTATTGTCCTGCTGGAAGATTCCATTTCCAGTTGGGAAGACAGGCGCCATGCGAGGGTTCACCAGGTCCGCAATGATGTTCAGACAGTCCGCAGCTTTCATGGTCCTTTCTACCATAACTACGGGTCCCAGAGCCGCCCATGAGAACTTCCTTCAAGTGTATGGTCCGCTTACAAAAGGGGCAACTGTTCGCCTGGAAGTCGGCGAACCCTGACACGACCATCGACGTGATGAATAAGAAATCGTGATTCATCCGACCAGGCAACTCTCTTCCACTTATCCATGGTCCAGTCTCGATGTTCCCGGCCCCACTGTAAGCGTAATTGACAATGACGCTAGGCACACGAGTGGGACGTCCGCTGAACAGTGCGTTCCGAAACACTTGCATTTGGACCTGCTATGTATTGGGCTGTCAGCTGGGCCACAGTCTGGCGCCGATCTTCCTTTACCAAGCGGGACAGTCTCCGACGTCCTTTTTCTTTGATGACGCGTCAAAGTTTCACCGTCATTTATCCACTTTGCATAAATACTAACACGTGATCCAGAACGAGTTCATTCACCGATGTGGCTCTTCAGTGTATAAGAATAATTACAAATTTCAAAGATGTCAATGGTACCTGTGCTAATGATACCATTATGATACCACCATAAAATTTTCAATGCTAAGATAGGGCATGCAACATATCAAAGAAAACGTTACGACATGCCATGAATGAATATATAAGAATAGTTATAAAATTCATGGATTATCGAATTTGAAATACTGGAACCCGTATTAAGGTTTTCAAAAGCCATTCAAAAATTTTTGATGATAGTTTGATACTGGTCCACTTTTATTAAGGCTTAAATAGTGAAAAATAGTAAAGAAAATTTCACGGCCTGGATTCTTACCAGGTACCATCGGGTTACCTTCCCGCTACTATAACCACTAAGCCACCGTGAAATAAACCCTCCTAGGACTATTTTCCAGTTATAATTTTATATTATTCGCCATTAACAGTATCTTTTTAGCCGTTTTAATTATTGTATCGATAAGTTAAAAAATCATTTGAAGGCAACTTCTTAAACGTAATTTAGTTTTTGATTTTCTATCTTTTTTCGCACGTTTGGTTCCGTTTTGATGTAAAATTCAAATAAGTAAACTGAAAATAGCAACGAGCACCCCACGGACCATATGTGTCTACCGCAATGCGAAGTGTGGCTCCCTGAAGATGATTTACGATCACCAATAGAGTTCAAATAGAGTTCACTCTAAGCCTACTTCGTGCCTAACTTCCGTATTTTATCTCCCGTTCAAACAGACTACTACCAAATATGCAAGCGAAGGACAAGAAAGTTCTAGAAATGAATTTTTTATTTCCACATGAAATAACCTTTCGATTACCGGTATTCCCTATTTCCTGTAAATGATTTCTTATTCTTTTTGTGGGGGTGCTTTATGGCGTGGCGCCTTTTTGGAGGCACCGTCGCCCGGTTGTCCCCTTCCCTAAAACCAGGTGGCTTAACGGTGCCATGAATGATGGTGAGTAATGGCCCCTACTTTTTCCTCTTTTACGCTCCTCTTTTGCATAGATCTGCATGTTCTGAATCTCCTCTTCCCATAAATTGGGTTCTCCAATCGATGAGAGGGTTTCCATGAAGATCCACCGAGCGGAAGATCCTCACTTAAGACCCTCCGGTCGGTCCTTGGCGGGGCTATTGGAAAAACGGGTCTTAAGTCCAAAACATTGAACAATCGTGGAAACTTGTCTTCACGTTAAAAACAATGTTTCAAGTGGATCCACTTCATGGGGGTCAGCGTTTTTTTATTTTTTTTTTATTTTTTTATCAATCGGTTTTGTCAGCCTCTTTGGAAGGGAATGGTGGGGAAATTGAAAAGGACGGTTCACTGAATTCAAGAACTTTTCACCGTTATTTTATATTCGGAAAACTTTAGAAATATATTATCTATCTCACGCATGCGTAATAACAAGATCTTGTTAAACACTTCTGAATTCTCTTAAAAGTTCATACAAATAATTAAACATTTTATGATTTCTTAATGCAAAATATGCTCGTAGATTACAAAATTATACAATGTGTGGCAATTAAATTCCCGGATAGTTGCTGTGTAATATTTAAAGTCAGAAACCCCCAGAAAGTCAGAAATCACAATTCGTATGCTTGCGGATGAATTGGGCTCCAACTAGGAGACAATTCGTCGTATGTGTGAAGCCATTTCTGGCCAAACACAGCATCACAGAGCTCAACCATCCACCTATTCTCCGGATTTGATCCCTCCAAACGATATGAAACGATATGATTTTTCCTGTTCCCATAGATGAAAAACGCTATGAAACGTACCCGATTTCAAGAAGTTTCCGACATTGAGAAAAATGTGACATCGGAAATCAAGAGGATTTCTTCCGAGGAATTTAAAAGCTGTTTTACAAACTTGTACAAACGCGCTCAAAAGTGTATTTTGTCCGTGGAGATTATTTTGAATCAGATTAAACAGACTTTTCATTTGGACTGCCCGTTTGTTAATATTTGTATTAGTCCGGGTATTTAATTGCCACACCTTGTAGTTACTAAATAATTAATATACAAATAGATATTTTCCGCATTTCTATATCTATGTATACAGTATAAAAGAAGAAACTGAGTGAGTGAGTGATCAACGCACAGCCAAGGCCTAGAAACTTGAAATTTTGTACAGAGGTTCTTTACAAAATGTAAGTGAGCACTAAGAAGGGGTTTATCGAAATTCAACCCCTAAGGGGGGGAAAGAGGGGGGTTGAAAGTTTAACACATTAACTGGTGTTGCACTATATACTTAACACATTTACTGGTGTGGCACTACATAATTAACCATATTAACTTCCTTTAGGGAGGGGGATAACGAATTGTAGAATGTGCTATCCATGAAGCGCGATATCTCCACCATGGCCTACCTAAAACCTTCCCAGGGTCCATCGGAATTACCATGAAAAATTTCATCAAGATTGGTCTAGCCATTTTAAAATGCATAGCGGACAGACAGACAGACATACCGAGAATTTTATATACAGGGTGGTCCATAAGTCTGTCCCCCCCCCCCCTTTTATTTTTTGAACCGAAGCAGATATGTCAAGTTTGATGAATCCAATGAATAGGAAGTTGTGGGTGACCTATACCATGGTGCACTTTTCATCATCCCAAATATGCAAATTAGGACACATTCAAAATTTATCTTAAAAACCGTAAGGGATAGAGAAAAAAACCCAATTGCAAACTTGTTCAGCATAAAAAGCAAGCAAAACAAAAAAAATATCTTCCAAATCGGACCAACCAATCACCCACAATCACGTGTAGCTTTTGACCATTTCCGGAACAGTGTAGCTTGCCATCCTGGAGTTGTTCTGTCTTCTGTGTGCTGAAACATGCCTTTTATTTGCTTTTCCGCATGAGAGTAAATGTGGGTATGGTAATTTATGTTAATTTTTTTGATTTGCATGCTTTACATGGTGGAAATATCAACATTCAGTTTTCCTTGTGCAGTGTGACAGTTTGTAAGCATATTTGGGATGATGAAAAGTGCACCATTGGATAGGCCACCCACAACTTCCTATTCATTGGATTCATCAAAATTGACATATCTGCTTCGGTTCAAAAAATAAAACGGGGGGCAGACTTATGGACCACCCTGTATATAGATAAGGATGAAAGTTGTGTGTTTCTTTCTTATATAAATCTATAGTTTAATTTCAGTCTTGATGAAATTTGCACATTGGATTTTCAAAGCAAGAAGAAGGTCACTGTCTACATGAGATTTCGAAAAACTAATATTTATCGATAATAATTGATATTCAAATTGATGGCAGCGCATATTGATAGAAGGTATCTCACAGCAATATGCACCAACCAAAAATGTATATCTCAAGATAAAGTTTATGCAACAACAGACTGCCCTGTTTGTTTCAACAGTAGTGATAGCAACACAGAATTCTAAAATTGATATGGCATTAAATACAAAAATTGGAGAAAATATACCAGATTCAGCCAATGAAATAGTTATGTATGCAAGACATGTTCATTAAGACATGTAAATGAATCTCAATACTGATCATTTTCTAAACTTCATTAACAAAAATATTTTGAGGACACACGACTTACATGCATAAATCGAGGACCACCCTCTTATAAAATATAATATTATTCGGACTTTCTAATTTCCTGACCATAATTTAAAGTTTCGCGTAATGGTAGTCAGCATACAGCTGGAAGGGTCTTCCTCCTCTGAGAATCAGTCTGGCGTCAGAAATTTTAACAATACATTTAATTCCTGTCCTTTGTGCTTTTCTTAGAATTGATAGTTATTAGAATTTAACATTTTCTTGAAAAGCTTTAAAAATGAGCAGTAAATGGAAATAATGGAGAGTTAGAAGACTATTGAGAAACAGTGGAAAGGCGGCAGAGAAAGCAGCCCCTTCACTCGGTGCTGTATCGAATTTTCCAGCACACTGCTTCAACTAAACAAGTGTTGAGTGACCCTGTGGCCGTTGATGCAAATGTGTCAACAGAAAAAACTACGACTGCCAGATCACACTCAGTGATGAATGCACCAGTTTTGCTTCAAGACTTCGAGAGCAGAGTGTGAATTGCAACAGTTTACTAATTAGAAAAATTGATGGAAAAATTCCGCGACGGGGATTCGAACCGGGAACCTCGACTGTCATGGTCGACGTCTCTATCAGTCGGGCTATCACAGACACTTGAACAGCCATGCTGTCACTAAGTGTCTTAAAGACAACAAATTTGTCAAGAAAAGCCCAATGGGAGGTGGGCACCCGGTTTACAGATCGTGAATTTCTCCTATCGAAACCATCAGAAAGTTTCCTGCCCCCAAAAAAGTGGTCCCTACTTAAAAGGGATATTAATCTGTAATATGGTGTCTATGTTAGCACCAAAAGTAGCAGGAGCCAATTTGGAGAATCAATGCTTTTCGTATGGACAACTGGAAACAATCTTCTCTGATACATTAATGTTAGAAGATGCAGTTAATATTTTTGTACAGTAACATAATTCTGGTCTTTATTTATGGGCTGAAACGAAAAATATACAATTTAAAAACAAAAATGCAAAGTTACTTTTCAAAACCACCCTGAAAAAATTATGGAATCACCTAAATAGTTGGAAATAAATATGGAATCATATTATATAAATGCCTTTACAGATTAAATATTAAATATTTTGTAAGTCCTCCTCGGGCTCTAATTACTGCCAATTGCACTCCAACTTTCTGTGATTGCACTTTTCAAATCACTTTTGGATGCAGGAGCTTTTTATCTTATCAATTTTTTTTAGCTTTCTCCAGAAGTTCTCAAACAGCTTTTGTTCTGTGACATGATGCATTATCATCCTGGAATATGCAATCGCCGTCTCTAAATGCATTTTCAGCTTTAGAATCAAATATGTAGTTTTCCAATGTTTCCATGTAAATGCTACCATTGATAGTTGATTTTATATACAACATCGACCTGACCCCTTTGGCATTTATACATCTCCAACTCTTCAGAGAATCTTGAGAAGCAGTTATCATTAAACTTTACGTTAGATCTCCTCCATACAAAGGTTCCTTGATCATCGCCAAAAATGATGCAAATTCTTGATTCGTCACTAAACATCAAAGTCCACTATTCATGTTCTCTTGCCCACTTGAGACGAAGTTGTTGATGTCTCTTTGTTAACAGTGGTTTAGTTTTGGTTTTTCAGAAACAATACCCCATCTCGTGAAGACTATTTCGTACAGTTCTACAATCTCGACTTTTTTTTTCCATTTTGTGCTTAGTTGTTTTCGCGATGTTGATCTTCTGTTTTCTTTACAAATATTTCGCGATGTTTTTTTTTATTTTGTAAGCACTTGACTTGCTATGTCATCCGCTTCGAAGTTGATTGGAGACTTAGTTTTGAGACGGTACATTGTGAACAGTGGAATATTATTATTATTATTAGCATTTCCTTGTGTCATAGACGTATATTACGAAATTTAAACAAATACTACCTTATATCGTTTGATAATTATTTCACAGGTGCCATAACAAGAGATCCTTTCAACGAAAGCTCTCTCAGTGCAGAGTATATTGCAGTATGTGTTATGATTCCATATTTATTCCAGGGTGGTATTGTGAAAGAACTTTACATTTTTGTTTTTAAATTATGTCCGTAAATTTTTGTTTCAATCAATAAATAAAAATTAGAGAAATATTAATTATTAAAATAATTAGCTATTAAAGTATAAAATAGGCACTTTATAAACCTGAATATATTTTTTCTTGTATTTTTGAACTTAAATGCATCAAAATGACCCCGAAGCGCTAATTATGTTAACGTAGCAAAAAAAGGTCAAAGACTTTCAGCAAAAATAATTATGAAAATTAATTACACTTAATTTATTTATTTCAGCTTTTTTATGGACTTTAATAGACATATTTATTATAACATAATTACAGTTTATAAGATCATGAAGATCCATGCGAAAAACCATTTTATATTAAAAACTGCAAAAGTAATTTATAACTTTATTGTATAGGATATTGTAAGTTCTATGATAAAAATAGTTTCTATATATATAATTTATATATATATAAATTATATATATAAACAGCAATAATAATATATGGTTCGAGTGTGAAACGTGCGTTTAGGTTTTCGAAATTGTTGCACCTGCACAAGGTGTTCTTAAAAGTAGCAACTAGTAGCTGAAACCCGCACACGTACATATTTTTTTTATAATAATACACTACATTCACTATCATAATATTACCATGATTATAATATATTTTATTATATTTTAAATAAGACAAAGAAGAGGCTAAACGTGAAATTATTCAAAATGCATCGTGATTATAATTCTTCATATATAATTAATCATGAAGTGAATACTATATTTATTTAAAAATAAATAAATAAATATAATAATTATATTGTATTATAGAGAGTCTAGGACAACAGGCGTGGAAATTAATATTCATATATAATAGAATATCCATGAATAAATCGAAAAACCAAATCGAAATATATTCTGTATTTCTGCGAATCCAAGGCGAGGTTTATTTCCTTGAAATTTTATATAAAATGCCGGGGATGTGTTGGAACCATGCCATAATTTTTTGATTTATTAAACATTTTTATAGTAGATTAAAGTGTGATTAAAATTTTGTCTGGTTTTTCCAATGAAGTCCGATATAAGTTTATGGAGCGAAAAATAAAGGGAAATAGTCTTGGATTCTGATAAGTACAGTATCGATTAATTATAATATCAATATTAATATAGGATACAGTTGAGGTATGTGAATGATAATTGAATTGAAAACATACATTTGCTTCTCAACTTTAGAGTAAACATATTAAAATAAAATCTTGTAAACATTCTAAGGAGGAGCTTTAGCAGTGAAGCAGAAATATATTTATATATTTATTAACAAGAAATTAACCCCCCCCCCCCCCGAGTAGGATAAGGCAAGTAGCATATCTTGCGGTCATCTATTTTTACCCCTTTATCTGCCCTTTTTACCTCCCCTCAAGTTTTTTAATAAAAAAATTGATTCTCTCGAACGTAATATGCAGAAAATGTAAAAAAGCTCGTATCTTCTTGAGTTTCTCATCACTTCCGCTCGAATGACATATCACATGCCATAATTCTAAAAACCAAGTGACTGCCATCCCAGCAAATCCGACCCCACTGGAACAATTGGGCCTGAACTTCATAGTCATGTAGATTTTGTCTAGATGAATCTGGATACTGAATTTCACTCCTTTACGTATCTAAACAGCACATAGATCTTTTGTCCTTCTGACTCCCATCCCAGGAATTCCGAATTTCAACCTTCTTCCTCAAAAAATGTAGAAATACTGAACATTGCAAAACCAATAAGTAGTTCCATTCTTCCGCTAATTAATAATATAGATTATGAGCAATTGAGCAATCGAAAGTCGACAAAGCGAGTTCACGTGCGCGTGCCGATGTCAATAGTGCTTAAAAGATGAACAAAAGTAACAATGTATTCATTCTTGACAAATCGAATGTTATATGACATGCCATTATCTTGGTATTCTTTACGGTCACTGTTTTAGCACGTGAATTCGACTTGAAGGGGTCCACGAAAAATTCTGAATGTTTATACAACCGATCTAAGACCTTGGTGGTCACAATTCTGAAAACAGAATTTGAAAAGATTAATTCGTTTTCAAGTTATCGTGCAAACGGCGGACGGCCGGATAAACGTACAGAGCAAGCTTGCATTCTTAAAGAATGCAAGCTTTTTGCTTTTTGCTTTTTGCTTCTTGCTTTTTGCTAAAGCTCCTAATAATAGGGCATAAAGAAAAAAGCTAATGTGAGTTTGCCGTCAATATACCAAAAATGCACCATTAGCACCCAAAGACCTGGAGGAAACAATGGTGTTGGATTTCGACTTCATCAAAATCCACTGCCTCCCAACAGAACCTCTATCCTGTAGCCCATGGGTCAGTCGGCCATTGATAGCTTTAAGAAGCTTTACACAAGCTGACTCTTCAGGAGGTACTTCGAAGTGTGCCAGTTTTCATCTGACATAACTTAAAACTGTGGAAGGAGACATGTGATATCGTGGAAGCAATCAAATTGCTTCAGAAGGCTTGATCTGAAATCACTCAAAGGACCCGCAATTCAGCATAGAAAATTCTGCTTACTGCTTTAGCCCAGGGAGAAGCAGCAGATGACAATAATGTGGTGGACGAGGTTTGCAATTGGAAATTGGTTCGGATCTATTACGGGTTAAAAAATAAATTTTGTAATATGTCCTAATTTGCATAATCAAACCACCAGCAGGCAGCCCATCCACAACTTCTTATTCATTGCTTTTAGTATGAAATCTTGACTATTTTGCCCGTTTGCGCAAATCATAAACAAATACTGATTGCCATTGAGCAATACTTGTTGTAACATAGAGTGAGATAATGTGAGAACAGAAATTAAGAGCAAAATCGCTCTTATACCCACTCACTCTATTTGCTTCGATATCGTGGAAGCAATCAGACTGATTCAGAAGGCATGATCTGAAGTCACTCAAAGGGCCCGCAATTCAGCATGGAAAAATTTGCTTACGCTTTCACCCAAGGAGAAGCAGCAGACGACAATGATGTGGTGGAGGACATCATTTCCACAGCCAAGTATCTCGAATGAGGAGGAGGAGGACGTGGTGGATTTGTAGATATTTGGGTGGGTCATTTCAAAGTAAAGACTCTGTGTATTACAACCAGTCTCTTTTGTACATTTCTATAATAATTAAAACAAAAAACATTTGACAATACAAGTTTCCACCTATCGTGCGTTGATAGCACTGCTTTACTGATAAATGAGTCAACAGGAAGCGATATCTATATCTTAAATTTTGCAACTAGTTATTAGATGATATTAACAGTTGATTTATTAGCCTGACGGGCCAATTTATCAGCAAGAGGAGACATAATACCACCTTTTCCTCTACAGCTTTTGTTATACAGGGCGTCTCTCCTAGAGTGACATAACAACCAACTTCTAAAATACAAATCTGACAGAGTATCTTCAATGGAAGAATTACTGTACTTTTATTTATTTATTTATTTATGGATTAAAAAGAAATACATCGTTACCACCCGG
This sequence comes from Rhysida immarginata, assembly GCA_023313115.1. Lineage (NCBI taxonomy): Eukaryota > Metazoa > Arthropoda > Chilopoda > Scolopendromorpha > Scolopendridae > Rhysida > Rhysida immarginata. Next base: position 271,620 of record JAHWFO010001731.1, on the reverse strand, counting down.
GTTCGTGTATGGTCTTAGACCGACATGTTGGACCCGGGGTTAAAGTACATAGTATAAAGATATATAGGGTTTTCCAAAATGTTTTTAGACTAACATTATATAAAAAAACTACTTCAGATAGAGACAAAAGATTTAAAACAATTGTTTTAAAAGAGAAAGACCGTCAGAAGTTATAAAAACCAACTCTAAGGAAATAAAACTCACACATAATAATAATTATAAACTGGAAATTGTCTACAAACACAGGTAATAATTTTTCGATTGAAAAATGGAAGGAAAAATTCTGCGTCCTGGATTCGAACCAGGAACCTCGACTATCATGGCCGACGCCTCTAAGGAAGAATTGTTGCCACTGTACATGCCATGTCCATGTAAAATTTTTAAACTTTTTTGTGTAAAAAAATCTTAAAGCTTTGACAACTTTAAAGTTGTTTTCTTTTTATGTTAAATTTCTTGTTGGCCTTTGTAACTGGGCTTGGCTTATAAATAATGATGGTCTTCTCTCGTTAATCACTCATTGATGAAGGGAGCGTCGCCCCGGAAATGTACATCTGAGTCAATAAAATGTGTATTTGTAGATTAGTGTTTTCGTATTTTCTTTCTTTAGATTTGTATCCACAGTTTTTGGTTTGCATACCTTGTATATAATGTAACTTGTTCAGTAATAATTAAACAATCAAACAATCAAGATGGACCGAGGACACAATGATCTAATGCGCCCAAAAAAGAAAGGAATAAATGCTATCATATTATTACAATCGAGCATTGAAAGTATGGTAAGCACTACGTTGCCAATCAACCCACATTGTGCAGAAAGGGGGAAAACACAAAACTATTAAACAGAAAACAAAAATCAAAATAACAACTCCAAGAACAGAACATACAAATAAAATTAAGCTTGCGGTCCAGACAGAAGCTAAAATAGCCAAGGTAAACTAATAATTATAAGTTAAAGATCAAAATGACGTATAGATAGTATGAATGCTGTAAAATTTAAAAGCAAACGTTACCCAGGCAGAGTAGGAAGAAATATAGGAGCTAAAGAAGACAAAACGTACCTTTTTAAAGCTCTTCGAAAAGCGGTAGGGTTGCTTAGTGTGGATTGCTATACCCTGTCTCAGCTTCAGTTGAGAATGACGTCACGGAATCATGTCGCTTACCGGACATAGTGCACAACATCGTATCCTTCCGCCGTTAGACTAGTACTACGTTAGACCATCCTATAATAGCGTGGCTTCTCGAAAGTAGAATACTCGGATGGTTTCTGTCAGATATCATTTTTTAAAATTAAGTATGTTTAAAATATTTCAATCCTCTTCGTGGAAACTCAGTCATCTTTCATTTCTGGCATCTCTTTAACGTTCTTCACGTAGAAACAAGACGCCGCCATTTTACAATCAAATAATCTCGACTACAGACCGACTTCATTTTCTTTAATTTTTTTTTTTTTAATTTCGTCAAATGGCTTTTCTATCCCGCCGATTTTTTTATTATATCGAAGAGAAAAATATGAAATATGATTGCAGAAAAAAATTATGAACTTTTTATACCGAAATTTATTCGACTATTTCTTCATGCGGACCAGCTGAAACCGCTTCACTCGTGACTTCACTCTCAACTAAAACTGAGACAGTGTAATGATGCCCAGTAACTAACACCTGCATAGAACAAGCTTTTACTACGAAAACTAAAATCATATATACATGTATAGCCCCGGTTTGTCTAGTTGGATAGGTGTGCCTATGCCATATTTAGTCGTACATCAAATGGGGAAGAAGCCAAAAATTGGGCGCTTAGGGATTTATAAACAAAAGTTATACTTTGTAAACCTGGTAAACAGTAAGGATACCCAATGATGCAAAATTATGGGAAACCGGGAACCGCTTTGGGATGTTCAATAAAGTATGCAAAAAGCACTTTTGCACTTTCAGTAGTCTGGTTAAGTTATGAGAGGTAGTAGTATGGTTAAATTCAATGTATAATATGTAACACGCAAATTAATACAAATGAGCAATCTCACGATGAGAGGACCAGTCCATTTTTCTTTGGCAATCTTGGACAGAGGAAAAGCGTTAAATAAAGTTGAAAAAGTTCAGATAAAAGTATTACACGCCAATGGACTAAGTGAAACTGCAATTGCCAAGCAGATAAACAGGTCCCGGCATTTTGTGGACAAATATTTGTTCTTTTGTGATAAATATTACCACAGAAAGGCGTCAACTGGACGTCCTAAAGTTCTAAAGCCACGAGATGAGCGCCAAATTGTCAATTTAGCCAGCAGTGGACAATTTTCTGTACGGAAAGTTCGAAGTGAACTGTCACCTAAAGTGTCCAAAGATGCTGTTTACTGGCTATTACAACAATCCCCATTTCTATCAAGGCAAAAAAAGATAACAACAGCCTTTTCTAAGATCACAGAACAAATGGACTAGATTAGAACTTGTTCAACAATATCAAACTCTAGACGAAAAAAAAAAAAAAAACAGAAGCATGATGGTTCCTATGGCAACACCTTGAAAGCAGCCAGCGATATTCTCCAAGCGACAGTAGGGTAAGCTAACAAACAATGCTAATTCGTTACTATGGTATCAATGGCACAACAGATTTGGTTGAAGAAAAAGGATACCTAAATTCTGAAAAGAACCAAGAGATGATAGGACTAATGTTCAAGAGCTGAGCGAGGCAATTATTGCAGGATGGAATGGAATAGCAATAGACACACTAAAGAATCTTATATCATCAATGAGACAAAGAATATTTATTTTAATTAAGAAGCAAGAAACCTGAAAAATTATGTTTTTAACAAAATCTCCAAACTTTTTGTATATAACTTTGGCTATTGCTGCGTTTGTATGATTCTAGACGAGAATATTATGGTATCATAATAACATCAAGTTTCAATACTTACCTATAATACCAAAGAGGAGAATGATACTTCACAGGAAGTCCAAAAATTCTGGTAACATGGCAGATATCTCAAAGCTGCCAAGTAGGCGAGATCTGATGAGTCTGGTTTATAGGTAACAGGGAAGTGGAGAATTCATTGCCGCACTCAAATTTGACTTTGACCCTCAAATTTAAGGTCATACATTTGCTAACTCGAAAACTGTTAAAGTCACTCAAGGTCAGGTTGGGCTGGCCAGGTTGGCTGAGGTTTCTAACACACCTGAATTGCAGTGAAGCATACCGTTGGGAAGGCTCATTAAGTGATTGGACTTGGGTGACTCTTTCTCGCCCATTTTCTCAAAATATTTCAAGGGGAAGGCTGTGATTAAAAGTTGTTTTTAGACTAATGTGGTGTTGCTCTACAGGGTAGCAATTGGAAATTTTTCTCTATCTTTAATAGTTTTCGAGTTAGCAAATGGGGGTCAAAGTCAAATTTGAGTGCGGCAATGAATTCTCCACCCCCCCCCCCTATTACCTATAAACCACACGCATCAGATCTCGCCTACCTGGCAGCTTTGAGATATCTCCAATGTATAAATGAAACAGGTTTATAAGGTTTGTCTCTCTTTCAATATAAGAATACATTGTCCTTTTATGTTGACCTTTTCTAAGAAAATTAGCTCGAAACTCATGATTACTATCAAGGTAATATGGAAAGGGAAACCAGCAATTACACCATTAATTTTAATGAGAACTGCCCTGTTTAAGAGCAACAAAGTTGATGCTACAGATAATGAACTTGTCCTAATCAATAAAAAATTGGTTGCGACTTCATAGAATAAAATATCTTGATCTACTTTGCCGCCACGGGGCAATCTTTATGTTGTTTGGCTACTGATTTCTTGACACTGATAGAACAATAGCACTGGAGGTTCAGCCTGCTGAAAATTTTTTGTTAACTTTGAGGTTGTATTACTTTTAAACTAGCCAAGTCTCCATCAAATTAATGTGATATGTTTTTAGGGAAAATATGTTTACTCTGTACAATTTTCATAATTATTCCCTTACTCCCTTTTGATATATCAAGCACTGAAAATGACAGAAAAGATTATTTATTTTATTTTTATATAAATACCTCTATTCTAATTTCAACTATTTCCACAAATAAAACTGATCTAGCAGCCCTCAATTCAAATGTTATTCAAAAAGGCAAAAGACTTAGTTTTAGATATCCATCCAGTCCAATCTAGTCTCGCATAGCAATTCCAGCCATCTTTTCAATCAAAATGCATGTCATATCCAGTATATTTGTTCAGGACACCATCATCTTCCTCCAGCTAAGTCTTAATACAGAGTCGAGTCACATTATTATGACCACCAGCTAATATCCCGAATAACCGCCTTTAGCGGCACGGACAGCAGCTAGACGGCGTGGGAGTCAGTCAAAAAGATTCTAGTAGGTTTCTACTGGTAGCTGTTGCCATGCAGACTGTAAACCATCCGATAACTGCTGAAAGGTACGCGGTGGTTGATTCATAGCACGCACATGACGATCGAGGTGATCCCAAAGATTCTCGATTAGGCTGAGATCCGGGGAATTAGGAGACTAGGGTATACTTGGTACTCATAGTCGTGTTCCTCAAACCACTGCAGCCGTATGACGCGTCGCATTATCTTGCTGGAACGAGCCATCCCCCTCTGAGAAGACAGTCACCATGTATGGGTGTACTTGATCTGCAATTATGGATAAATAACCGAATCGGTTGAGAGTGCCTTCCACAGGTATCAGTGAACCCAGACACTGTCATGAGAATACTTCCCACACCAAGACACCGCCGCCACCAGCCTGGATTCGTCCAATAATAGTAGCAGGATGCTTGTTCTCAGAGGTTTCTCGCTTCACCCGCCAACGGTCGTGACTTCTGTGGACCAGAAGTGATTCATCGCAGAAGACAACCTTTTTGCAGTCAGAAGTGGTCCAGTTTCTGTACTGTTGGGCAAACTAAAGCCATTTTTGGCGATGATCCTTCGTCAGCATGGGTGCGGTGACGATCCGTCTGCTGCGGAGGCTCATACGTAGCAGGGTCCCCTGTACTGTGGTTTTAGAGACATGTCTAGTAGCACCCTCGTTGGTTTGAGCGTTAAGTTGGACCACTGTAGCTCTTCGATTGGCCTTCATACTTTCGCAGCCGATGTTCACTTCTCTCATCAATGGTAGGTGGTGCTCCACAGTTCCCATACCGTTTATACCATTTTCCTAGTCATGGTACACTTTAACTACGGCAGCATGAGAACAGTTCACAAACTGTGCGGTTTCTGAACTACTGCCACCCTTGGCCCGAAAACCGATTATCATCCCCTTATTCAGATCTGATAAATCATGTTTCTTACCCATTGCAGCAATGAGTGATATGTTTATAACATAGTGGAAACCTACCTTATATAGTCACCTAACCAATTCCCAACATGTGACATAGTTCCTTGGCTGGGCAACCCCGAAGACAAACGTAGGGAGTGGTCATAATAATGTGACTCGACCCTGTATATTCCAACATCAACAGCTGACGCTATAATCAACATCAACAGAAAGTATACTGTAGAGAATGTTCTTCAACATTACATTTTTTTAAATTTTATCCAAGCCTTTGACAATGAATGAAGCACATTGATTGGTGTATAAATACTCAAACTTTGATGATGGTAATGTTTATTGTAAGAGCAACAGTTTCAGAAACTTCTGCTTATTCAAACATTCATTCACAAACATTAGCATAAGACAAATATGGACAATGGAAAAGTAAATAATTTTGAAGTAATGCACCCCCATACCAAAATTCCTGCAGGATGCTTGATGACCGGGTTGATTTAACGTGGATGACCTTTTTCATCTTTCTGCCGCCAGACGTGTCCATGTTCACAAATTGGCAAACGAAACCTGCTCTCGTCGCTGAATATCACAGCATCCCAGTCCTCTACGGTCCAGGAGGAATGTTGGCATGCCCATTTGAAGAGTGACTCTGCAAAACAAGCTAAATCCAATTTTAAATTAATTTGCAACAACTAGTGCTGACCGTTTGACGTCATAGATTCCTACATGTTGGACAGTATTTGGTGCAAATCGAGTCAAAATTGTCTTCAGTATGAGTGGGGGAAAGTTAGCATGACGGTACAAAATAAGTTAACTCCACCACTGTGTTCGGTGTAAATCGGTCTAAATTTCTAGCCAATCACACTGCGAGTTTAACACGGTACGGAGCGAAGGCTTTCTACGCCATTCTTCGTAGAAATGGACACGATCCTAACACGATCCTAACCAAAGGACACGATCCTAACATCTGCAGTGTACCACCGGGTTTTCAGTGACCACTGCAGTAAAGTGTTTGTTTCCTAGAGACTGGGAGGTCTGTGACTGGAAGGCCCGGTATGCACATCCTTACAAGAACCTTCCATCCATCCAAACAGCGAAACGAATAGTCTTGTCGAAGAAAACAGAGGGGTGATATGGCAGTCACCGTGCGAAACAAGTCAGCTAAAACGACGAGTCAAACACAACGGGACAAACCGTGCAAAACAAGTTAGATCAAGAATAAAACAACACTGTACCTATCCTTCCTCCACAGCATAAAGTTTAATAAACGCACTGATACCTACGTAAACTAAACCTGTCCTACTGGGATAGATGTTGTGATTGGTGGTCGATTCGTTGTCGGTAGAAACGTTTTTCAGTTTTTGCGCAGAATGACTAAAAAGGGATTTAACTTGTTTTGCAGAGTCACTCTTCATTTTATTCTCATCTTTCGTTGACTGGGAGTCGTTAGAGGTTTCTTGGCTGGTACTCTCAATCGAAAACCTGCTTCAGTTTTTTTGTATTAAACCGATTTTGAAGCACAATCTGTCGAAGTCGTCTATCTTCTCTCACTGTTGTTGCTCTGGGCTCCCTCCTCCAGGCTTCCTATTGCCTACTTTTCCAGTTTTCTTCATTTCAGCAATAACACGGCATAGTGTAGACTGATAAATGTTGACTTGAGATGCTATATCACATTGTTTCAGTCCTTGCTCTGACAATTTTCTTTTTGTCCTATCTTGTTAGGCGTTGCATATTACTGCTTTGTGGCTTGATATACTTGTAGTAACGTCTTGTCTCGTATTTTATAGCAATGGTTAATGCCCACGATCAAATTTTATGGGTGGATTACCAATTCTAACTTTTTATGCAAATTATTTTAAATTTTGAATAGGAAGAAAAAATTAATTTATTAACATTTTTTAAATATTCAGTCAGCTGACTTTACAGATGGAATAGCCATTTATAATCAAGAACACAAAAACAAACAAACTGGAAAAATACAAACAAAGAGATTAAAACAAATTGTATTCTTAGTGGGAATGGTGCAAATACAGAAGTTTCTGAATTGGGAAGTAAACCCAAAATTTCACTCAGCTACATTAAAATTAATAGCAACAGTCTTTCTTCATGCAAAGCCATTTTTTTAACGCAGATAAATTTTTCTTTCCTTTATACTGCCTGAGAATAGCCCAGCTCCCCCTCTTCTTTAAATCTCGCCATCAAGACCACACCCCATTAATAATTCATTCAGTTCCACAGGAAAACTTCATTCACTCCCTCTATATTGCAATTCGTTGAACACATTAACATTAGCACCTTCCTTCTAAACCCGTAAGAGAAATGTCAATTACTTCTGGATTCAATAATTATTTATAAATTCAATAGTCATGTCATATTCATAAAGGTTTTTTCATATACATAAACGGAATCCTTCTTACTACACTTGCTCATGTTGTTATACTTAACCTTCAATTTATTGATCGGGGCATGTCATAAAGATCGCTAGCTTCTTTGCTCAGTGAACTAAAGAATACATCGATTCGGGACCGATAGATTCTTATTCTTGAGTATAATTGAGCATGACTAATAATTAAAATTATAAATTTCATTATTATTATTATTAATGATAACTGGAAATTATAATCGAAGATTGGAAATTTGTAAACATCATTCCTATTCTCAAATTGTCACGGCCTTCTTCACCAAATGATTTTAGGCCTATTACTATTTTTCCTTTTCCTGCAAAGGTACTCGAAACGTATGTTGCTTATCATCTTGCTGCGTTTGTCGAACCGTTTCTTCCAGTTCAACAGCACGCTTTCAGGAAACGGAGATCTACCTCTACGGATCTTGCGTGTCTGTTAGATTATTTGACCTTTCACATTGATCAGTGGCTACAGGTTGATGGATGTCTTGTATTTAGTCCTTAGTAAGGCATTTGACAGTGTCAATGCTCAGCTGCTTTTAAAGAAACTGGGTAAATTAAGCCTTGCTGCCAATCTTCTAAATTGGTTCGCTTCGCTCCTCTGTAGACGTAGTTTACGAGACTCCAATGGAACTCATGCTTTTGGCTATATTCGTAGTGGCGTCCCTCAAGGATCACCTCTGGGCCTGGTGTTATTTAACATCTTCACTGCGGATATTGCCTTAAATTTTTATTATACGCAGATGATCTGAAGGTCTATTCAGTCATTCAATCTTGGACTGAAAGGAATGGGCTTATCTTAAACGGAATGAAATCCTTTTGTTTTAATCTATTCCCGGAAAGTAACTACTTATTTATATGATTACGTTTTAAATTCCCGTAAAATCCAACGTTGTACTTCTATTAAAGACCTAAGTGTGACTTCAGTTCTAAATTGGATTTCACTGACCATATGATCTCATTATTGTTCGAAACGAGTAAATGTTTGGGTATCATGAAACGATTTACTAATTTTTTCAAGAGATCAAATACTTTTTTAACCTTATATAAACAAATTGTTCTTCCAAAAATTTTATACGCCTCCTGGATTTGGTTTTCCGGTACTACTCAATTACTAAACCATCTGCAAGCCAAATTAAGTAATTTTTTTCGTTTTCTTTCTCATATAACTTATATTTATGACTCTGCCTCCTTGGCCCCGCTGTTTGATTTAAGAGGTATTCTCAATAAAGTGCTTTTAAATACATTGATAAAGGTTATAAATGGGAAAATTCATTCGCCTAGTACCCTCGATCAGATTTGTTGCCGGGTTCCGAATTCCAACAGATTTTGTAAATCATTGGTATTCTTGGGCACTAGCAGGACCAAGGTGATGAACTTAAATCCAGCTAGTAAATTAATAGACATAGTTAACAAGAATTTTCCCTCTGTGGATATTTTTCACGATAAACATTCTCTTTTTGAGAATTAGATTTGTGTTGTCTTGTATATTTATTATTATTATTGTCATTGTTTGGAGAAACCAAACTCGGATCAAGTCCGGAAGCCAATCCCAGAGGCGGACCCAAAAGAGGGCCAAAGCCCAAGGGACTCAAATGCGAGGGAGGGAAAGTTATCCACTCGTGGGAGTATTGATGTTTGAGTGTAGGAATTTCCTTACTATGTGACATGTGTTTAGAATTGTGGCTTTCTGTAAGGTTTTGTATAAGTGTGGGTTTAAATTTAGTGTTGATAGGCTTTTGTGTAGCGAGTGTGGAATAATCCCAGTGGCGGAAAGAATGATAGGAACAATGTGTACTCTGTTAACTCCCCAAAGGCGTTTTATTTCGTGTGCAAGATCCGTATATTTAGTGATTTTGTCAGTGTATGTCTTTTGTAAATTGTGTGTATTGGGGATGGAAATATCAATTATGTAAGTCACTTTGTTTTGCTTATCTACTAGTGTAATGTCTGGTCTGTTATGAGGGATAGTTTTGTCAGTGATTATAGCTCTGTCAAAATATAGTTTATGTGTGGTGTTCTCTAAGACAGTGTCGGGGATATATTTATAGTAAGGAGTGTGAATGTCCCTTAGCTTGTGTATCTTAGCTAGATGTTGATGTATGATGTTGGCTACCTGGTTATGTCTGTGCAAATAATCTGTCTGCGTGAGTATTTTGCAACTGGATATGACGTGTTGGATGGTTTCCTCTGCGATATGGCATTTCCTGCAAGACCCGTCAGTCGATTCTTTGATAATATGTTTTCTGTAGCTTTTAGTGTTAATAATCTGGTCTTGTATGGCAATCATGGTTCCTTCAGTTTCCCCAAAGAGACTCCCTTCACTCAACCAAAAGTTCGACGCTTTTTTGTCGACGTGTGGCTGGTTGAGGTCAGAAGGATGTCTACCGTGGAGTTGCTTTCCGAGCCATGATTGAAGTTTAGTGCATGTTGTAGGAATGTTATGGGTGTTCTGCATGCTGTTCAGATTCAGAGGTGTGTATTTTGTATCAGCCATGCAGACTGCTTTGTGTAATGGTGATGTGTGTTATTATTATTATTATTATTATTATTATTATTATTATTATTATTATTATAAAAAGATTGTTGATTTGTCAGATGCACTTATCTTACAAAATGCTATCCAAGAATTGGTCCAGTAGTCCTCTAAAAAACATTTGACTCTTAATTACTCCAAATGTTTTAGATGCACTTTTACTAACAAACGTTGTCTGATTACTTATCCTTATAATATTGATCAACACCCCATTTTAAAGAAAACTACTGTTAGAGACTTGGGTGTGATATTTGACCAAAAACTCACTTTTCATGACCAAATTGTTCATGTTAAACAAAAAGCACTAAAGGCCCTCGGGTCTATTCTGCGAAATAGTGCTAGCTTCACTCAGAAGAATACGTTTCTTCATCTATATACCTCTCTAGTTTTACCAATATTAATGTACTGTAGTCCGATCTGGAATGGATGCACCCAACAACAGGCATATTCTCTCGATAGAGTTCAATCGATCTTTTTGAGATTTCTGAATCATAGATATCCTTCCTCTCAAACAGTATTACCATCTCTCACCATGAAACGTGATTAATATGACTTGACCATCTTAAGAAAAATCATTTCCGGAGCAGTTGATGTTGATATTATCTCAAAAATTCGTCTACGAGTACCACAGCTTAAATCTCGAGAAACACTGATGCGTCTCCATCCAACGCTTATGAAGAAAGTACATGCTCGAAGATCCCCACGTTTTCGAATTCAGTCCACCAACAATAGATTAATAGATTGCAGGATTCTTTTGATATTTTCAACTGATATGCTTTTATTTTTTTCTACATTGTTTCTTTAAGTTTGTTTGTTTTCATATACGGTATGTTGTTCTTTTTTGGCTTCGGCTGTTTGAACTAATAAACTGAATTGAATTGAATTATTATTATTATTATTATTATTATTATTATTATTATTATTAAGTACCGAAAGGTGCTTTATGCTATCAGTGTGGGGAAACGTGTCTGTCCGTCTGTCTGTCTGTCCGTCTGTCTGTCTGTCTGTCTGTAACTCAAACTCCTCCGAGGTTATGAAAGATTTTCAAAATCTGTTTTCGTCAGTCGATGAATATGGTTCATGGTACGAACCAGTTACAAATATTATCTAAATCGGTTCATTGGCACGTGCACAAATGGTACCTCTATTTTCCCGCCCAGCAATTTTCAATGGGAAGAAATATTGAGTAATATATCAAACAAATCGTAAAGACGAGATAGATGCGGTTATTCATTACTATTTTCGTCAGTCAATGAATATGGTACATGCCATGAAAAAATCATAAATTTTATCTAAATCGGTTCATTAGCACGTCCACAAATGGTACCATCACGACCCCACCTAGCAATTTTCAATGGACAGATATATTAAGTAATATGTCAAACAAATCTTAATGACGAGATACAAGCGAATATAAATTACTCTTTCGGCCAATAAATATGGTTCAGGAAATGAACCATTTTGAAAATTGTTGCAATCGAAACATTGGCACGTGCACTAAAGGTACCTTTATGACACCTTCAAAAATTTTCAATGATAAGATATGGCATGTAATATATCAAACAAATTGTGATGATGTATCATAAATGAATATCACGTAAAAGTAATGATAGTCCAAATTGGTTTCAAGGAACCTGGTTTAGTGGAACCATTCTGGTTTAGTGGAACCATTATGGTTCATTGGAACTTTCAATACCAAAATATGGCATGTAATATATCAAACGATTTGGAATAAGGTGCCATGAATGATTATAACGTAAAATTCATGGTAATCCAAATTGGTTTCAAGGAACCTGGTTTAGTGGAACCATGATGGTTCAATGGAACTTTCAATGTTAAAATATTGCATGTAATATATCAAACGACTTGGAATTATGTGTCATGAATGAATATAACGTAAAATTAATGATAGTCGAAATTGGTTCTAAGGAACCTGGTTTAGTGGAACCATTATGGCTCATTGGAACTTTCAA